>BLKR01000616.1:19513-452911 GCA_011170035.1 Teleogryllus occipitalis | reverse complement strand
CCTGCACCGCACCTGTCGCTGTGGCCGGGGGCGTCTCACAGCCCACTACCCCAATACTCAAAGAATTCGCACATGAAAGCGTTGGACCGTCTAAAAAGTTATCATGAAATAATATATATGAGGAATATATTCAGTAAATTCAATATCTGCTACCAGATATTATTTATTTACTTTGAGGTAGCAGATATCGTGTGGTACTCCAAGATCTTAAAAAAGAAATAATCACACCATAACAATTCAAAGTTTTAATAGTTTTTTAGAAACATTAGTATAGTCATCTTTCGGGAACACTTTTCCCATCTTCCCAATAACATTAAATTTATGTAACTTACAATATTAAAAAATTGAATATTATAAACAAAAACATTGAAAACAACATAAAATCATTAATGTTTTTTATATTTTCTTTTGCATAGTTAAAGACCCCCTAAATTTAGGAGAAGTATTCCTGACGGTTGACTTTCGGTACTAAAGTTTTAATAAATATTATAATTTTGAATTCTGGTTTGATTATTTCTTTATTCGTATTACATTGGAGTAGACACTTTGGTCTATTCTGTGAATTGTGTGTTCTTGCAGTCAATATTCTCTTAGTAAGTAGAAACCATTAATCACGAATTTGTTTAAGAATGGGAGTTTAAAAAAATTTAAAGTACTAATAATGAAAGCCAGAATTGTTTTCTTTGATTTGATTGATTGTTAGTGATTCCGGGTGCGTCGGCTACTGAGGTCATTAGTCATGTAAGTGTAATCATGTAGGTGTAGTTTTTTCATTGGGAGGAGACGGTGATCTTCCCCCGCTGGATGGCGAAATCCGGCGCCGACCCACCGTGGACTAGCGGAGTTTCCCCAACCAGGTCCAGCGGGGGCAAGTTTTTTACCAGCGGGGCAAGACTCCGTCTGATCTCCCGGCATGTGTAGTAGTGTTGTGCGTTTTAAGTGTGTGTGTGAGTAAGGGATGAGGATAGGACAAGGAAGAGGAAGGAAAGATCGCGCGTGGTCCGTGGTCTGTTTGTTAGGGTACTGCTCCGGCATTCGCCTCGTGTTGTCATAAGAAACAACAGAAAGCTACCGATCAGAGCAGCCGACCGCTAGAATTCTCCTTCAGACAGTGACTTAATTCCACCTAGCTGGAAAGCTAGTGTCAAAAAACCTGTCACCGTCGGGACTCGAACCTAGGACCTCCCGGTCAGAGGCACTGCAGTGACATCAGTTGATGCACTGAGTCACCACTCCCTGTTCTTTGATAGGCACTCCATTCCACTCCACGTTGTTGGGTACGTTGCAGGTGCCATAAAAAACTACATCTCAATCTCGGCTTCTACTACTGCTCTTTGCGACCGGGGTTGGGGGCACAAGGCAAGGTGTAAAGAACGCTGATCCTGCTATCCTCATTTTGTGACACTTATGTTCAAATTTCAATCCATTTTCAATTTTATTTTGTCAAAATTTTCAGCACATAAATGTGCTGTTTTTTATGCTTTTTTCGTTTTTTTAAAACTATTGAGATCAGTGGTTTAATTGAGTTTGATTAAGATCTTTTTTTTACATATTTTAAACATGTTTAGGCCAGTTTATCTTTTACTCTCTACGTCTCTCTATTCTCGCTGATTATACCTCACTCACACTCTACATCTCGTTCAAATACAAGTTTCAAATTTTCATCTACATTCAAATACTAATGTATGTCATTATATTTATCTTAATTCACTTTCTTCTACTCTTTGCTCTGACTTATTTCATTATGACAGCTTTTAACTTCATTCTTTGATTTAACACTTTAATCGTCTCCTTCTCCTTAGCATTCTCCGCCTCCCATATCCTCTACTTATTCCGTGATCCCTTCGCTGACTTCCTACTCTCCAACACTACAACCATGTCTACAACCTTCATCAACTCTGTCATTTCACTACCTGCACTGCCGGTGCAACTCTTCAACTCCCACGCACCTGCCATTACCAGTCTTCCCGACCATCACAACCACCTCTTCGACCTCCCCCTTCGCCTTGGTCGTTCGCGCGTACAATAGCCCGCCGCGCGGTCCCTAATTACGTTCGACACTTCCCATGCACTTGCGGCCCCGCGGCGGCGGCGAGGGCGAACGGACTCGACCCGACACCGCGGGACCGGCCCGGCGCGGGCGGGAAAAATAATGTCATTTACAATCATCCATCATTTGAAATAACAGGGACCGGAGGCGGGCCGGCCTGCGGTGCTAGCGACCGGGTTGGGGGGAATCAGAGGGGTGGGCGGGAAGACGCTAGCGCCTGCCGCGGTGGAGAAGTGAACTACTGGGAATGAGAGGCGCTCGGCTTGCCCCGGCCGAATGGGGAATGTTTTGCAGGTGGTGAGGGTGATTATTCCGAATGTTGAATGAAGAGGGTGTTGTGTTTACATCTTGCGATGTGAGAATGTACATTCATAAATCTCACACGTGTCGAGTTATGTGGTATTACGTAAGTTTTAGCTATGGTATATCGTCGAATATTAATTAATTATCATTTTAACTGATACGTTTTTGACACTTGATATATTCAGCGACGACAGTCCAATGACTATCACCAGCAATATTTTAACTAAGTTCTAATGTTGTGTAAATTCAATAAAACACTCTCTCTCTCTCTCACACACACACACACACACACACACACACACACACACACACACACACACACACACACAGTATATATACAAATTATCGACAAAATAGAATTTTCTATTCAAACATACTCTTGTCCCTTGCCAAAAATGTATATACAAAGCAAAATATTAAAAGAAAATAAACAATATAATAATAATAACAACAATAATAATGTATTGAACATATTACAATCATGATTCAAAACACGGTTGTTTTATAGAACAAATATGGCAAACATTTTCATATGAAAAAAAGCATCGCGCCGCTTCATCTTGCGCGAGTACACTGCTTTCTGGATTTGGGGAGAAACGAGAGTGAAGTCCGAGTAAGTTGTCCGTGCTCACAAGAGCACCGGGGTAGCGAGCGAGCGACCTATCGAGAGGGGGGGAGGGGGGCAAGTATGTAGCTTGTGCGGGCGCGATTTCACACGCCTGCCATACACCAAAACTCGCAAACTTTTATTTATTTCGTAGGCCTACAGGCGTGTGGGGTAATTCCTCTACTAAATAGTCGCACAATTACGGGGTTTTACGTCGACGGTTACAATAAAACAGTCGTCGTCCCAGTCATGTATTTTATATAAAGGGATGATATTGATAATTCAGCATCAGAGAGCGCCAGCAGGTTGAAAAGTGATCGTGTGTTGTTTAGAGAAACGTTGCATGGTTCTTCCGAGCGCTGCATGCGCCTGGAGTCTCTCGACAGAGCCTGAGCCCCAGCGCGGCCAGATGCCTCTTTGTGGCGGGGGAGCCCAGATCAGAGCCATCATCATGTTTGGTAATTGCTGTAACATTATAATAACGACGGAACAGACCGTGACCTATTAAGTCATCGTCTGAAACGAGGGAGACGCCTCGTATGCTTAATAGGATCACCTTAAACGGTTCAAGGTTTCGCATATTTACTTTCCTCTTAAGTTCAATGGAGCGGAATGTTGGTCGGCTGCGGCGGCTCGTCTTAGCAGCGGAGGAATCGAGCGGCTGCAGCTCATTTCGCTCGTGTCACTCATAACTGCGCCGAGGATGCGTAAAGGTGCTTATGATTTGCACTGTTATGTTATGAGTTTCTTTTTATGGGAAGAGATAATTGACATGTTACATAGCTTAGAAAATGAGATTCTCTACACCTTATACACACTTACAAAAGACTTTTAAGGTTATAACGATTGACTTTAATGGATTGAATGATATTCGCATATAAAATATCATATAATATTTTGAAAGCAGCGTTTAAGAAGAAAACTTGTTGAGTAATTCTGAAGGAACTGTCTAAACCACAAAGATTACTTTCAGTTAAATAAAACAAATTATTATATTTTATGTATGTGGATTGCACATAGTTCAAGTAAACATATTGTTTTAATATTAGGATTTTAGTTTATTTTAATTAAGTGTTGATTGATTATATTGGTCAGGTATTCTGATATTTTTGACAGTCAAATATGACGCAGTTATATTTATTTACATAAACCTTTATAGAACCAAGTTTGTTATTACTCACGAATGTGATTTAAAATTCTTTGTTTAAAATAAATGTAACTATATCTGTTAAATGAGTATAAATAGTCTCTTAAATATACTAATGTTTTTACACTATGTAAAGACTGTAGCATGCGATTTGAACAAACGTCAAGACCTAGTTTTAACATAAAGCTTACTTTCATCATTTCCATCAAGATTTGAATTGACTGCAGATTTCCTCTTCACAATTCCAATATCACGACTAACATTTTTAAGAATCGTGAATTTAATTAAATATTCACTGTCCGCAATTGATATTTATCTGTTATATCCCTCGGTAAACTAAACAATTCTTATCTCACCACATCACCGGATTTATCTTGTACATGGCAGTCGTCTTTAGACCTTCGCCAACGTTCCCACGCTGTCACCAAAGGCGTGAGTTGCTCCTCGGCGCTCTCTTTTGTTCATCTGATGTGAAGGTTAATCGCTGGGCACCGCCAGCGTCTAAAGGCCGTTTTACACGGTATTTTTGTTCATCATTTTTCTGTACAGAAAATGGATGGAAAAGGGACGATCATTTGTACGCGTTACTGTTTTGGTATCGAAACTGGATGAATGAGAATGAGTGATTTACACGGTCATTTTGATTTCTGCGCGCAATTGTGATGAAAATATTTCCTCTGGGCTCCGCAAAAAGCGCTGAAGTTCAAACAGTTGAACATAGAATCTATGGTAACAAAGTACATTAGGTTATATTATGACTGAGCACGGAACGAGATATTAGAACACAGTACATATTTCACTTTTCACTATACAGGGTGAGTCACGTAACTTGAGCATGTCCTGTAATTTTTGAACGGTTGATGTTATTGTAGTTTTTACGAATGTGCTTTACGAAGGAACGGGGCTAATTGAGGCATGTATTCGATTTTATTTTATCACTTGTATTTCATGACATATTGAGGTAACTTGTTTTTTTTCAAATGGAACTACACATATTTTTTTAGTCTAGCATGACGAGCGTAAAAAGACAAATCCAATGTTATACATTATGTCAAATGTTAGATAAGCATTTTCTGAGTAATTTTGATTTTTTGCGACTCGTGTTTAACGTATATTTTAAATATAATAGTCCACCAATCAAGTCTGCGCAGCGCTCTCCCTGCTAGCACGTACTCCGGGCGTTACAATATCAGTTAAAATACAGTTACAATACAGTCGAAAAAATAGAAATTAGTCAAGAAAATGCTTATGCCACATCACAATATGTATATCATTGGATTTGTCATTTCTACGCTCGTCATACTAGACTAAAAGTATGTATAGTTCTATTTGGAAAAAAGTTACCTCAATATCTCGGAAAACACAAATGGTAAAATAGAAATGAATAAATATATTAATTAACTCCATTCCGTCATGCACGTCCGTCAAAACTACACTGTTCAAACAATCCAGAAGATGCTAAAGTTACGTGAGTCACCGTGTATTATCACTTTACATTACAATCCAACCCATTAGAACTCACTCGAAACCGTATAAAAGGAACAAACCGTACCACACGCATAGAAAATCCAGATTAACTTCCAAAAAGTGACGTAAGGAGCCTCGTAGTCAAACTGGGTTAAATCTTAACCCCCCCCAAAAAAAAGGCATGCGTCATTTTTTCGTACAAATTGCATTCCATCGGTTTCGTCACTTGAGTGTACCGACGAAAAATGACGAAAAAACGACCTTGTAAAACGGGCTCAACGGGCGAGCAAACGCTGCGAGCGGGCGCGGCGCGGCGCGCCGGACGCATGTGTCCCAACGGCGGCGCGCAGCGGCGGCCCGATCATTCCCGGCGTTTAACGCCGAACGGCCGACCGGCAGGCAGGAGGCAGTCTCGGCCGGCCTGCTGGCTGGTTGGATTGGATGGCGATGGCCGTCGATGGAGGCGGATTCGCCGCCCCGCTCACCTTGACAAATCCTTATCGCCACGGGTCACGCGCTCAGCGCTCGGCGCTCGGCCGCCCTCAAACGCCGCTCTCTCGGCGCCAGCCCAGCTGGGGGAGACTAGGCGCTTTGAAGTGCGGTGGGCGGTCGCTTCACTTTTATCTTCTTCCGATTATTTGCTTCGTAATTTTTGCGATGTTTATGATTCCGGCCCGGAAGACAAAATTCCTTATATCTACGATTTTAAGATTTTTAACATAAGGAATACATTAACTGTGCATGTAAATTTGTTTTCAAATATATAAATTGTGTCATCTTAGGACTATTTTAGCCCCCGATGCCTATTTTAATTATTATGTATTATTTCAAACTTTTACGTTTAGGAAGTGTTAAGAACGGCTCCCAGAAAAAAGCGGTATTTCAGTCAATATCCTTGTCTTTCTTCCATTGATGCGATAGAATTTTTACTGTCACGAAGAATACCTTCCGTGGGTTGAGTGTTGCCTTCGACTTCTTTAAAAATTACTTGACTGTATCATTTTTAATTTACATTTGTCTTACGACATATGACACTTTGCGCCTTCATTGTAGTTATAATAAATGTGTTTTATCTCGCCAGTTTTGTTAAAATTAAATATCTTTTTGCTGCCTACTTTGGGCTAAATTACTGCCTGAACGTCGGGGCTTTATTGCTGATTATAGAACATTATATAAATTTATTTTTGCTCAAACGTCGAAAAAAGTAGTTTCAAAACAAAATTATAAATATTCGTATTGAGATGTACACACTAACTTGTATAAGTTTCCATATCTTGTAAATGAACTTTAATATAGTTAATTTTACTCCGTGTATTATATTTTTTTATTCCTGACACAATAAAGCCGTTCCTTATATTTTAAATGTCAATGTAACAATTCGTCTTACACTCTACTGTCTTTCACTGAAGTATCACAAGTTTGCCTATTAGTTTCGCTTAATTTCCAGATCAAAGATAAAAAACGATGTGACTTGTTACTTTTCAGAATTAGAATTCGATTTTCACAATTATTAGGTCATGTTTGACCTAAAACAAAAAATAGCAAGAAATGTTTCAAACCTGTCGTCAACAAACAACATTGACGTC
The DNA here is from genome assembly GCA_011170035.1 of Teleogryllus occipitalis. Lineage (NCBI taxonomy): Eukaryota > Metazoa > Arthropoda > Insecta > Orthoptera > Gryllidae > Teleogryllus > Teleogryllus occipitalis. Next base: position 445,751 of record BLKR01000616.1, on the reverse strand, counting down.
CAAAGTATACTATTTCTGTCTTCTGGTGATGTCCTCAACCTGAAATATCGATGCTGGACATGTGGGATATCGACGGTGTTGAGAATTCTAATACAAATGCTCGTACAAATCTCAAAAGTGTGCCGCCCTTCCGGGCACCTCTACGACGCCGGCTCGCTGTGAGGTTTTAAATTCCAGTCGTATGGCCTGCGTGTCTTGTGAGAGGTGTCGACTGCCGTGCTTTGGCCCCGGCGGCGGCGGCTGCGGCGGCGCCTGGTACGATCAGAGCCGCCTCCGCCGCCGCCTCTACTGCCGCCGCCGCCCCGCCCCCACGGCCGCCGCCACTGTCGATCGAAACTTATTTACGAGGCACCGGTCGGCAGCGGCGAGCTCAGAGGACGCTGCGAGATGCAGGAGGCGCTGAATGCGGTGAGGCAGTGGAGGTGCCAGGAAGAGGGGTATTATCATAGGCGTGCGCACAGTGTGTGTGTGTGTGTGTGTGTGTGTCTGTCTGTCTGTCTGTCTGTGTGTCTGTCTGTCTGTGTGTCTGTCTGTCTGCGTGTCTGTCTGTCTGTCTGCGTGTCTGTCTGTCTGTGTGTCTGTCTGTCTGTGTGTCTGTCTGTCTGTCTGTCTGTCTGTCTGCCTGTCTGTCTGTCTGTGTGTCTGTCTGTCTGTGTCTGTCTGTCTGTGTCTGTGTGTGTGTGTGTGTGCGTGCGTGCGTGCGTGCGTGTGTGTGTGTGTGTGTGTGTGTGTGTGTGTGTGTGTGTGTGTGTGTGTGTGTAGGGGTGCCGTGCTTCCATGGAAGAGAGCCACGTAGTCCCAGGTAGAAAAACATTTTATTTGTGTAAATGTGATAAATTTCTGCCCAAACGGCCGTAATGATACTGAAAAGGGAGTCCGATGTCTTCGGGATTTATCGTGTGCCTTGTGCAGTTTCAACGCCAGTGTAATGGAAAAATTATATTTCGAATTTTTAAAAGTAGCTTTGTTTCTAAACAAATGATAGGCCATTAGTGTCAAAATAAAACCATGAAGAACAGAATTGATTCATTTATCTGTTTCTTAGAAAGCCATTAAAACGAGGAGAAATCAAAATAAATATAACTTGGACATTAAAATTAGAACTTGAACCATTAAGTAGAATAAAACGATATTAGCAGTTTCCTCGAACATGTGATAGGAAAATAAAAAAATTGAAGTGCGGAAGTAATAGAGATCGAAATTTGGGGGAGCTATTAAAGGAAATACAGTAAATAACGAGAATTGTGAATGCGGAAAACGGGATTTAGGTAGAATAGCGTGTAGAGAGTCCAAATGATTGACAGTGGTGTGAAGTCATCATCACGACAATGAGGATACTAATGATGAGAACGACGGATCACAAGTAGCCAAAGCGTCTTCTCCATACGTCATTACGTACGGAGAAGGAGCTTTGGCCAATGAGGTCGGTGTGGACGACGGTGACGTTTTGCACGATGGGAGGACAACATTCAAGGGCAACTAGAAGAGAAGAGAAAGGCAAAAGCAATGAAAGCTATAACTGCGTCGTGGGATGTTATCAAGTAGCAGATTACTGCTGGGAAGATGACAAGTCTTGATCCAGAGAGCAGCAGGAGCCTGCAAGACCTACAGAAATAAGTATAAGACAGACCGTGGACGCTGAATACCATAACCAATAGTTATAGAACACGTAAGGAGTAGATGAGCCGGAAGTGAGGGCTGAGAGAGAGAGAGAGAGAAAGAGAAAGGGAAAGAGAGAGAGGAAGAGAGAGAGAAAGAGAGAGAGAGAGAGAGAGAGAGAGAGAGAGAGAGAAATGCAGACACACAGATAGGCAGACACACAGACAGACAGACATACAGAAGGGCAGACAGAGAGACAGAGAGAGAGACAGAGAGAGAGACAGAGAGAGAGACAGAGAGAGAGACAGAGAGAGAGACAGAGAGAGACTATGAGAGAGACAGAGACTATGACAGAGACAGACTATGAGAGAGACAGAAAGGGAGTCGACAGACACAGAGAGAGGGGGCAGACAGACAGAGAGAGACAGACAAGGAGACACAGACAGACGACGGAGAAAGAGAGAGAGAGAGAGAGCGATATATATAAGAGAGAGAGAGAGAGAGAGAGAGAGAGAGAGAGAGAGAGAGAGAGCGTGTGCCTTGGCGAAGACTGGCGGACGTGCGAGAGGCGAGTCGAACGAACTCTGCCGCCCCCGCGCCGAACCACACGGCGCCGCATTCCGGCCTTAAGGCGGCGCGCGGCCGTAAAATGTTTTATTTAAGTCGGATCCTCCTTTTTGATTCACGTCGGCGCCGCCTCGGCTGCACTGCACGGACGTGAGGAGGTATTGGGAGTCCCCCGCTCCCTGCACTCCAGACACGTGCTTCGCCCCGGCCGTTTTATTTATTTTTTTTTTCTTTGACTGGAGACTCTGACACCGGATGCCAACCTATTTGTGGATCTTCTTTTAATATGTGCATAATTGCTGAAGGGAAAAGTATTGTCAGTTTGTATAAGAAAGAATCATTGAAGTTGCTGACTATCTCTTTGGTTGGTGTTGGTGTTATCAATGTATGTACTCATCCATACATATAAAATAAAATCTCACCCACGTCAAAAATTGAATGTTTGGAATTTACCAATTAATTATTTGATACATTGTTTCTTTTTGTGCAATTCGTACTTTGAATTGTTCTTTTGATGGCGCCGAGAATGTGAGTTCGTTAATTATTTATAGTGTACTGTGAAATTTTTACACTAATTTATTAAATTGGCTTTCAACTTAACCATTGCTTCGACGTATAATATATTACTCCTTACCTGTTGCATATGGGCGTGTCAGAATCACGATCTCTAGAAGTTCTATTGATTGAAACCAATTATTAGATTCATGGCAACTAATAAAAATTATCAGCCTTTTTCAACAATAACAATTTAACATTTATTCTTATATGTATATTTCAATTTCTTTCTATCTCATGAGAATTACTTTTTGATATAGAACATTAAAACATCGTACGGGTTTGACTATAGTTCGTAAGTCTAATATAATATCTTGATAGATGGGTTCTCGGCTAGCAGAAGGTTGTCTATGGAATCTTTGTTACAACAATTCTTGCGTTCTTGCCTAAGTTAAAAATGTTCCAAAAGTCCTCAACGATTTGCTATTAATAGGACTTAATATTCCCACAAACTTAATACGCGGTTGCGACTTTCCCTGTGTTTTGTATAAAACACGTACTCGCGACTGACTACTTATTAACTTCAGCCACTTATTGAAAAATCCTTCCATCTACGGAGCTACCCCCTCGAAATAATATAAATCGCTAATATATATCCCCTCGAAACACTGAGTCTCTTTTAATTCAAACTTCCCGCTACTACATTAAAAGAATTTACAATTACACTTTACTACTACAATTGATACAATACCAAGCTAAAACTTATCATAATTCCCGCTCCACTATCATTTACCTAATACCCAGCTTATGATGAAAAATCCGTTCGCACCTTACCAACCTCTTACGTGCGTTTGCTTCAATATTTTTCTAGAGAATGATTCCATGCGTGCTTCCACATTCATGTCATGCCGTATCTCTTTGTACTAGAACCATATCACCATTACGTCATACCCATCATCGCTTCCAACGCCCCTCTTCACACCTTTTGCACATAATGTGTTCGGGGCCGTGCCCATTTACACAGCGTTATGACACCAAGCATGGAATATTAAACTTTGTTGATCGGTTGTCCTAACAACACGTATTCTTTGACATTCGAGTTTGAAAACAATGCTAACACTGGATGCTGATTTTATCATTTAAACTAAAAAAAGAGATCTTGGTTTATCACAGTATTAGAAAATGTCATGAAAAAAGTCAGGATATTTTAAACATAATTTAGCTGGTGGTATGCAAATGTAGGAATCTGCCTTTTTATAAATATTTTATTTCACAATTTTTAACATTCCCTTGTAATGAGAAAGTGCACATGTAATATTTCTTATGTGTTTTACCTACGATATCTGCTTTATTAATTTTTGGTTCTGTTCTCTGTTACAAAAATATCTTAGATTTACTCTCTTTACTAACTGCTGCTGAATATTTACAATTGACTCCCAATCAATGTCCCAATTGCATTCGAATGTATGCAATGCGTTTATGTTATACCGAGCAGGAAAACATAATGAGCAATTTTTGGAGGAAAGAGAGAACTCGCAGGAGAAATAGCGAGAGTAAAAAGGAAAATGGGAAAGGAGAGTAAGAGTAGGGAAAAATGAGGAAGAAAATTTGAAAAGAAATTTTTAAAAAACGGAGAGAACTCGGGAGAGAGAGAGTAGGGAGAGAGGGAGGAGAGTGGATAGCGAAGTGTAAATAGAGTGAGATAAAGCTGCATAGTCCTATTGTGTTTCCAAGAAATAGTTATTACTAAAATCAATGTCTAGCTTGTTGACCCATTTCTAAATGTCCATCGATGTTTAAATACTTCTGCAAGTAATAATTTGAACCTGTGATCATTATATATTGAAGTTATCCTCACAAACGAAATTCGTATCATGGTCATCCGTATTTGTTTTATCGTTAGTTTATATAACAACTCGCGAAAGTGGCGGCCGCGACATTTGACTCTTCCCGGAGATTCGCACTCTCAAAGAACTGTCTGCCACGCAGCCTCGCAAGTGCTTCGTTTTTTCGCGTCCAAGGCTGCGCGAGCGCTATGGGCATTAGAAACGTATTAGAACGAGGGGCAAAAACGCTTGGGTGGGGAGGCGAACGGATGAACGAGCGAGCAGGCGGGTGAATGGGTGGGCGTGTGGGCGGAGGAGCGGGTGCGTGAGAGTGTGGTCGGGCAAGTGGGCGGGCAAGTGGGCGGGGCGAGTGGGCGGGGCGAGTGGGCGGGGCGAGTGGGCGGGGCGAGTGGGCGGGGCGAGTGGGCGGGGCGAGTGGGCGGGGCGAGTGGGCGGGGCGAGTGGGCGGGGCGAGTGGGCGGGGCGAGTGGGCGGGGCGAGTGGGCGGGGCGAACTGCGGTTCTTCTGGGAAATCGAACGGGCGGGGTACTTCTGAGAAGTCAAGCGGCTGGTGGGCGGGCGAACGGGATGGAGAGTGAGCATGAATGCTTGTGAGCGAGTATACGAAAGGGTGAGCGAGTGAGAGAGCGAGCGAGTGAACGGGAGGATCAGCAGCAAAACGAGCGAGCAAGCGGGTGGCTGGGCGAACGTGCGCGTGGGCGATAAAACGTGCGGGCAATTGATCGTGTGGATGAGTGAGCATGCAGGCAAGTGAGCGTGCAGGCGAGTGACCGAGACTGCGTGTGTGCGAGTGTTGGAGCAATCGGAAGGGGGAGGGTGCGTGCGGGCGTGTGAGTGAGCATGTAGGTGACGATCGTGAGGTCTTGCGGATGAACATACTACGGTCGGGGAGGTGAGAGGGCGGGCGGGTGGCAGAGTGTGCAGGAGGGTGAGAGAGCTGGCAGAGTAACGGGCCGATGGGCCATCGGGTTGGTAGGCGAGGGATCGGCGAGCGACGAGCTGTCGTGCGAGATCATAATGTATCACAATGCCGCACGCGAGTGCGATGCGAGGCGATGGGATGCGATGTGGCGACCCGCTGGGAAAGGCCCGGCTGCGCTAGGCGTCAGGCGTCGCGGGAGACGATCGCTAGTATCGTTACGTTTTCTGGTCTCGAGCAACGGACTGGCATTATCCAGATCTTTTCACTGGGTTCAACTGCGCAGGATACTGCAAAGTCAGCGCCACTATTACAACTGAAGTTAAAAGAAGATGAGGTAAATTGTATCTGAGAAAGAATTATTTTGAAAGGCGAATGGATCAGCACAAAATGCAAATTCACATTGTGATATTTACCTACACATCTTTGTTTAGATGAAACCTATCAAATATCTCCATGAATAAGGTAATTTATCTAATTATTTTATTCAATGCCAAGTAATTTTCGCATCAATGCTTTTTCCTAGTCATGTTGGTGTTAGATATTTTCTTTCCGATAAGTACTTGGCATGGAATCCACTTTATCGAGAATGTAACTTGATGTAAAGATGAGTAACTTATGAGGCACCTCACTAGTTTAAATACTTCTTAGTAAGAGAGAAATATTAATTTTATTTCAAATATTGATGAAATTTGTCATAATTTCAACAAATAAAACATTAATATACATTTTCCTCATGTTTCCTGATTTCCTTGAAAAATCAAAATCACGAAGGTTTTATCTCCCGGTTTTTTCTCTCTTTGGTTTCTTATTTCTGGTCCGTTGTCGAAACTCGAAGTGAGGCCATTGAGAAAATGATGGTTGAGTTGATATTGGGAACATTTTTAAAAACTTTGAATTCTAATTTACGTAAAAAGTTCACCAAATGTGTTGAATTATTTTCTATTAAATGAAATGCTTTATCATTTCCATAATAAGTAGTGTTAGAAAAACACTGAATTACTACAGTGTTTTTCAGAGAAATACTCTCCTATTTTTATTTTCCGTATTTTAAATACCGAGTTTGAAAACAAGTAGGTCATTCGACTGTCCCACAATATTTTTATTTTCAACTAATTAAATTGGATGCATGTTGAAAACGGTAGTAGATCGTACTACCAAATGCGATTCTGATCTATATTTTTGTAAACTAAGCAGCTAAAAATTATAGCATGGTACACTACGACAAAAGACAAATTTCAGAATTGCGAACAGAAATGCAACAGTTAGTCTAGTAGAAATTGTTATTGACTATTGTGCTTTGTTCCTAATGAAAATGTGATAGGATCAAATTCATATTCTACTTTCCAGAAATTTAACTTTTTGAAAACATTCCAAATGTTTACGGTATATATTATCAATGCAACCTGCTTTTTAATGCACATACAAGTATTTACTAGAATGTTCTGCACATGACATATTTACGCCGAAGGTGATAAATAATTAGATAAGTTTGATAGGTGAAATATTTGAATGGCTTATTTCAGAAATACCAGTCAGTCTTCTACTATTTTGACATCTTAGTGCAGTTACATCCACTGTAAGTATACGCATTGTTTGAAGCTAATCCACGATAAGTCAACAGATTCTGGAGGGTTTTGGAAAGACCTTCTAAATTCTTAACTCAATGTTTGTGATATATAACTGCCAATGGAGTTTTGTTTATCGAAACTGCAAAGTTACTCTTCACTGACTTATGTTGTTTCTGGAATAAACCATTCATTTGAGTGTTGAAAAATAGAATATGAAGTGTCAGAAGAATAATGAGAAAACCTGCCAGAACCTAAACTAGCTTCTAGTTTCATATTTAGTGCACGAGATTTCATTCCTGGAACTCAAAAATGAAAATTCCAGAGCGCATGCTGTCAAAAAGGTAGATAATTAAATCGCTAATCTAATTTTTATAACTTTCAAAACATATAAGACTATTTAAAATGTATCTAAAATGACCTTGTCACAAATCCCTATTCAGTATCTCTTAATCCTGAAAATGCACTGGGAGCTGCCAAATTGAACTTTGTTTACACTGAGTCAACTTGCCGCGAATCCGCTTTCTCGACCTGAAATTCCAAATGTATCGACCGAAAATAAGATTCCGATCGGGGGTCGTCGATTCCGATCGGGGGAGGTCGTAGAATTCGAGCCCCGACAATGGCGGAATTTTGACTACTCAGCTGTGTCTAACTCAACTAACAGTAGGAGAATTCTAGTGACTACAATGATTGGGAATTGTTCGTGCTTTTTCCGATCAGTACCATGGGAATGCTGGAACAGTAGTCTGACAAACCGGCAATGGATCGCCTGCAATATTTCCTCCTTCATTTTTGCCCCAACCTCCCCCCACCTCCCCCAACCTCCCTCAACCTCCCGCAACCTCCCCCAACCTCCCCCAACCTCCCCCTTTACACATTTACACTAACACGAAATACACTGTCACACATACGGCGGAAACAGTTGGAAGCTTCGCAATTGCCCCGACTGTAGAGGTGCCACGCTGGTAGAGAATACTTCTGGGGGAGATACCTGGAGGTAGAACCATTTACAAGCCTACATATAGGAAGGCACTTGATCTTAGTTAAAGGCAGGAAGGATAACCGCTATCTCCTGGGAAATATGAACCATACTCCAATATATACACAATGGCACTTCATGGTCGCGAGCTGGAGGGAGGGGGACACTAGCATCCAATCGAGAGCTTCGTTACAAATTAATTTTTTGTTATTGGAGCTCCTTACTGGATGTAAATGTCCCACTCTCCTTCCAGCTCGCGACCTTAAAGTGCCACTGTGTTTTAATCTGAGTATACACTTACGGGGCCAAGGTCTAACTAGTTGTCGCGTCCGGAGACACAAATATTCACATTCAGTTCTGAATTTCCTTGTTCGTTGATTGGTTTTACTTCCTTCACCTGCGCAAGTGTGGCGGTCGCTGCTCTCAGCTTTCACTGCAGCTTGCGCTCGTCCTTCATGCGTTTGCGCGTCCTCGCCCCCGGCCCCGCCCCCGCCCCCGCCCCCGCCCCCACCGTCGCCACTGCCTCCGTCCCCACCCCCACCCAAGCCTCCTCCCTCGCTCCCGCTCACTCCGCCGCCTCCACCCCCGCCTCCGCCCCGCCTCCGCCCTCGTCCCCGCCGCCACACTCGCCACCGCCCTCTCCGCCGCTCCCGCTTCCGCCCCCCGCCCCCGCCTCCTCTCTCAGCGCCGCCCCAGCCTCCTCCCTAGGCCCCGGCCCCATCTCCGCCCTCGCCACCGTTCCAGCCTCCTCCTTCGGCCCTGTCCCCGCTCTCACCCTCGCCCCTGCCTGCGCCTCCACCCCCGCCCCAGCCTCCTCCCAAGGCCCCACCCCCTCCTCCGCCTGCACCCCCGCCCCCGCCCTCGCCGCCGAGCGCCAGTGCGGACCGCAGCCGCTGCAAGAGGCGCTAAGCGGCGCGGGTGCGGGTGCGGGCGCGGGCGGTTAGCGCTTGCATCTAGTGCAGGTCAGTGGGCCACTTCGCACCCGCGCGCCAAGTGGCGGCGCCCTTTCGGAAGAGCTGTCGACACCTGGTTATCGAGCCCTGATCCGTTTGCGAGCAGCGAAAACAGAGCTTGTTCGCGCATGGCGTCATCCACCTTCTATGCAGCCGTTAACGTCGACGCTACCGCCGGCGGTAACCCAGCGTTGCCGGGTTCGCGTTCCTAGGCAACGTCGCATCGTTGTCGTCGTCTCCTTCCCCGTCCCTTCCTTTGTCCATTCACAGATCCCTCCACCATTCCCTCCCCAACAGTGTTTAACTACTGTGTAAAAATGTGTACGGAATTCAGAAATAATTACTAAACGCGTGATACACCGCGGCTACTTACATAATACTAGATTTTATCGTAATGCCTGTAATTTCATGTGAAAATATTTTTTCAACAGTGGTGAAAAAAATCAATAAATTTAATATCTATCAACAACAACAACTACTACTACAATAATAATAATAATAATAATAATAATAATAATAATAATAATAATAATAATAATAATAATAATAATAATTTATTAACCAAAGCTCCGTACTTTCGGAACGAATTGGTAGCGTAATGATACAAATAGCAACTGAGGTAGAGAGTAGCTGAGATTGATTCAATATTTTTGCATATATACTTCAGGCTTATATTTATTTAATTTTTTTACTACAACACAATGGAGAAACCCTCGTTTCGACTTCAGAAAGATTTGTAACAAAAAAAAGAGGAAATGAAGTTGATTATACATCCACAGGAGACACAGTCACAGTAGGTGCATTAGACATTGTTTCAGTTCGCGCCGTTCCTAATACGTGGTTTTAATTTTGTCTTTGTAAATTATTTTCATATTATAGTGTTTTTTTACGGCCAAAGCTGAGAAATTTCTTTACCAAGTCTGTAACGGTCAAACTCTTATTATCATGAATGGCCCGTAAGAGCTAACTTAAGAGACAAATGTGCAAACATGTCGTTATTCTCTCAAGTCATTATGTGAATTTGTCATTTTTAGACCATTGTGTAAGAAAACTAAGAACTTTGTACCTCTCAGGCATTCCGCTTTCGCTCATTTCCCTTTAGAACTGCGAAGTTTCTCTTAAAATATTACTTTCTCGCAACGGAATAGAGAGAAAGTTATGTAATGCAGCTCGAAAAACGGCAAAATTTCGGCAGAAAACTTATTACAGGGCCTTGGTAACAAAAAAGTGAATAAATACAGTTGCTAAATAGAGAAAAAAGACTAACATGTGGTGTAGCCAGAATCCGTACTTTGTGGATCCTTGATAAAAAAAAATCGAATGACAGTAAAACGTCCGTTTGTCATTCTGTCTGTCTGTTCGTCCGTCTATGAACAGCGCTAGCGGCTAAACCGTTCAGCCGAATTTCCCCTAAAATGGATATTTCCCAGTCGATCTGGCTGATGTCCCAGCCCCTTGAATTTGTAATCGATATTTTCATTTTGGGGTACTTTATATAAAGCTTCTGGTAATTTTCCAAAAAAAAGAAAAGACTCCATCGTTTTTCGATTATTTTTTTTGTTGGATAGTGTGAAGGACATTTAAGAGAATGGTGCAGGTCTCATGTTCGTTTTAAACCTCAATTTTTCGAAAATTGTGAAAGTTCAACTTTTTTCACAGTCTTTCTACAACATTAACTACAACAAAAACATTAAAGATGGAAATGTTTCCTCAATGAAATCTATGTCTTAAAGATTGATATTAAAATAAGGTCAGGTACAAGTATTCGAAAATTTGAGTACTTTTCGCGTAATTTTGCGTGAAAATACGGGCGAGAAAGTACGTGCTATTTTAACACCACCAGTTTTCCTTTAGAATTGCAACAAACCCTAATTACTAAAGTTTTTTGTTATTTCGAATACTCTATATTTTGCTTTGTGTCACCAATACACTATCTAATGCGCAGTGTGAAAACGTGTTAATTCTGAAATTTCCATGCTTTTGTGAATGAAATGCTCTTTTTATTCGATATTAAAATGAAAATAGCTAACACGGTTGTAATAATCTGATACTCTGACGCAAGCATTGTTGATATAAGTAGATGAACGTGAACATACCATCCGCAAATTCCTGAGAATCTCCCACGTAACAAATAAAATATCTGGCATTCAGGATAATATTGTGTAGTAATAACGATCATAAAATGTTATCTGAAATTGTGACTTCCTGTGTTTTTCCTTTGTTGTTAATAATTATGAAATCCTTCCATAGAATGCTAGTAAAGAAATAAGAACAATGGCGAGAATGAAAGGTTTTACATTTCCTCCAGATGTCTCAGTCTTGTTTCTGATTCTGAGCACGTTTAAAATAAATATCACTTTGGTGTACGCACATGTAACAAAAACTGATACGCATTCCTAAGATAGCAAAGCAAAGCAATAACACAACCCAAAGAAACTTACAATATGCATTAGGTGTACAGAAGTGTTCTTGTCCTTCGTTTCCTGAATCGGTTTCTAAAGAATTATGTGAACTTACCTTCCTTGTTCTACTTGTTATCGCCCATATAAGAAAAGATTAATGGCAGTTAAGAGAAGATATTTTTTATCCTAAAATGCTCAGTATTTCTTTCTAATTTGATTCTTCCGACATACTAGGATCCAATCTAATGTATTGACCCTTCGTGCATTTGCAACTTTTTAAAAATAATTATCTCCAAGGCTCCATAAAAATACATAAAACAAATATTCAAGACATACATGTATTTGACACAAATACAATTTGTTTTTTTCAGTGTGAGCAGGCTTTTCGGGGTCAAAGTCAAAGTGTTTCACTCTATACAGAGGCTCTCCTGCTCACTCTCTTCATGAAATTTTTAATTCTAAAAATAGACCATGTATAAACATACTTTCTTCACTAAATCTAAAAAATGACAATCTTTTACGTGTTACTTCTGAACTGTACGGACGATCTTTGTAATGAAAAGACTGAATTCTCATGTGTAAGTTCTTACATAAATGAATACACGTATGACACTATACATCAAATAGCCATTATCTCTTTACTCTATTTAGGGAAGATTAAGAGTGGATTGACGTGATTTGCGTTGCAGCGTGAAAATAGAATTCGTTGAGACGAAGCGAAATGTGTAGAATTAAAGTTGAAAGTTAGTGATATTTTACTTTTTTTATCTTACTTATTTTTCCTCTCCTTTTGGTACTCCAAAACGCTACATTACATCTCATAAAATGATGGGTTGAAGACATTTTTTCAATTAATTGTATATTTAGTTGACCAAACGTGTCTTTCTAACAGTTCTATGGCTTTAAACAGCTTGGAAAATGGAGACAGCACATGCCATTGAAAAAGAAAGAAATAATGTCTCATGTGGGACATTCACTTATGCAAAGCAAGTGCAATTCGAAACTGTTACAAGTCTAACATACTACAGCTGTTTTAATTATTGTAAGAAGGAAGCAACAAAATGAAGTTCGTGCAAGAGAAAAATAAAACCTTCCCCTTGTACCTTTGACAATGATGCGGTATGAACAAAACGTAGGGAAATGATGTTAATACTATTTTCCTCCAATGTGCCACATATTTAAATTTTTTGCATAATGTTCAAAAAGAGGAGACATTTTTTCGACATGGAAGTAAACATGAAGCAACATGTAGCATATTTCTTGCAAATCCTACTACCTCAGATCGATTAAAACTATTGTCAGAAACCGTTCTCAAGAGAAAATCGGCAAATGTCACATGCCGAATTCAATTGGCTTCACCTAGCTTATAAAGCCGACCTGTACCAAGCATTATTACAAAGGCGTAGTCTGACAGACTACTTTGGGTAAAAATAAAGAAAAACTCATGTTATTCATAAATAAAAATACATGTTAAAGATTTTTGTAGACACTTGCTTAGTGCTGTCCACACGTCCGCAGAAGTACCTTGACATGTGACCGTTGTTATGATTGCCATCGCCCCATTTTGATTTCTAAACATTCAGAACAAAACTTAAATGCTCTAAGACAAGGAGTTTGTATTAATTATTCACAATATTAGCCAATATAGCGCCAAAAATATCACTGACGTAACTACAAAGTGTAGTCAACTGGACGACGCGTGTGAAAATAGCGTTTACCAGAAATAGGCAAGCGCACAACGTTACGTGTATATCACAGACTATTCGCATAATTAAGATACCTAGAGTTACAGAAGCCGCGAGTGAGGGAAAGGGGGTGGGGGAAGCTATCGACGCCTTTGTAATCTAGGGTTAACAATCCCCTTCCACGTGCCCCTCCCGCGACTGCTGAGGGGAGCAAGGGGAAGCGAGCAAACGAAGAATGCAGACCCGCCCGAAGAGACCCACCGCATGGCCGGGCCCAGCTGCGCCCGGAATTCATCGCTCATTCCGTATGTAGATCACAACCAGGTGGTGGCGGTGGCGCGTGTGGTAGTGGTGGTTGTGGTGGTGGCCGCTGCTTAGGAGAGGTTGTTTTTCAGGTGCAGGCATTTTGAGCCCAACTCGCCGCCGTTGCCGACTCTCGTGGTGGTTGGACAGTGGAATTGTCCCCGTTGCGAATCCGTAGCTATAAGGCGAGAGGGTATGAATGGGGATTTAAATTTATGACATGCTCATTTCTGAGCTTAGTCGTAAGAGAAGGATCACGCCTTATGTTCTCCCGTTACATAGGCAGGTGATCACAATGATGGTTTTCCTTTTCCTTCCAATGGTGTATGGTAGGGTGATCATGAGAAAATGATCATGCTTTTTTCAAGCTCAGATGTATAAGAGAAGACAACCACATGGTGAAACAAGGGACTTGAAGAGCGTTTTAACGCTCCACCCACCTGTACCAGAGGCCCGCAAGATTGAAAAGTTTCAATACTGAATTTCGGTGCTTCTTAAATTGTGTATTTCCACTTTCTAAATGTTGAATATTATTAATAATACTAATAATAACCACAAAATTACATTATAATTAATATTATTTTGTATTAAATTGGTAAACACTTGTACGTAATTTCCATCCGTGAGCAAGTAGCAGATTTCAAATCGCGATTGACCTATGTGGAATTTATGATGGACAAATACATTAGCGGAGATTTTTCAGAAATTATCCTGTTTCTCCACCATTGCTACCTAATGGTAGCAATCATTTGATCATCCAACCATAAATTTATCTTATCCATTTTAGGACAAGTCGGTCTAAAAGAGTTCATAGAAATCAGAAAATGGTAGTAAAAAAGATATGGTGATTGTAATTGGCTGATATTGAGTTGATACTTATAGTATATATTCAAAGTTAAGAACTAGCGTATTTCAGGTTATTGCTCTTCTCTAATCCGTAAATCCGAAAGTGTTCGTACAATCAATTGTTTTTAAATGAACGACTTGGAAGAAACGCAAAGAAAATAAGCAAAAACATCAAATTTGAATGTGTGATATATCTGATACGCAGGAAATTTTAGGTATTTGCTTTGATATCATGTATTTCTTAATGCCTGGTTTATAATGTGCCGCGAAAAGACTAATTGAATTCAACTAGCGTATTTCAAAGCTAATATTTGAATGTTGATTTCTATTTCGGAATACCCAAATTTTTGTTGATCTGAGTAGCTTTTCGCAGTTTTCTCTTTTGTCACGGGTCATTCTAAAAAAAAATACTATGTTTTCATGATTTTCGTTTCTTTCGAGGGTGAATTCAACAGTTTGTTTCTATGTACACGATATCCGTATATGTAGTATGCATGTATATAGTATGTTTAAACGAGCACTTTTATATAACTCTGAGCAGTGTATTTTGCATCCTATGCTATTTACCAATGTATCTTTTCATTATTATATCACCTGATCAAAGTTCTTTAACCTGTAAAAATGTACTAATGCAGAATAACTGCTACAGTTTGACGATACTGATACGTTTTCCTAAGCTACGAAGAGAAGCAAAGTGTATTCAAGTGTTTGTGCGAGTCTGGAATATGTACCTCCCCTCTACGTGTCAAGAGGAAGAAAACAGGTTCAAGAGGTGCCCGGGAACTGTCTTTTCATGTTCAAATGAAGTTTTTAAGCGTCCGTCGAGAGAAGCGTTCGGAAGCTCACATACGCGTGACACCTGTGCGTGAGAATGAACGTGCTACTGACCGCAGAGTCGCCGGCGACCTGGTTTGGAGGCACCCGGACTTGTTGACACTCGTTTTTTGGAACTAGAGATCCTTTTCCAGAACTCGGAAGTAAGTGTTGTTGAAAGTATGAGCTCACCATCAAACTCTGAGGTTTCGTCATTGGCAACAACGTCGATGTATTAGTTCTCTGTGAGGACGTGACTACAAGCTAGTCGCAGTAAATACGGTAACGTCAGAAACCCTGTTTGTGTGGAACAGGGAACGGTAGCTCAGTGCTTCAACTGATGTCAGAAAAACATGCACTACACTAACGGGACTAATGACCAAAGCAGTTGACGCGCCCGGAAACACGAAAAAATCAATCAATCTGTTTGTGTGAAAGTTTATTTTTCGAATTCTCTGTGAAATTATTCATGTCAGAAGTGGGATTTTCTATGTCAGCTGCTGTTTTGGAAAAGCCATAATTGTATTTTGATGTCGCCTTCAATTATTATTTCGAATTTTAAGAACTTCGATAAACGAAATAGCAACATGAATATTGTATGATGCTTATGACTAATAAAGTTGCCTTGGAAAAGAGTGCAATGTACCTTAATAATAGTTGCCTTGGAAAAGAGTGCAATGTACATTGTAAGATATTTACGAAATATATTGTGTTTTGTCAAGAAAACCAGACGGAGTCTTGTTTTCCCAAAATATTTCGTTGACTAAGGCATACCCAACATTTTATTAAATATTTCTGAACATTTATTAATTGGTCTCTATATTTATTCTTTATTTATTATTTATCCTATTACTTATTCTTTTGAACATTTTTGAAAAAATATTTGTTACAAGCTCATGTTGCAGACAATTATTGCAGGCAGATTTCAATTTAAGATTCATTTTATGAGATATGAGATCGTGTAACAACTTCAGTGCCCGGTATGGATGCGACAAATTATACGGAAAGTATTAACAGAATAATTCTGTTTCAAAATGTGCATTGTTTTATTTACGAATATATTCAAGGTAGCAAAAAGTGTCTCGATTTATACTTACTCTTAATGTTATCTCCTAACCACAACACAAAACTTCCTGAGAACTTTTGCATCTCTACCATTAAGCACCATAACCAAAAATACTTAATTTTTTTCACCCAGCATAAATAGAAATTGTCCTTTGTTTTGGAGATCATTTTCGGTCAACACACGTTCGAAACGGAGGGGAGTTAATATCCCGAACGATAAAGCACTGGTGATACCTTTGTTACAAAAGTCTTACAATGACAAAACTCAATAAACAGTTAAATTAACGTCTGATTTTTTCTTAAAATAATCTGTAATATTACAACAGACGTTAGCGTTCATAAAAGAAAACGAATAATTTATCAAATTAATATTCCACTACTATTTTTCAATATAGTTGGTTGATTTTCGCAACGTCTAATATTTTATCACTGTATATTCGTATGTATATTTAACGGCTGGACAAGTAATTTTATGTTAAATTCTTTCGATTGTTTTTTAGATATTTTTCAAAGTTATAGTTCTATTACATACAGTATACACATTTTAATTTCAAAATTTAGTAAACATTTTGAGATTGCAAAAACAATATCTATGTTCTGCGAGTAATATTTATTATTTGGAGGGTAAAAACAAATGTGTTAAGAATTGAAGATTATTAAGCATATTATAATTACAGTTTCCTGGCGTAATAATCGATCATGAGACTGATGTGCAATCCTTTTTCTAGTCCTTCCGTCTCGTTTTTGTTCCAGCCTCTTTTGTTCCAAGGTCTTCCATGATTTGGTCAATGAATTTCCTGTTAGGTTTGGTCACCCTTCAATACGGCCAATGGTCAGTCCTGTCCCCGGTAGTGCAGAAAATTAGTCCAGTTAATTTCCCAAGTTTTAGTACTACTAAAATTAGTCTTTGGGCTCAGTCGAAACAGTTCGTGAATACTCTTATTATCTTTCTTTCCGAGGAGTCCCGTAAAAATATTAAATAATTCTGAACGTGATATATACGATCTTAACACAAAATGTTTGAGATGCTGACATACATAAACTTACATATCTTCCTCTAACTAGCAAACAAATGTAATTATCCTCTGACCAACGTCATATTTTATGCGGTGATAATTGAAATTCATTTGTATTTTATTAATAGAGTACCACATACATGTGGTTGAGATTCTGACATCACGACTCTAGCAAGATGATGACCATCACAAACATATGCTTATTAAAATCCGTACGTAGTCGTAGCCCCTTAGTCGAGAGATCGCCTGCGTGACCGGAACCTTTAACAGTTTCAAACATTCATATCTCTGCTTTAGAAACGATGGAGGTGGGTAGTGACGAGCTGCAGTATTGAAAGATAGTTGACACCGGATGCCTCTTAAATGACAAGACATTTCGAAGTAACAAAATTAAATACAAATAGTTCGAAGACGAATTTAAAGAAACTATATGGAAGAGGAATAAAAGTTATATTAAAAATTTACATTGAAACAGACATTATTACAAACGATCGTTAATCCAAATTGTTAACAAAATTAAAAATATACTAAAATATAATCACGCTTTAACAAAATTATGCACCTAAGACCCACATGTTTTTCGTCCATATCGAACAATTAAAGTAGTATTATTATGAAAACAAGCCACGGTTTTTATTTACAAATATTGTGATGGTTATCGTCACACCAAATAGGCCTACTCACACTGCGACTCCAGCAACGCGATCTCCACCACGACCATCACCTAATTAACATCTTCACCAACAGAAATCTGCGGCAGCTCCTCAGGATCCTCTGCGTGACCGGGGCATCTAACCATTCCGCGCGCGTTAGAAACGGTGGTGGCGCGGGCT
Organism: Teleogryllus occipitalis; assembly: GCA_011170035.1. Lineage (NCBI taxonomy): Eukaryota > Metazoa > Arthropoda > Insecta > Orthoptera > Gryllidae > Teleogryllus > Teleogryllus occipitalis. The sequence goes on along the minus strand of BLKR01000616.1, from coordinate 427,858 downwards.
GCGGCACCGGTGAACGAGATGGCGCCGGTTGATAAAATCGGGCAGCGGCGGCGGCAGCGGCGACGCGGCGCGCGGGTCATTTGTTCATTAGTGCAGATAAGCTCCGCCCCGCGCGGGGCGCAGGTGTCGGCACGGAGCTCGGACGCTCGCGCGCATACGAATCGCTTCGTCGCGCCGGATGCTGCTCGAATAAAACAGTCACCTCTTAATTAGCCCGCGAGTTACAGGCGCCGCCGCCGTCGCCGCGGTGCTTGAGATGGTGGTGTTGGTCGGCGTCGCGCAGGCTGTTACGTTGGCGGGGTTTGTTTCCGGGAATTGTTGTTTGTTGTCGGGCGGTAGGAGTGGAGATTGGATCTACAAGAGATGCTTTGAAACGCTAATGGAGCGGAATAACTAGAATGGCACTTAAAATGTAAAACTAAATTAATAAACTTTATTAATGAAAAAATATTTTTCAAATTTGTTTATTTTTTCTTATATTTTTTTGACAATATTATTTTTTCTGGTAATTGTATTTCATAATTATTAATTGCATTAAACAGATAAATATGGGCCAGAGTTATAGAATGGAATATAATATCCGGGAAACGTGGAAGAAGAGAAGTTCCATAATTTCAGATTAAAGATGACCGAAATAATGATGAAATAGTAGTAGAAGTAAAATAATTGTAAATAATTACTAATAATTTTAAAAATTTAAACTTTTATTGTTATTACAGGACTAATCTCGTTCGTAGCACTGTTTCACTGAGTGACATTAGAGGTTGAGAATGTAGTCATGGACACAGTACACCTTAAAAATAACAAACATCTTCATCAAGTAATATCAAGAATAAAAATGTTCATATGATAATGGGTTCATTCTAAAATAAATGTAGGTATAATGTTAATAATTGTATTATAAACATTTTTATAAAAAGGAATTATAGACATAGAACTGTCACCCAGTGTTCCAGAACAATAAATATATGAGTGAACTGCCCATAGAGCTTTCATTGTGCTTGTGAGAAAGAAACGCGTTGAAGGTTTCTGCGTCTGAAATAATACCCCACATCATTGTCATGCTACTACGACCTGCCAACGGCGCGTACCCTGGGTAAAATACTTGTTAAAAGAAAGAGTGGGGACTTCGGAAGCGACAATCAGCCTACCATTTACGCCGTTGAAGTGATAATCGCTTCTCAAACAGTTCTCAAAACGGTTTGGTGAACTTTGCCTTGACTTGTCTTCAGTGTGAGCGCAATGTACAGGCCCTAATATGGGCACAGACGTGTTTGTAAACACGTCTACAAAGCCGATGTCACCAGTTCGTGGAAGTAGATGTTTATGCAAGTTTGTAAGAGCTGTGTTTCATTCATACATTCTATATCAAACTGAAAAAAGAATACACACAATTTGAAGAATAGTGGAAAAAAATATTTATTGAACAATTGAGTAACAGACAAAATATTTTCGGAACTTTAATTGTATTAGTCGACCAGAAAAAAATAATTGGTCCGACCGATTCTGGAACTAATAATGTTTGTTTACTCCAGATATAGTGTGTTTTGTATGTAGTTATCATAGATAGTTACTCAACTACCGTACTAATGGCCGAATTTAATAACAAGAGTACCGTTACTTCAGATGTTCTTCAATGTTGTAATTTTTAATGCTGATCTCTGCGGTATTTGAATGGGGTATTTAAAATGAGATATTATTATGAGGTTGTATTAAAATGATGTACTTAAAAATACCTAATTGTTAAAAGGTAAGATGAGAAATTTCACATCGATGGCTAGTTGTGTAAGATTGTAAATATGGCACTTGCTAATTGTCGTTTTTATTTTTTTCTAACCTACAATAAACTTATGGTCAGCATTCGTTGGACTTATGTTTGTCTTAAATCCAAGACTAATATAAAGCACTGCAAAAGACATAAAAGTGAAAATATTAATAAAAATTAACTATTTTGTAATAAAAATAATATTATAAGTAATAATAATGACTTTAATATTAGCACTTAATAGAGGAAATATTTAAAAGTATAAAACTAGTAAAAAGGGTATTTTCATAGTTATTGGCAACCGAGAGTAATACGAGAATAAGGAAGTGCTAATACAGTTTTCTTTTTTATTTAATTTGGTATTCATGTCACATAATTTTGTTCCGCACTTAGGATCAAATATTTTAAAAAAATATACTCATGCAAAATTATTAATTGGAATGGAAAACTGGAATGGAAACATACAGTTTGAACATATGTGTTTTGAAATTTCAATTCATATAATATTTCTTTAAATCGGGGTAATAATTATATATGCAAGCACTATTTTCATATGTACTGCATTCATGTTCAGTTGAAAGGCATTTTATTTGCTTAATTCAAACATTTCCAAATAATAAAATGAGTACTAATATTTTATCTAATTTTAAGTTTTCACGTCAGATCATCTTTAAATAACTTGTAACTGTCTTTTTTTTCCTAAATGAAATGGCATAATGAAAAATCGATATTTAACGACACAAAGACAAAGCAGGTGGATACTCTCTATTCTTCACAGCTTGAGAACAATTACAATTTTCTCTTCTGTCCATATGAACTTTCTGGTAAGTCATTCCAAGCAAGCAAAAGGGGCTTGAGTTTCTGTGCCCATTTCATCTCGCCTCTAACCTGTCGAGGAGACGCCCTTGTTTGCTGTCTGTATTCTTTGCCGAGCCAGCCTCTCCATTAGGACAACGAGCAACATTGCTACAACCTACTTCTCCCAGTAGTGCAGCGAATGCTAACATTTCGAAATGCGACCGTTTCTCTCGAAAACTTCATAATAGGAAGATACAGTTAAAACTTGTTTAAAAATTTATAATGAAATGTAACATATTAATTAAAAACGTCTTTTATTATGGCTACTTTCTTCGCGAAGTATCTTATTAAAATAAATGGAGTGCGTAATGATTGAAATTATGTGTGTGCGCATGACATAATATTGCATAGTTTTTTACTTTACTTACGTTGTAATTTGAAATTAAAAAGTCGATTTTATGTGCTCAAGATGAATTGTAAGATTTTTAGAATAATTATTTTAAAATTAATTTTAGTTCATTCTTCGTTTACAAAACTCCGTGCCTTCCTCTTTGTAGATAATAGAATAGTTACTTTCGCGCCGAAAACTCTTAGAATCCGATTCTATTCTAATAAAAAACTGAGTTGCAGGTCATGAAACCATAGCTCTCCTGTATAATAAAGCAATAGTAACTAAACGGAGTAAACTTATGTTTTAATTTAGAATAAATGAAGTATACAGGTAGCAATAAAATAAACCAAGAAAAAAATAATTTTGTTGGAATATTCCAATCGTTGAAAGGAAGTAACTTAAAAAGCCACTAGTCAGATGTAATCAATCAGCTGAATGTTTTCGGTTCGAAGCCATACTTTCGCTCTAATTTCTACAACTTCAATTTTTGTAACAGGCACGTAGTTCTTTCTTTGGTACGTATACGTCAGGGGAAAAGTGCAATACAACTTTTAAAAAAACTCCAAATTTGGGAGAGAAAACTCACCACTCCCCTCCGTAGCTCAACCCCTCCAACGAACAGCGCTCCTGTGGATGGCCGCACCCCTTTTCCTTCCGGTCGCACAACTCACCCACCCGAGAAACGGTTTCACTTCTCTCACCTAATAAACGGCCACCCACGCGGGCGGGGGTCGCGTCGGTGTCGAGCTTTCTCGCTCGTCCGTCCTCAGTTAGCGCTGCCATCGGCCTCCGGGCGCGAAGCGTAATAACTCCAAGGCTAACACTCGGCGCGGCGCACGGCCTCCTTTCGGGGCTGAGCCAGTGGCGGCGACCGGGCGACGGCCTAGCGGACCTCGCAGGCACCTCCCGGGCGCGAGTTGTTTTTTTTCATTTTATTTTTGTTCTGTTCGACAAACAGTTCAAGCAAATGAATGAATGGGACACGTGGGGAACACACTATAGTGGGTGGCGTTAAAATACGTTGAATGTAATAGGAGAGTTGGGTTGAGTTAGCATAGCAGAAAAATCAACTATTTGCTTGGTCAGTTTGTGAGTTTGACCCTTAAGCTCGCGCATTTCCAAGTTGACGGCGAGGTTCCGTGATTAACTTGAAACGAATTTCAGTTTAGCCGATGCAAAATGTCTAACGCATTTTTATTTCAAAATACAATTTTGGCTTATTTTTGTAACAACCCTCGCCTAACGAGTACCAAGGAACTTCAACTTAACTAAATACATACTGTTCTCAAGTGTTCCAATTATCCATAGGCTTTAGATTAGCTGCTCGTCAAAACAATACTCGCCTAATGAGAACAAACAAATGCTGGAGATGACGTTCCGTATTTGGGTTTGCCGTTTCACGTTCAACTTAGGTTAAAATTATATTGGTTCTCGAGAACATATCGTGTGTGTGATATAAACCTTCACCTCCCTCGTGAAATAGCCTATTAAATTGTCTCATGTCCTTGTTTCAACAGAGTTTTTCTGTTCTCACTTGGACGCGCACTGATGACGTTGGAGATCGTCCCTAAATTGCGTAGGCCGTTACTCGTCAGATTAAAATTAAAATAGGATTGGCTTCCGAGACCGTACCTTGTATTGCATTAACCATCACCTCTGTAAAATCGTTAATAACATTTTTTCATATTTTTCAGGTTATGCCCCCCAAAGCGCCAAAACTATTTTTTATAAATATTGTGGAAAATAAAATAATCATTTTTGTCCAGTTTACGGGACATCTGTGGGACCTCCCGGCCAGAGTTCGACTGATGTGTGTGCCGTTTCTTTATTGTGTTTACCCTCCATCTAGTCGTATTTACAGCTTGTAATTACTTTCCCCTGCCGAGACTGTCAATGATGTCGTGGTTTCCATCATATAATCTCTAATTACAATTTGTGCATTTTTGTTATCAGGTTATAGGGGAAATATTCATTTTTATTCCATGAATTTAGAAGCACTTTTGTTTTCCGTCAAACTTCTGTTTTCCTTCGTGTCTGGGCTGGCGAACAGATAACGACCTAACAGGCAAACTCGTCGCATTGCAAACAGCGCGTTTGGGTGTTCGTCATTGTTTGCCTTTGCGTGTGATACGTTTGCCCTCACGTGTCGTAGACATTTTAAAATCAAATTTGGATTTATCCAGGATTTCGTTTTGTAAGTGGGGTAGAGTACCCTCGCTTCCACCATAACATCAAAAATTTATTTTATATTCTGAATGTCATCCTGGTCAAAGGGTGCCTTTTTTAATTTTATGAATAGAAATATTGATTGTAAGATTGGAAGTTACGATGAGGTAAATAGGTCATGAAGTACTTTGAATCCAGAGTCGATTGGCTTAGATGTATTATTGAATCAAATTTATTTGTTTTATTTCACTTATTTTAAGAGACTAACAGAACATATGACGCATTGAGATCTCTCAGACATGAGATGGTTTCCTCAGTTTCCCTTTTCATCTTCTTCTAGTTCATTTTTCTTTTAAATTTTTGGTTTCCATCATTAATTTAATTCTTTCTTGATGACGGTTGATGGTACTCCGTAAGGTGCAGAGCATTCATGCATTTGTTTTGCCCACTTCTTTTGTCTGCCATTCTCTGAAGATGTCCTTACCTCTCTGCCTAGTTGCGTTGTATCTTTTTACATATTAAACTTATTTTCTTATCTTGTTATATCCATTTACAACTGTATTTCCTCATTTTACGGTGTACACGGCATATCTAGCAACTTAGTCCTAAGAAATATCTAAAACTTGTTTCATTTTTGTAAGTTTATTTTCATACCACATGTGAAACTTATTTTTTATTAAATAAAGCAGGAAATTATATAGATAAAATGTGTCTAACATTGTCGGGCATAGCAACGAGGTGTTGGCATAGCGGACCTCTGTCCCCATTGACCTCGTAGGAGGTGTGGAGTGCCCAAGCTGTTTCATATTTGTTTACTTCGGACGTAGTACAACGGGATGTCCAAGAACTACGTGACAAGTCATAATGTTCGACGTTCGATCAAGTACTCAAACTGCTACTAAAATTCTTAAGCATACGGAGACTCTAAATAGGGATAACGTGGTAACATCAACGGCCGAATCGGCTGTCTTAGCCTTAAAAAATGTGTTGTATACGGTATGTGTGAAGCTCAGATGAAAACGAGGCCGAGTGACATTTTTTCTTTCTTAGTCATTTAATTTAAAGTCTAACTTGAAATTTAAAAATATTAACATTATTATGAAGATTCATCACAACAAACGTAAAGATTATCATATTATCATATAGACTATCTTTTTATATAATTATAATTCTGCAATTACTTTTTGATTTACGAATGTTTCTTTTTTCGATTAATGAAGTACTTTGTGAGAGGAAAAGTAATATTCATGTCGAACTGATATTATTCAAACATTCTTCAGAGATGATTGTATTAAAATACGAGCAAATACACTAAACAGAAGTTGTGGGTGTGTGAGTTCAGAAAATACTGTTTTTATACATGTTATTTAATGAATTCCACTCATATCAGTGTTTTAGGTTCTTCTCAAGAATAACAGAAATTTTAAATCGGAGTAATTAAAACAGGTAATAACAGAACTGATAAACAATGATAAATTAGTAAACTGTACCATTCTACTTCCAATTTATTTACCTAGATTCAGAGATGTAGTTCACACAAACCGCCGAGCGTCGGTTCTGCAAAGGGACCGTCCGAAGTATTATGTCTAAAGTCCACAGATGATTTACTAATGAAATTATGCGTAATGACCTCCTGACATACATTTAGTTCTTGATATCCAGTTCGGGAATTGTTTTTAGTTTTTTGTTTAGTAATAAAATGAGAAAAATGCAAAACATATTTGAAAACGGATACTTATATAATATTCTTTACCTAAAATAAATTTGGAATCAAATGTAATAGATATGTAAGGACGCAAATACTTTTTTAGGAACTATGCTAAGATTTTATTGCTTCTCACAACAAAATTCACTCTTGTTTCTAATCAATTTCGAAATTTTCGTGTAATCACCCAGTGAGTACAAGATGATGATGGAAATGAGAATACCACTCTACGCAAACATTCATCCACACTAATCGTCACAAATTTCACATGGGTAATTTTTTCAACAGAATGGTTCGATCCGCGATCTGAACAAGCAGTCGAACTGGTCCCTGCCCCCATTGGCCCTACAAACATTTCCCAACGATGACGTGATTTCATTGCACCAATCGTGCGTTTTTCACGACTCAAAATTCACTCCACAAGGCTTTAGATCGCGAGAGGCGGTCAATATGTCTCTTCCGAGTTAGCACATGCGCGATATACTGTGGAATCATCTACCCTGTGACCGGAACGTAACCGTATTCGGCAATAGAGATACACGCGCTTGGCGCAGAGAAGTTTAAACAACTCTCTCATGGGTAACGAAACAAAAGGAAATGGAACTACTATATTAATAATTTCTACCTCACGACAACCCCTTGAATAACGGATATGTTTTTAATTATTGCATTTATCAGTAACGAAATGTCTATTTGCAAACGTGTTCCAGCATAAGTTAAAGTAGTATAATTCTAAAATTTGTAAATATTTAGTTGAATATATACGGACCACGGACCACGGAATATATATATATATATATATAATTTGTCACGTGTCGCTTCCGCCGCTCGTAAAAAAAGGACACAGAACTGCATATTGTAAAAGCTTTTGATAGCCTGAGTTATTAGGAAAGTAACGTATTGTGATTGTGATTTTATAAATGTTAACTTCAGTTTATTTGTAGATGTTGAAAATACGCATATGAATAACATCTTAAATTCAGTACGTACAAGGAACTTGTCTACCGTCATTTGTATATTTGTCCACGAACAACTGCAATAGTTGGGCTTACATCATTTTGAGGTGTAGTCGATCTATCCAAAGCAGTAGTCTGCAATTTTTTTCTTAGGTAACAGAAGTTTGTTGTAGCTATATTAATTTTTCTAAAAAAAATGTAGCCATTTTAAAATCGTGAATCACTGTAACACAATTTTGGTGTAAATGTGTAACTCTGTTAAAAGTTTAAGTTGTTACAAATCTGTTCAATGATCCTTTCAATTAATTAAACTACAAACAACTAGACACACGCTGAGAAATCGAGTTTTCATTGCTTGCATCCGATGAAGTGCTCAGGGCATGAACAGATGTTACTGCAGTCCTTCTAACCGGAAGGTCCAAAGGTTCGAGTTCCAACTATGACAGAATTTTTGACACCAGCTTGTCGGCTAGGTCGAATTCAGTCGCTGTCTGGAGGAGAATTCTAGCGGCCGGCTGCTCTGGTCGAAGCAGTACCCTAACAAACGGACCACGGACCGCGCGCGATCTTTCCTTCCTCTTCCTTGTCCTATCCTCGCCCCTTACACATACACTTGCACTAACAATCACTACACTACCACATATTTCGGAAGACCGGTCGGGAGCTTAGAGCTTGTCCCGGCTGGGGCTGTGCCCCGCTGGTGGGAGAGTCCTGGTTGGGGGGAAACCCCACTAGCCGACGGTAGGTCGGCGCCGGATCTCACCATCCAGCGGGGGAAGATCACCGCCATCTTCCAAGGAAAAAACATGCACTACACTAACGGTACCAATGACCTAAGCTGTTGATGCGCTTGGAATCATTAACCAATAATCAATCAATAATCGCTCGCGACTACAGACATCTAGCGAGTACTCGGATGGCGAGTGGGGCGGCGGCGGTCAGTGTGACTCGTCAGAGTTAACGCCGAGCGCGAGACACAGCAGTTGCATTGACACAGCGTCCGTGATGTAACTGTATTAGGCGTTGGGCCTTGAGGTGTGTGCTTTTCTCGCGGGCAGGACGCGTTACGAGTGTGTCCGGCCATTTGTTCCGAGAAGTGCGACCGCTTCGTGAAAAGTGGCGTATGTCGCGACCGGCCGCGATGCCGCGATTCTGTGGGGGTGACGCGACTGAGAAAAGAGTTTCAAAAGACGGTCCAGAGATTCAAGATCTGACAGTTGTTTGTTTTCGTACGACAATGGGATGAAACGAAGTCACATTTGGGAAGCGCGGAGTCGTAAGGGGAATAGCGAAAAAACGTAGTCGCAATGGGAAATAATTAAAATATAAAAACGATTAAAATATATTCGAAATTAATTACTTCAAAAGTTTTAACATTATTAATTGGAGAGTTCTATCTCGTGCTACTTGAAAATTTATTAATCATGTATTCTTGACGAAGGATGTTAAGACGCCTGTCGTACATGTTTCTTCATTTCAATATACATCAAGTTTCAAAGTCTCCTCTCAATGTATAGGAATTTTTATCAGTTTAAAATCTCAGTTTGTACCCAGGCTACATATCACAAAGCCGTATTTCTCTTGTCACGCGGCCTGTCACCATAGAATACTACTTAGAAAGCAAAACAATATGAATAATGGCTGAGATGAAGGTTGTCAAAGCTCTTGGGAATGGCGTACATACTGGAGGTTGTCGGTAATGAATAATAAAACATTTACTGCAAATAAAGACACAACAATGTCTAGATAGAGTTTGTGTTAAATATCATCTCGGTATGTAAACATTTAACGACAAATATTGCACCAGGCCTACAACTCTGCAAGATGACAAGATTGAACCATTTAAGACCTACAACTCGGAAACGATGAGTCTGAGAAGAAGCTAAAGAAAGACGACGATATTGCATCATTTAAGGCTCACAACTCGGCTAGGATATTTCTTATACCTGTAAATCCTGGTGTTTGTGGCCCTTACAGTATTTCGTATATGAAACCCATAAAATGAGATCGATTTGATCATTACGTTATTTTAAATGTTTCGCTCGTCTTTCGCATCTTTGTGCTAAGTCGAGGTTTGAGAGTCACATGTTGACATCGACAGTGGTTCCCTGTGAACATTTACATCTTTTTCATGACGTAATCTTCCCTTACTACTACTAACTCGGAATGAAGAAATGAGGGAGCATGCATCAAATCAGAACAACCCTTCTGCCACACATTTATCATGTCCAGCATCAAAATTTCTTGTCAACTAAAGTATCCAAACAGTTAAGGAATTGGACTGAAAAATATCGAAACTAAAGATCATGCATCGCGCACGTGACAAGGGGAGTTAAACGCGGCAACGCTGCCGCTGCAGAGACCAGTCACGCACAGAGAATAATATTATAAAGTACAATAAACATTCAGTAATGTTCTATTTTTACATGTGCAGTAACGGGCTTGTAATGTTATAACACACATTAAAGAGGATGGCCATTCGTTTCATGTTAGTTTCCAGCGTGAAGTTTTTTATATTTTTAAAATAAATCTGTAATGTTCGCACGGAAAGTTTTTTCAGCCTGTTTGGATACAGACCCCATGACAAGATAAACTCAGTTAATCACAATTCTCTTGTGAGCCACCTTTTATAATACCTAAATTGTGTTCCCACTGAGATTTTTTTTCTCATTTCAGTTGACAAATGAGTAATCTTTGGTTTTTCTCTACTAGATCTACTCACTCAAATACCCAAATTCACAACATGAAGTAGACACGTCATATTTGTGCGTAACTACGTACAATATATAAGTGGACGTTCGGTTAATATTACTAAATATACCATTGTGTAACTAAAAGGCTATTTAACATACGATCTTTTTGTGCTTAATAAATAAAGTACAAGAAATATAATCGTAAAGCGTATACAATTATGAAATTATGTTTTCCATCACGTTGACATTTCTATTAATAAAATAAAGAACTTAAACTGCCAGTAGATAGTTCCACATCTAATCATTTTGTACATCAAGTGTGTACGTCCCAGCACGTTGTCATTCTCTGCGATCCCCGTAGTCGTTATTGGATATCTGCTACTTGAGAACTACTTTTTTCTTATTATGGCTTAACAGTACTTCCAGATTTGCCTTTGCCTCTGACTTAGGTGAAAATTTTGGCTAGGATAGTGAGAGTTGCCTCATTCCAGGTTTGATGATCAGCCCATTACTGGGTTACAGAATAGGCATAACACCAAAAGGAAAGTAGAGGGCGGCTCTTTTAATCTTCAGTGAGCCACCGCGCAGTACGGACCACTATCTTGGAACTGTGTAAAGGAACTGCAAGAGTCAACTCAAACGCCATTTTCTCAAAAACGGTTCCCAATTTTTCCTTCTAACTTTTCCAACGGGTAGCACTAACTGTACTGTTTATTATAACATAAAAATCATTTTGGTGTATTATTTTTTACCAAAAATTAAAAAAATGAAATTTTGTTAAATATATCTCACATCTTTAACATGCACATTTCCAGCAATTTCTAAACACTATTGCATTTGTGATTTAATGGGCTTTAAATGACTTTAAATAAAGTTTTCCGAAAACTCAAAAAAAAAATTCTGTGAAAAAGAGCTTCAATTTTGCATTTTTAGGAATGCATAAACGATATTTTCATATAAACGGCTCCAATTTTTTTTTAATCGAAAGTTGCCATTTTGTACGAGGTCTTATTTAATATTTTTAAAGTAATATTTCGGTTCTATTAGGAAACCGAAGAGTTGAGAAAATTTAAAAAAATGTACTTTGACCGGAGATAGATGACAGGTGGCTAGAGTATGTGGCAAGTCCGATAAACTAGCACAGACCAAAGAAAATAGAAAACCCATATGGGAAATTTTGTGCCATTATTTAGCACGATTAGTTATGTATTTATAATTCTTTACCTTTTTATTTCTATTTTTATTAATATTTGTCTACATGCTATATTAATATTTGCCCATACGAGGTAAATGTCTCCTCGGGTTAGTATGTTTTAGCTCGTCATACACACGTCAAATAAAACGACTGAAACGGAAATAATAGACAACTTCACCACCGTTTACCACACAACAAATGCCGGGTCCTGCAGGAGTTTACAAATTTTCAATATGGTGACCATGCGCATCATATCAGCGCACGGATTTAGGATAGCTTTACTTTCTGTGTAGTACCTATTCTGTGACTGAGTCCTCGGGAATGGAGAAGGATCGCGTGCGGTCCGTGTTCTAGGGTATTGCTTTAGCATGCACCTGGAAGTGATCAGGAACCTCAGGGAAACCACTGAGAAGTCTGCCGAGGTGATCGACTCTGGCAGGCAACACAATGTCACCGAAGCTAAAAGCATCACGTAAATTTCTGGTACATTGCGGGCCTCAAACACCCGAGTTCCCAATAACTAGTACGTTCGAACTGTAAGGTGTTTCTTTAACCCTCATTTCCACCGTCGTTACCTGTGGATTACTATGCGCAGTGTCCTATAAAATTACGGCTCTCTATCAATTACTTTCGAACAAAAAAGCAACACCTCGTCATTTAAATAAACGATGACGCATTGCATCTGAATGTGGCATACTGAATACTGTCAACGAAGTAACGATTCCCAGGCAACGCAGAGCACGATCTGCGAATCCACCCTCCACTTCAGGGCCTCGCTTCCATCACGCGCGTGGGGCGCGGAGGGGGCGTGGCTCAATTTCTCACACATCGCGCGCGGCACGGAGCACTTGGCGCCCCGCGATCCTTCGTCACCCGGCCGCGTTGCCCGCCCCGCGCTCCCCGATCCGCGCCGCCCGCTCCGGCCCGCCCCGCGTGTGTCGTCCCTGCCCACATCACCCCGCGTCGCCCGCCCCACCACGCACCTCCCGTCCCGCCACGACCCGTCCCCTCCGGTCCCCTCCCGTCCCCTGCCGTCCCCTGCCGTCCCCTCCCGCCCCCTCCCGTCCCGTCCCCTCTCGTCCCCTCTCGTCCCCTCTCGTCCCCTCTCGTCCTCTCCCGTCCCCTCCCGTCCCCTCCCGTCCCCTCCCGTCCCCTCCCGTCCCCTCCCGTCCCCTCCCGTCCCCTCCCGTCCCCTCCCGTCCCCTCCCGTCCCCTTCCGCTGTCTCTCCCGCAGCATCTCCCGCTTCGCCCAGCCCTCCCAGATCTCCCGTGTCCTGCCCCGCCTCGTTACGCCTCGCCCCGCATCGTCTACCCCGCCCCTCGTCACCCGTCCCACCCCGTGTCGCCCTCCGCGCGTGGCCCGCCCCGCGTCGGGGTCGCCCGCCAGCGCCGAGGAATGCCGCCCCAGATTCCCGTGTTTGCGCAGCGGGCGGCGGCCGGCCGCATCGCTGCGCCGGGCGATGACAATCAGGGCCGCGCGCGCCCCGCACAGTGTCTGCGCGGGCGATTGTGCGCGGAATACAAGATCTGGCACACGTGACGGTGATGATGATGGTAATGAGTAACTGTGATGACGATGAAACGGCGGTGGTGGTGGTGGGGATAGTGGTGATGATAGCGATGATCAAATACTGATGATGATTATTGGTTGATTTTACAATTTGTGGTAAACAAAGCGAGTTCGCGGTTGGTTTTCTCTGGGTTCTCCCGTCTGTCCTGACTCTCGTCAGCTTTGCAGTTGATAGCATACCTTGTTAATCTCCTAATATGATACGATTCATCCATTCCAGATGTAATTTAAGCATTGTAATTGAAATTAGGAATAACATAACTTTATACCTGGGAAAAAATAATACCTTGAGATGATCATTTCCATTTTTTCATTTCTAATTTCACGTTTGTGTTACGGTGTACGGGCTTACATTATAATACTTACCCTTGACGATATTAATTTATTTACTTGATTTTATTTGAATAATGAAATGTCATGCAGGAATTTTTATTGTAATTCCTCAAGTTAAGAAAGCAAGGGAGACACACGAATCGATTTTTATTATGAACCTGTTGAACGTCTTTGAATTAGTCTGAAGGTGAGGCTGTCGAGACAATGAAGTTCATTAATTTTATTTCAATTCTCTTTCTATCTTCTCCATATAAAACAAAAAAATCGCTTCTGTTCCAATTTTCTTTCAGGACCTGGTAAGGAAAATCCGCAAGTCAACGTGTAGATTAGCGATGGTGATTACGTTCAAGAGAGAGAGAGAGAGAGAAACACCGCCATCTCCCGCAATACAACATTCACTACACTTACGGTATTCATGAAGCACCTAAAAATATAAATCTATCTATTATATACGAGCACCACCCCAGTGAAGTGAAGTTCCAATCTTCTGAGTGGACTCTCGGTGTGTGTAGTTGTGCCATGTCTATAATTGTGTGTGTGAGTGCGCATAGTTTGTGCATGTACGGGGTGAGGTTGGGACAAGAATGAGAGAAGTAGCATCGTGCGCGATTCTTGGCCCGTTTGTTTGGGTACTGCTGCGATATTCAGTTGGTACTGGTCGGAGCAAGCACAGAGAACTGTCCATTCGAACAACCGGTCTCAAGGATTCTCCTCCAGATAGTGATTGTTTGAATTTGACCTAACTGTACAGCAAGTGTCGAAAATCCACCACTGTCGTGTCTCGAGCCCCACGAGCCTCCCAATGCTTCAGAGAAGAGGTGTTCAACTGACAAGGCGCCAAGGGTCACAACTAAAACCTTCAATATGGTTGCGGGCCACATTATCATTACTCGGGCGATCCACTTGTGTCCCCGTATTGGCAGTTTGGCCGGCTGCTTTGCGGCCTGCGGGCCGCCAGTTGGACGACTGAGCTTTAGAGGCAGTGATGATGCCGTTAACGTCTCTCAGCCACCCTAACGCTCTGGAACTCCCTCTCGGGTTCGCCTTTTCGTCCACTGTGCCCGGCAGCCCACTGGAACGTCGTCGCCGGCGATCGAAGCGCGACCCCGTTACGCTCATACGCCGCAGACGCCCCGCCCCTCCCCGCCCGCGCCCGCCACGCACGGCCCAGAGCGAGCGAGCGTGTTTGCCCGGTCGGGGTAATGCGCGTTCCGTGTCGCGCGCCGCCGCGCCCCGCCCCCGCCCCGCCCGCGCCCCGCCCTCTCGCCGCCCCCCGCACCTCTCGCGCGCCGGCGGTCACCGTCGCGTGAGAAAGCAACGCGATGCGACGACGGTCGCGGTGGTCGGGCTGCAGTGCGATGACGTGTGACGTTAAGTCCCCTTCGGTGATAGCGTCGAGTGGGAGCGGGTGATGGTTGCAGTCTCGAGACGGAGTGAATGTGGCTGACTGTCTCTTCGGCTGGACACGTTGCCTTCAATGTAGACGGAGCTTAAGGAGCAATCAATGTTATCTTCTTAGTTAGACCCGTTGTCTCGGATTCTCAGTCTCCTAGAAATACGTAGTGTAGTGCTTTCTCCCGGTACTATGGATTTTCACTGAACCACTAATTGACCAGCTCAGGGGGTGAATAAGGCTCGCCCAACAGGAAGTGGAACTGAGGATGTAGCGTCATTGTTTGAAGTGGTAGAAATTTCAAGTTTTCACAGTATATGCCAACATGTGTTAGCAAAATGTTGAACAATAGTTCGCGCCTCCTTTGGGTGTTTGTGTGAGACAAAGCATGAAACAGTGAGTGATAGTTGAATGCATTCCTCCAATGAAGCGTAACACGCGGAAACTTAGATTCTCTCAGCGGAAGGTGCTTACGGATCCGAAATCTTCCTTCGAATGCACGAAGAAACGAGTGTTTGACAATTACTTCTGTTTTCCGATGATGTCAGTAAACATTTGACGGTGAATTACGTTACCGCAAACACCTTCCAATCACAAAAATTGCATTACTGAACGTCGTGCTTTATTGGAAGAATACAATCCTCTATCACTCACTGTTATCATTCTTTGTCTCAGCCAAACAGAAAGTGGAGGCGCGTCCTGTGGACCAACATTTTTCCAGCACACTGTCATCCATCTTTCCTTACGCACTGCCAAATATCTATCTCTTAACATGATAGTATAGCGGCACTCCGACTTCTTGTTGGGCGAACCTTATATATTTCGACGCAATACATTTAAACCAATATCCGCAAATAATAGACACACAGAGTTTCCCACAACAATCACAAGCCGTTGATGGGTAATAAAGGAAGCTATCTTCTTAAGTGACACATGGGAGTTCTCTCTCTCTTTTTTCTTTTTTTTTTTCAGGATTATGGCCATGCCTGTAAACGTTTTTCTGCTTCATCTGTTGTGCACAAAAAGAAGTCAAGTACTGAGATTGTCAATGAGCAGTTCCATTTCGTGATAGTTTTGACTTTCTTCTTTTAAGGTGAGAAATATCATTTCGAATTGCAGCTGTTTCATAGCTATTCACATAAACATTCAATTGTCACCACCCTATCACGTATTGGGGAGATCACGGTCAGGGTGAGAATTCTTTGAACAAATTTAGTTGAAATTAACGTTATTCGACTGTATTGATGATTCTTACATGAACGAATGAAATTATAGTGATAAGTCAGGCAGGCTGTCCCTGGTCTTGGACTTAAAGGAAAAGTGTCATGTACAGTTCGTAAGGCAGTAAATCGTTTACTTTTATTACTCTAGAAGGTAACGTTATTTCAGGTCGGTCCTCTGCCTACGTGATCAAATATGCAATGAATAATAATCAAGTCTTAGGTTTCCAGCTTTCTTTCATCACTATACTTGTTCTCATCTTTATACATAAATTACCTTATTTCTTCAAAGACCCAGTTAGGTTGGTGATGGAGTTTAAAAAGGTTATTTTCTCCGGATGAAATACCACCTCACATGGACTTCTATTCTGGTAAAACAAAATTGAGTGAATTAAAGTTTTAATAGAGAGAATAACGGACGGGTGCCTATTCAAATTATTAAATAAGTTAATACCTTTTATTTTAAGATACTTCTTGATAATTAATTCATATCGATAATCAATTATCGGGATATAACGTTATCTCTTCATTTAAATTCTCTGCATTATGTGAACTAGAATGTGTTATTTTACTCTCGCAGCTATACGTTAATATTTTGTTTTTGTTGACTACGTTTTTGTGAAGGTTTTCCTTCGTTTACCACTATCATCTTTAATATTAATTAAAAAATTAAAAATACATGAATTTTCAAGGTAGAAAAAAACAACTCATTTCTACCTAGTGAATGTTAATTTATTCTATAGATATAAATTGTTGTTGCATCTGGGCGAGACATTACTTTTCATTACTCGTTACGTGCACGTGATTTTTTTCTACTGCAAATCTAGCACGGCTCGTCAGTGAATGTTCCTACTAACGGGAACGTTGTGTTAATCGATGGTTAGCACTGACGAGCCAGCGAACCAGAGGACATACATAGCGATGCTCTGGGGGCAGGTATATGCACGCGGCCTGAATGAACTACAGCTTTCACCCGTTCCGACGAAAAAGAACAGTTTCTAATATGGAACGCCGGCTGCATGCTGAGAGCCTAAAAATGTATTGAAAGTCGAAAGCCGCATGACAGTAATGAGCACGCCCGACTGGTTATGATGAGCGTCGAGTGACAGGAGTCATCTGAACCAATGGTGGTGGGTGCGGAGGTGATTGAATGTTAGTAATTCCGGAACCGTCAACAACTACGGTCATTAGTCCCATAAGGGAAGTGCATGATTTTTCTCGGGGGGTGGCGGTGTTCTTCCCCCGGTGGATGGCGATATCCGGTGCCGACCTATCGTCGGCTGGCGGGGTTTGCCTCAACCAAGTATCTCCCACTAGGGAGAGGAGGTTGTAGGGCCTTCGGAGCGTGGTGGTAGATGGGGAAAAAGAAAAGGAGGGGGGAAAAGAGAAGGATGAAGCGATAGGGTAGTTGCAATGGAGGTGGTGATGTCGATCTTGCCATCGGGAGGGGTGATAGTGGAGGCTGTAGTGATGGCAATTAGAGTGATGATCGTGTGTTGGATTTGGATGGGTGGTAGTGGTAGTGCTGATTTGATGGGGCTCGTGGTACTAAGGGAGTGTGGATGGTAAAGATAGTATTGATTGTAACGATACGAAGTAAATGCGAAGTAGCAATACCAAGGAAGCAATTGCAAAACAAAGATTAGTGCCACCTAATTTCTTGAATGATTTCAGAAAGTTCTGTTTTCTGGGCACTCTTAGATAGATTTTTAGATAGTCTTCTTATTTAAAGTCCGTTTTCTTCTCGACAGAAACGAGAATAGTGACGCTATTCGCTATGACTGAAAAAAAATTCATTCTCCTTGTGCTACTCTATATTGTTATTTTCGAAAGTATCAAATGAATATATATATATATATATATATATATATATATATATATATATATATATGACGGTTTACGATGCATCTGGCAGCAAACTTCAGTGTAGAATTTACGGAATATGGATGATAGTACTGAAGACGGTTGACATTCACTGTCCCCATATTTCAGAAAGATAGAGGAAGTTCGTTTAGACCTCATTTACCAGAGTGAACTGAACAAATTGTCGTTTTAAGTATTGACCCTAGAAGGGTCATCTGGAATGAAATTGCATTATTAAATCATTCCCTGCGTATTGTTAATACAAATACATTATTTAATCATTTTAACAAGATTGTTTGAGAGCAATTTTTCACGGATCATGTCTCAATTTACGAGACATGTTGTCGGAGTTAAAGCAACGAATGAACCTGTGTCTATCAGAGTTGCAGAATATACCAAATATCAATAACAATAAACCTCGCGCCTTCAAATAACGCTGCTTTCTATGACTGAGGTATCACCGCTTACAAGTTGATCAGTGGAGAGTAAAGATATGAAAAATGTGATAGAGAAAGTATTTTTTTAGATACATCTGCCCTGATTGCGTTGACCACATGTATTTTTAAACGCTATTGCTGTCAATTTAATTGATGAGATATTCATTTTGATTGCTACAGACATCGTCGTTTCGTACTTGAGACCTTTTAAACATTTGTACCAGATGAAGCCTGCATCAAATTCATACGAGGTTTTCAAAACGACCACTCTTGCTCCTCACAGCTTAATAAAGAAGCAAGAACCTGTTTTAACTACCTTCCCTTTGCACGCGGTTAAGTTGAAGTCGTTTAGCTCACCCCACCTCTGAAGTTATATGGGCTTTGTCTGCGGCCGAAAGCCAGTGCAAGATGACTGCACCGTGCATGCACCCATCGCCTCCGCCCGCTGCATCGAGAGCATTGGCCACCCGGCACCTCCACCTTCACCTCCATCTTAATCTCCATCTCCATCTACATCGTAGTCGTTTCCTCCGCACCTACCACTGCCTCGGCAAACGCTACCCGCCTCACTGCCTTCTGCATTGCCCCGCAACCGTCGACACCCCTGCCATTACTTTCACCATAATCCTCACTGCCTCCGCCGTCATCGCTCTTGCCAGTGCTTCTTTTACAGCCCTGACTACCTCCACCGCCACTATCGTCTTCATCAACCCCGCAATCGCCGCCGCCACCACCGCTACCCTCACCACCTCATGTAGCTCATGCTTGAACTGCCGCCAGCTGCAAGCTCTGTAGCCCCTCGCACTGACACTGACACACTCTACACATGTCTATGCCATCTCTGTCACTGTGATTTTCTACTCTGCAGCATTTCCTCCGTTGCTTATATCCCTACCACCATATTTGAAGCTCATGCTGTCATCCTGGCACCCGCCACTGACCCAACACCTGCTTCTACTTCCTCTACTGTCTTCGTACACTTCCGCCCCTGACACAATTTTGACAATCTGTCAACTGCCACAACCAATAACACTGTAACCGTTGCTTAAGGCGTAATCTACTCTTCCACCATTAATGCTTTCGAGCTAGCTTCACCGCAAACTACCCTTCCACGCCACCCTCTCTCGCCTGCGACTCTTCTTTCGCCTTTCCTGTTCCCTCCCCGTCACTGTCCCCGTCACTACTTCTACCTCGGAACCTATCACTATCACTGGCCACCGACAAAATGCTATTGCCATCGCAGCTACTACAGCATGTTCTGTGACCGTCACTGTCAGCCATCTCACGGTCTGCCAAATTTGTCGTCGTAGACACAGTGACAGTCGCCTCCTCTTCGACTGCCTCAGCCATTTTTACTAACACCACCAAGTCACCATTACCGACTCAATCGTCTCCGTCACTATCTCTGTCTCCACCTCAATATCTGACTTCTCCTTTTGCTCCCCGCCCAGTCCCGTCTGTACCTTCGCTTCGCTTCGCTTACTGTCCTAACATCGCAATCACGACCGCAACATCTTCGTCACTGCCATCGCTATCACTGAGAACCGTCACAATGCTCCCCACTCTAACCGTCGTTGCCTCCGACATCGCCTTCTCCATGGCAACCGATACCATTGCTAGCGCATCGCCTCTGCTGACTCCGTCGTCTGTGCAGCCTCTGCCGCCGCAGCTTGCGCCCAACAGTTACGAGCCTATAATTTTTAAACCGCAAGCCCGTTGGGCGCATTGTGACCGTAATGGGGGCAGGCGACCGCGTGGTCTTAAATCAGAATGCGCCGCCTCCTCCACCGCCCCCACCGCCGCAGCTCGCATGCACGTTCCCGCCTCCGCCGCCGAGTCTTGCCCTCACCCTCTCTCGGTCTTTCTCTCTGTCACTCTCTCTCATCCCATCGTCCTCGTCAATACCATCCCTCTCACCCATGCCCATGGTCTCCTGCTTCCCATCTTCGCCCATCTCATCGTCCTCGCCAATACCATTACTCTCCCCTATGTCCATGCTCTTGCCCATCCCATCACCCTCGCCCATCCCATCGCTCTCACTCATGTCCATACCCTCGTCCATCTCACCACTCTCATCCATGTCCGTGTCCATGCCCTCACCCATCCTATCACTTTCACGCAACCCATCATCCTCATCCCTCCCTAGCCCATGTCTATGTCCTCTCTCTCGCCCTCCTCGCATCGCCTTCATCCTGGCTCTCGACCTCGCCCTTCACATCGCCCTCGTTCATCCCATCGTCCTCACTCTCACCCTCACCCAGTGTATTCCTTCACCAGCCTCCCTCGTCCTTCCCATCGCTGTCCCCCGCGACCTCTTGTTGCAGCTCTCAATGTCACAACTCTCACTTAACATTTTTATACTTTTATAATTTCTATTCTGGTTCAATTTACAATCTCGATTTCTGGTAATACAAACTTACAAGAATTGGAGGTATCTCCTTATCAATTATAAATATTCACAATTAGTCTGTTTTACTCCTGTAGGCACTCGCGACTGAACGTTGTCATTTTCCAATACATATGTTAGCTGTGTGAACATAGACCTGCCCCCAAAAATAATTGAATAACGCCGAATATTAAATGAAAGGGAATTATTTGAAAGAAAATTTTGAAAAGGAATCAGAATACACAAATAAAACTCACATATCTCATTTTCAATGGCTTCGAGATATATTTAGGCGAAATTATAAAAAAAATTGAACAACGCGTTTGGTTGTAACTGAGTAGCAAACAGTTCTACTCAGTCGAAGTGCCGAACAATCTTACTAAAAGAGAATATCGCTTCACTCGGTCAATAAATGCCAGTACATCCGCAGTGGGTACCACTTTGTCGTTTCCATCAAGTTTCTGTGTTGACCGTAAATGTTCTGGTTCTTTTCATTACTTTGTGCTGAATGTGCTCTCCCCGTTTCTCAATTAATTCTGTACTGACGAGTTTTTCACTTTGCTGCACTTCAGTATGGCCACTTCCTTCATTGCGGTTTCCGATTACAACGCTCTCTCAATCACCTCTTTTCTCTTTGGTCGTTTGTCAGCATTTTTGTCTCCTTTTAAAAGATCCCGTTTGCAATGCTGTCACCACCTCTATCACCGCAACTACCACGTCCACAACCACTACCACTATCACACGCTACCATTACTATCATCACCACCTTCACCACAATGATAATAATCATCATCAACCTAACAAACACTAGACTAGTTCATTGATTGTTAGTGATTTCGGGCGCTTCAACTACTGAGATCATTAGTCCTGCAAGTGTAGTGCATGTTTTTTCATCGAGAGGTGTCGATGATCTTCCCCCACTGGAGGGCGAGATCCAGCGCCGACCTTCTGTCGACTAGCGGGGTTTTCCCCAATCAGGTATTTCCCAACAGCAGGGCACCGCCCCAGGTGGGACAAGTTCTAAGTCCCCGGCCGATCTCCCGGCATGTGTGGTAATGTAGTGCATGTCAGTGTGTGTATGTGTGTGTATGTGGAGTGAGAATAGGACAAGGAAGAAGAAGGAAAGATCGCGCGCTGTCCGTGGCCCGTTTGTTAGGGTACTGGTCCAGCATTCGGCTGGTGTTGATCGGAGAAACCACGAAAAAGTACCAATCAGAGTAGCCGGCCGCTAGAATTCTCCTCCAGACAGCGATTGAATTCGACCTAGCTGAAAAGAAAATATCGAAAATCCTTCCACTATCGGGACTCGGACCTAGGACCTCCCGGTCAGAGGCACTGCAGTGACATCAGTTGATTCACTAAGTCACCGCTCCCGGTCTGAACTTTCATACGTAATATTCAATCTTTTGTAATAACACCTTCTTGTCACTGTGTACTACAACTATTGTTTCGTTCTCAAGTTTCCATAGCTTTTTCGCTACTACCGATTTTTATTTATTTCATTTTAAACCCCCTTAAAAAGTCACTTTAACCTACTTCAACTGATTCGTCGTTTATACCATCACTTCACGCTGTGCTCCCGGTCTCGCACACGCGTCTTGTCTACCCCTGTGGCCAAATGGAGTTGTAGCTCTGGCTTAGAACTGAGTCTTTGGGTTGCCATTTAGCGGTTCGAACGCGTGCAAATCGACGTTGCCACCGCAAATCGAGAGGAGACCACACGGGTGCTTGTGGCTTACGAAATGATCTGCTTGTGACGTTCATTGAAGTCATTTCTGAACAAAGAAGCGACAGCGATGATGTTGAAAGCTGTTTTTTTCCATCTCGTAGACCGACAACTTCAGTGAGTATTGGTTTTTTTCCCGGCGAGTCAAATACTTAAATAATTAGTTCCGTATCGTCGAAAATGGTGTACCTCCCACAAACGTGAGAACTGGCGGCGTCCTACAAGTGAGCTTACGAGAGTTTTCCTCTCCAGGTGTTTCCCTCGGCGGGGTACCGTCCCAGCCGTGCTAGGCTCAAAGATCCCGCCTCGTCATTCGATATGTGTGGTAGTAGAGTATGTAAGTGTGGTTGAATGGATTAGAGAAGAGGGCACAAGGATGTGGAAGACTTGATCGTGTGTGGTACGTGGCCCGTTTGTTAGGGTACTGATCCGACACTTGCTTGATATAAATCGGAGTATCTCCGTAAAACAACCGATCAGATTTGCTGGCTCATGGAATTCTCCTCCACACTGGGCCTCCAATCAGATTTTCCTTATCTGTGATTTCCGGATCTTTCTGTGATCATTTTAAAGACGATGTCGCTGGGAGTACCTAGTCACGGACCAAGTGCAATCGTTTTGCTTATTTCCTCCATTAACTCTCCACAACCACAAATACTTACGCACAGACAACCATACAGAGGGGGAAAAATGTCTGAGAATCTTCGGGCACATCTTTTATGGAAATATCCACCTGAAAGTGGGTCGAGTATCGGATGATTGCTAGCGCCATGCACCACGAAGTAGCAGGAACCACACATACAAATACAGTGCGTGTATATCAAATTACATTTAATCCAAGATAGTTCCAGTATTGTAAAATAAAATAAATAAAAAAATACATTTTATATAATGTCGTTCCGGTATGACGTTGAGAACATTATTTCCAGGTATATCTCAGAAACCATTTATTTCTAGTTTTTAATTTCATATGAACGGGGTGATTGCACATGAAAACAATCAGCCATTACGAGAAATGAAAGGAGAAAATTTTAAAATAGTAAAAAAACCTGTTGTAATACACTTAAATATCCATAATTGTGCATTAGTAACATTTTGTATGAAGTGTAATTGAAAGGAAGTAGTGATAACGAATAAGTAAACGATTGAAAAAGGGAAAGGAAGAGAGACAAAAATTGTAATGATATACTACCTAGACTAATAATTAAGTTAACAAAATGGTAATTATTTTTTACGCATGAAAAGAGGGGACAGTGAATAAAACTGTGAATCCAAGAAATAATAAGGAAATAGAATGTGAGAAAATAAATGATAATGCAAGACACGAAGGTGGATTAGAGAGAAAAATACCCTTCAAAATCGAAAGAAAGAAGTTGGAAATAAATGTACATAAAAATAAGTAAATGGAAACAGGAGTTGGTGTAATAAAGAAAGTAACAATAAGTCATAATCGTGGAATAAGAAAATCGACCATTAGAGTTGCTGTCTGGTGCAGGTGGAAAACCGTTTCAACACAAAATATTACAGCAACACCAGCCGGAGCATACGGAAAAGGCGGTGCCAAGCCGCATGAAACCAGCACGAGCGAGAAATGTACCTGCTGCGGAGGCCGTCCCGCACTAAGGTATATGGCAGTGGGAAGCGACGCCTCATCCGTTACACTCAAGTGCTCGTTCTCTTTTACGCTCAGAGCCCGGCGTCGATGCGGAGGCGTCCGCCAGGCGCGATCGCGCGCTCTTTCTATGCATTGCGCCAGAGTTACAGCCCTCGCCCTGGCCCTCGCCCTCGCCCCGCCCCGCCCCGCCGTACCGATGGGGCTCACAATAATTCATCTGGAGATATACTCCGCGGGGAAGAGCCTTTTAATACGCGTCAAACTCTCACTTTATCTCGTCATAAGCACGGGCCGCGCGCGCGGCGTTGCGTGGAGAGCGGTGTTCATTTACACCTCCGCGGCGAGGATGAACTCCTTTCCACTTGTCTTCCCACGCCGCGGCGATTGACATCGGGCACACCTACCGCGCCGTGGTCGGGGTATTCACCGGTGCCGGCTGCGCGACCCGTTCTTGCCAGGAGGTTCTAGTGGTACGTCTTTTATTCTTTACGGCTATGTAAAGCATCGCTTATTGCGGTGTTCTGGTTAAGATACACAACCATTATACTCTCTAGGAATTAAAATAAAAATATTTATACTTACGTAAAGTGTCAGTGTGAGATAATCGTAAGAATCACTAATATAGATTTGAGATATAGATCGCTTGGTGTCCAGAAACTTTTTAAACCAGTGACAAGGGGGAAACATTGTTAGGTATTATCCTGAGATTTGATGAGAAAATGTAAATTTGTAATATCAAATGGTACGTAAGTTGCCGAATGGCACGAATGGTCAAATGGTACGAAATTATTTCGGAGAGCTCAACTGAAAATAACGCAAAAGTGAGGTGTCTAACTTTAATTCACTTACCCATTCATATATTATTGATACGGCTGTTAATGATCTGGAAAAATCATTCATTCATACGTCTAGAGATTTAAGTTAAATTAACTATCCTATTGGTGGAGCAATATTCACTCTTTCATTTCAATAATTTATATTTTCAAGCTCCATCCCCTCTGTGTGCGCGACTTGTTCTTGCCACAAGGTTCTGGTGCAAGATCTTTTATTTTTTACAGATATGAAAAGCATAATTTATTGCGATGTTCTGGTTAAGGTAAGCAACTGTTATAGTCGCTAGGAATTTAAAAGACGATTTATACTTATTTGCGTAAAGTGACACCGAGACATGCTCATAAGTCACAGTAATGTGGTTTAGAGATATAGGTAATTTGGTGTCTGTAAAGTAAACCAATGACAAGCGAAGAAAATCTCTAAGGTGTGAGGTCTATTGAGGTCTGATGAAGAAATTTAAGTCTGTAATATCGAATCCTACAAAGACCGCTTGGAGAAAATTATGATCCCAACGAACTCTGCTCTAAATAACGCAAAATTAAGGTGTCTGACTTTCACTTGCTGAACCGTTCATGTATTACTGATACAGCCATTATTAAACTGAAACGCATATTTCAGGGTATCATTCACTTGCCTAGAAATATAAGTTAATTAACTATCGTGTTGGTAGAGTATTCATCGCACTTTCATCTCAATAATCTACCCTTTTGAGCTCAGAAAACCTCCAGAATACTTCCTATTTGCTATTTCATATCGCCAGTCTGGGTTCATAGTTCAAGGGATTCGTTTTCCTTTCAAACCTTGTTTTTCCTTGTATATTTACTTCGTTACGTCTCTTGTCTACTCCATGTTTTACCATGTGTTCAAGTACTCTGTTGACGAATCCGTACCTTTACAGAACTTAATATTCCAGTCTTTGTTAAATGACAGATTAAAAATAAACGACCAGCTCTCTCTCAAAAACATTAAATTCAATTAATTTCCCTTGCAATATATGCCATTTTCGCAACATATCTTTTTTGATAAATATCATTAGCAAATTTTTCTTGCTATTAATTGTAACAGACTGTATAGTAGTGAATGAGGGTAAGTAGTAATAATGTATAAACAAGCGCTCAGAAATAACAAAGTATTAATAATTAGGTTGAACTATTCTCATGGATATTTTATAAGTACTTTTAATGAACAGTTGAAAATTGCTTAGACAGAGAGACAAAATTAATCGATACACTGAATTTTACTATAGAGTTCCTTAAAAGATAACATATAAGCCTATATTTTTGGTAGAAATTACTAGTATGACCTAGAAGATCAAACAAAGTACATTACGTTAGAGGTTTGTTTCGAATATTAAAATGTACGTTTCGCCGTTCGCTCTGTTGTGCTAGTGTTAAAATACTTTCAGTCGCAGTGCACTATTAATATTAATCTAAATGAAACTAAATATTATTAACTGTAGTTGGCAATAATAATAATAATAATAATAATAATAATAATAATAATAATAATAATAATAATAATAAAAAGTGTGATTATAATACATTAATATTATAATGTAGTAAATTCATCATAGTAATTTAATAACATATTTAGATAGTTCAGTATGGGGTAGTATAATGTACAGTACACTGTAGTTTAGTGTTACGAAGAATTTACCTGGATTTGTCGGTATTTCCAGTATATAACTCTAATTTAAAGAATTTGTAATTAGCATGGTTTCTCATTATTTTTATGGTAGTTCGTAAGTGAGTATGTTGAGTATGACGAGTAGAAATGTAAACAGACAATATTACTCGCGAGAATCGCCCCGCCCTTGAATCGTCCACTTCAATCAACGCATCCCACGCTCCGGCTCCGGCCGCGAGATTTAAAGCAGGAAGCGCCTCGCAGAGGGGTCATCGCCCACGGGCGACCGTTCGCCCCGCCCCGCCCCGCGAACGGGCGCGGGCGCGACGGAGCGTCGCCGCTTTCACGGCGGAGGCGCCGCGTCACGGAGCCCCGGGGGACACGAACCCACGACCCCGCGCGCGCACGGCCCAGTCGCGAACGCCCAGGCGGCAACGGCAACGGCGGCGGCGGCGGCGGCGGCAGTGAGAGCCCTGCGGACGGGGGAAGTTGGGGGAAACGCCTGGCATTGAAATGGACAGTGGTTCAAATTAGGGGACCAGTATGCGGGGTATGCAGCATTTATAATACTGTATCATTTTAACTGATCTACGAGTATCATTTTAATCTTCTCCAACACCAGTTGTGCGTAAATGATTCTCAGTCCACAATGATACTCATTAATAATCCACTGCTAGATCTCCCTGAATTAATTTCATAATACTAATAATTATTATATTATTATAATATTATTATATTATTATATCATTATTATTGTTATTATTACATTTTTATTTGAAGGCTTGAGAGACGCATTGAAGTTTTATGTACTACTCCAGATTCTTTAAATCTGAAGTGCTATTACGGACAACACAGATTAGCACGACAATTTACATTATGTGCTATAGTACAATAATGAAAGAAATACAGGCAAAAATAATGTGTTTAATGAACTTGGTGTTTATAATTAAAAATATCTACATTCATGAATAATAATTTTATGCGTACGTTCTTTTAAAATGGACGTTTTTGAGGGTACATATGTGAACTTTTATTGTCAACCTCCCTGCAGCTTTATATTCTAATAATATCAACATCATCAGAGGCAAATACTTCTTTTCTCAGAGACAGTACTTCAGGGATGCTATTTAAAGAGAAAGGAATAAATACGCTAAAACGTTCTGAATATGGGGTTTGTTTCATGCTGGTTTTGCGAATAGGATAATGCAATTTTCGTAACGATACCTATTCACCGCTATCTATACTAACGCGCGTAGTAACATGCGTAACAAGCTCAATAAATGCCATGTTTATTGCTGTGCTTTAGCAAAAGAGACCTCTTACTTCGTTATCAATTCTCTAATGACTAAAGTAGTAGTTTGCATTTATTTACGGTTTCATGAATGATATTTCACGTAGTCGTAAGGAAGTGATGTTGAAACAAAAGATCTGGCGTGGGGTGATACTTTAGATGTGATAGAGGTTGTATAATAAGACAGGCACGTCACAATCTCCAGAGAAAATACCCATGCCTTATGCGGGACTCAACGCACAACCTACGGCTTCTGAGGTCGGAGACATTTTGAAGAGCCAATTTTTTAAAAGTTAGTTAGTTAGTTAGTTAGTTAATGCCTTATTTTACGTGGCGAGAATATTTTGTTGTTACGTTCAATATCTTACCTTTTCATCCACACGAGGAAGAAATAGTTTTAATAAAGCGAGATATTGATGAGTTAAGAATGATGATGGAGCAAGTCAGGTGAAACGGGAGAGAAACCTGACGCAAACCCACTTTGTCCACTACAAATTCTTCATGTACTTGCCGGAATGTGGACTACGGAACTCAGAAGTAGAACATGAGTGGTCCGGTCACAACACCCCGAGCCACCTCACTACCAATAACGAAATCAAAACCCTGAACATGAAGTTTTGAAACCATCGCCAGGTTCCTAGAGAAATGCTTAGGGTGGGGACGGCAGACGGAGGGACATGCGAATTACGTTTAAGTCGGTACAATGTAAGCAGTGTTTTTGCGGACCGATGACAAGATTCCAGAAATGGGAGGCAGGGTCATTGAAAATCACCAGAAAGCTGTGGATAAGGTTCACCAAACACTTTTTTCCTACGTAAAGAGACAATTATGAAATGATAAAGACAATGTGTAACAATTGTTATTATTTAAAGTAAAAAAACGTCAAAAACTACTCGTAGGGTATAATGGAAACGTGCAATCCCTGAGCCTTGTCAATTTACATTTAAATCGAAATCTTGCAAATTCCAACAGTTATTCATACAAAGTTAACATATTGAGTCTGCACAAATAAAATGGTAAATCGACATAAAGAAAACGTTCGAACAATGATTATAATTCCATGTATTTTACTTTCTCGCGCATACGTAACCTACTATTTATTGTACGTAACGTACTATTGTACTGATGCGGCAAAAAATAAAAAAAATTTAGTCAGAAAACCCCGTATTGAGGGTCCTGATATAAAAAAGTGGATAAATCATGATTCAATAGGTTCTTACTCTCACTACAGAACGAAACGCGTAATTTTTACCTTTTAATATATTTGAGAAATTTCAGCTTCGTATTTTAAGAAATGAAATTTATCCGTGATATTTTTTTCAAAAATTGTTATTCTAAATTCAGAATTTAAAAATTATTTTCAAACAATTTCAACACAGAACAGAAGCGCGATGTTTTACTTCTTACGACCCGCCAAGAACGTGACATGACTGACCTTCTCTTACGGGTTTCCCATGTTATCAGGGGGGAACGGATTTCAGTGCAAACGCATATTTTCCCTCTGCATTCAGAACGTATGCTCGCTCATTGTGGGAGTAAAACACCCTATTTACAACTGGTAAAGCATGATTTTACTATGCACATCTTATCTTTTTTTCCTGTCTTAATATGTGTTTTCTTTCTAAAAATAGTTATTCTGAATATGTTGCTAGAAAATTATTGTCCTTACTTTTTTAAACTATATTTATTTTAATAAACTTCATTTTTAATTTTATAATTTGTTTCTATATACTTGGCACATTGTAGCTAATATCTATTTCAGAATCTTCAAAATTAGTAACGCTGAGGCGCTAACCACATGTGACTTGAACTATGGCAATCACTGCGGGACTTTTCATACATATGAGCGAAACGAGATGCGAAAATGAATATAATTCATTGGATGAATGTGATCAATAAGGGGTTCTCGGAATGGTGTTCCAACATATTTTTATTTATATTTGTTAAATGTAATAAGTGGCATACAGTCCAATGTCGAAACTAAATTACTCTTTGATTGAGCGATTTGATTACTCTCTTTCATTGAGCGGTGCACTGAAAGTGAAGTACCAGACAAATGTATTGTGACGTATCCGTAAAAATAAAGAGAAACAAGGTTATTATGGATTAATATATTTTAGAAGATCTACTTCAGAGCGTGTTTTCAAAGTTTTTATTGGATGACGCGTAAATATTTTTTATAGATTATCAGTAGGGGGCGGATTTTAATGAAGTGTCATTTTTTTCTTTTCACTTTAGATCAATGCCCTTTAGTATAGACATTCATTTTATGTCATGACAAAAGGAAATTACCGATTTTTATATATCGTTATTTTACATTTTTTGTCAATTTCGACTAATAAGTCATTTTTGCCATTGTATTTTTTATGCATTTTTGCTGATTTCATCGATTTTAATGTCATTTTTTATGGTACTTGATTCAACTAATATTTACGATATGCAACAAATGTTCTTAACAGTAATTAATTACTCAGTAGTCTATTCTATTTGTTCGCTCAGAAATTGTTTTGACAGCAGTTGTGAGTATGAAATTTTTGTGATGTATATCAGCGTCATTGCCATTTCGGCCGATTTCGGGAGAACTAAGGACAGAGATTTTCTGGTAAAGAACAGTCCAAACCAAACATTTTCAAGATGAGTTCACTCGAACGAATTGAAGCCTCGATTAAGTCAGTAACGTATCTAACAGCTTGAGTTCTTCATCCGAACTGGTTTTGATAACATATTTTACGTTATTTTTCTTTGGTTTTAGGGCATTTTTAAAGCACTTTAAGAGCATTTCATTGATTTTTTGGCGATGTTTTAGGTCATCATTGGGGGCGGAGCCCCCCAAATTATCAGTGTTCGTATACAAATCCGGTCCCTCGGCCGCGCGCCGGTGCAGCCGCTTGGCAGGGCGGGCGTGCGCGGTGGGTTGCCTGCCCGCAGGCGCTAGTCCGCGCCGCGGTGCGGAGGCTGCAGCTGCTGGGGCGAGCGGCGAAAGGAAGCGGTCGCAGGTGAGAGATCGGCGAAAGGGGGCGGCGGGGGCGGAGGAGGAAGGGCGGATCTGGTGCAGCCGGGGCCAATGGGTGAAAGCTGAAAGTTACCGGGCTCTGTCGCCTAGTCGTCTTCAGTTCGCAGCTGGGTCGGGTCGTGCGGGCAGTCACGGATGCGGACTGTTTAAATATTGTCTTGTAATGTCTTGCAAACTGAGTGCATTCATTGCTTATTAAAGTTTTTGTGCGTTTCATGTTTGTGTATGTGGTGAGATATTGTGTATTCTTTAATCTTTAGTTAATATTCTTATCCTATCAAGTCAGGAAAGAAATCAGTGATACTGATTAAACAAAGCCAGGTTGCACTACAAAATCAGATACTTCCACGTGTTCTTAGAAAGGATTGTATAATATTATGCTATTGTAGCTTCTATCCTACTAACACATTTTCCATCGTTTCCTAACTAAATGAAGCACGAATACATATCCTTATTATTTTTTTAAGAGAGTTCAAAAGTTTCAATTAAAATACAACTTTTCGCCTACTTTCAACATACAACATGCACTAGACTTACGGTTCTAATGAGATAATGAAGCAACCAAAATCAAAAGGGCGTTTAGTTCTCTAGCATAAGTTATGTAATGCTGCAAATATAACGATATTGACATTTTGTTGGAAATACACATGTTGATGCTAAAAAAGTCTCTTTAAACTCAGGCCGTCCGTCTGTGGACAACACTAGCGTCTAAACCGTTCACAGGATGTTCGCCAAAATGGATATTTTTGAATCAATATAATCAAAATTGATCAATTTGGCTGCTAAGGTGACCGAATGTCGAATTTGAAAACCTTTTTTTTTATTTTTAGTGGTAGTTTACATGAAGAACCTACGAAAATGACATGAAGGCCCCGTGAAAATATGTGATTGTGCACAAGTTAAATTATTTTAATCTCCTCCTACAACTAGGTTATTGAAGATGGTTGAAGTAAACAGTTATAAAAATACGAGAAAATATGTACAATTATAGCATCACTAGCTTTTTATTATTTGAATACATGATAAATATTCTCGTCAATAACTTATCTAGAGAAGTCTTATTTCAGCGTACCAATACCAAATATATACCAAAAATAATACCAAATATAACTAAAAGTTAACTTTTTAAAATAATACTTTATCATAAGAAATTTAAAAAGTCAGTTTTTGACGACGACGTTATTTTCACCAGGACAATCTAGAACAATCGAATGACTAACTTCGACCGACCCTTCGACCAATCCTACGACTTCACATTTTGCGTCTTTAAAGAGACCATGTATTTTAAAATCCGAAAAGGATAAAATTTGATCCCTGAGGAAGGTCACGACTCGATAGACAGGTCGGAAACAAACACTATAGTTCGCGACGTCGCCATATCCGCAGAAGATATTCAAATGATTCTAGTGGCGCCACTGTACAAGGGCACGTCCATTTCAGTTCTCCCTAGGTGACGAACGCTGTATACTCTCACCTTAACGCGAGCATCTCAAGGATGATATATTATAAAATTTGCAAGGATTCACATTAGAGACCTGAAGAAGGGTTCGACACAATGGACGGGACCTATATCCCGGACGGGTAAAAAACCCTATAATTCACGGTTTCACCACATCAACCGAAGACATTTGAATCATTCTCACGAGTGTGCGAGTGCACGTCCATTTCATTTTCCCAAGGTGTCGAGCGCCGTCCACTATCGCCATAACGCGAACGTCTCTACAGGATGATATATTATAAAACTCGCAAAAAATCACAATGAAACCCTGAAGAAGGCTACGACACGATGCGCTGGACCTATATCCCGGACGGGAGCAATCTCTAAACCTCGCGATATCACCACAGCCCCAGACACTCGGATGATTCTAGCGGCGCAAGTGTGCGAGTGCACGTCCGTTTCCTTTCCCCTAGGTGTTGAGTGCCGTCCATTGCCATAACGCAAGCGTCTATAAAGAATGATATATTATAAAACTCATAAAGAATCACAATGGAGCCCTGAAGAAGGTCATGACACGATGGACTGGACTCGTATCCCGGACGGGAGCAAACCCTATACGTCACGATATCACGACAGCCCATCGGATGATTCTAGCGGCGCAAGTGTGCGAGTGCACGTCCATTCAATTTCCTAGAGGTGTCGAGCGCTGTCTATTGCCTTAACGCGAGCGCCGTGTCGTTTGGAAACGCTGCGGTGGCTCGGAGGCGGTCGTGACGGCACAGTTATGCACGTGGGAATGCGCGACGCGACGCGCGGACGGACGGGGCAGCCGCCGCGAGCACCGCCACGATCCCCGCGCCACGCCCCCCTCGCGCTCGCTCACCCACTCACCCGGCCCCGGGCGACCGGCCCGCCCCCGTCTCCTTCCCCTCACTGCCCTCTGCGAGCCACGCTTACCACTCGGAGATGCTCTTGTAGCACTCCGAGCTCATGTACCGAGATCGCAGGAGACTCCTCCTTACGGATTGTTGAGACCAACTGCGATCCTTCCGCAACAAAATCGTTGCCACCGGTAGAAGTGGCTCAGGGCATCAAATTATGCCATAGCAGACGCTGTTTGGAGGAGAATTCTAGAGGCCGGCTGCTCTGATCGGTGGTTCACCGTGGTTTCTCCGATCAACACCAGACGAATGCCAGAGCAGTACCCTAACAAACGGACCCGGGACTGCGCGCTATCTTACCTTCCCCTTCTTTATCCTTTCCTAACCCCCTTACTTACACCACCCTTACACGCACTTCTCTACCAAACATTCCTGAAGACCGGACGGGAGCTTAGTGCTTGTCCCGAATCTCCGCTACCTCCCGCGCTAATAGCATGCACTGAACTTGGGGGACTAAAGACCTTAGCAGTTGAAGCGCCCGGAATCGCTAATGAATCAATCAATCATACAACATCGTTTTCCCTTAGTCTTGAGTAGAATTGTAGCGGTCAGCTTCTGTTATCGACACTTTTCCTTCTTTTTGCGATTAATTGAAGGCGAATGCCGAAGCAGTACATTAACAAACGGGTCATGCATGCATCGTGAGCGACAATCTTTCCTTCTTCACTTTTTTTCAATTTTCTCGCCTTATACCTACACACACACACACATACAACTCGTACACACCAGGTGAAGTCGCTCAGGAAATCAACTGATGACACTGCAATGCGTCTGACCGGGAGGGCCTAGGTTCGATCTCCGACGGTGGCAGCGTTTTCGACAATAGCCACGTAGCTAAGACGGATTCAGTCACTATCTGGAGGAGAATTTCAGTGGTCGGCTGTTCTGATCTGTTGTTTTCCGTGGTATCTCCTATCAATACCATGTGAATATCGGAGCAATACCCTAAGAATCGGGACACTAATCGCGCGCTATCTTTCCTTCTTCTTCCTTGTAAACTAACCCTTTGCTTTACACACCCCTACACTTACATTTACTGCACTTCCACACACGTCGGAAGACCGGACGGGAACTTAGATCTTGTCTCAGCTGGGGTGGTGCCCCACTGGTTGAAAATACCTGGTATGGGAACCCCACTAGCCGACAGTACAACGGCGCGGCATCTTACAACCCACCTGGGGAAGATCACTGGAATCTCCCGAGGAAAAAAAATGTCCCACACTTACGGAATTAATGGCTTTAGCATTTGACGCCTCCGGAATCACTAATCAACCAAATCAACAATTCGTGCAGGACACTATCACACATGTCGTGAGGACAGTCGCGAGGTAAAAGTTTCTCCAGACTGGGACGATACCTTCTTCCCTTCTTGGGAATATGCCTGGAGGGAGTAACCTGCAAGAAAGCGTTTAGTTGGACGCCTGATCTACGTTTAGTAGAGGAGGAAAAGTACCAAATTCCGGGATTTTACGTGCTCAACATTTACGGGTCTAAAGACGTCGGTTGTTTGTTACACCTGATATAAAAATATGCATTCACTCTCGGACTATAGCTTATTTAGAGAAATAATCGTGAATCAAATTTTCTTGTTCACGCTCTGAAAAACATTTTCTTGACAGGCAAATTGAATTAAAAAAAATAATTTAAACAATTATGCAGTCACGTCATGTGGTCACGAAGCAGTCACAATTGCTTCCTGAAGTTTTTCTTCGTGGTTCAATAACCATATTTATTGAGCATGTAGTGCAATAACTCTAAAACTGGAAATAGAAGAACTAGAACTTGTAAAGTATCCATAAGCCAGACCTACGGCGAATCGCAGAGAGTGGGACCAATTTAATGTTTAACCCACAACTTAATCTTAAAATCGAGTTCTCAGTTAGCTCTTTAGGTTATATTGGAGCTACGTAATTGATTTCAAGCGTTATAAGCTTATACCTATTTATATTAAGATAGTGTAATATCGAAAAGCACAAACTGACCCGGCCAAGACTGACAGCCTAAGTCTCATGCGGTCTCGTGCGTGAAGTTTGTTGTTGAATGAGACTTTCTAACTGCAAGGGCTCAAGCAGAAAGAAGGCTGATGACCTCTTTTAATCCCTTATTCAAAGAGTGAGGAGGACTTGTGGATTTCAATATTTCGGTAGATTGGGAGGCACTCACCAGGTTCGATCTACACTCTCAACATCCATTCCCCCAGCTCACGTACATGTGAGGTTTACTAAACGGAGCTACTTTTCTTGTAAAACCCGGAGATTACGTAGAAATAGACGGGGAGACTTCTTTTCATGGCAAAGGGAAAATGTGGTGAAACCCAGTAGATATTTCAGTATGATGAAAAGGAAAAAATGAAAATCTGTACTTATTGTACAAACTACCCATATTTTAATGCATATTTTTCTTTCCATAAGGTGCGAAATTATATTTGAAAATAATGTTGTAATTGCTTCGTTTATCAATAGAAGTTGATTATTTAAAATTCGTGTGTTGAAAAATCATTAATAATCTGCACCACGATTTACTGCAAAATGATGAATCTTCGCAAACATTCATGAACTTTTATGCCTTTTAAAAAAGGTTCAGTCCAACTGTTGGTTCCTTTTTTGCCACAAGAAACTCACTGTAAACATTTGAAAACGTTTAAAAAAATATTTTTTGGATGCAATATTATTAACATTTTACATGTATCTGTGATGGTTCGTAGTTATTATTACACACATAAAATAGTACTTTATTTAATATTAAATCCCTGTATTTGCCATAAATCCTTCTGTTTTAAATTAAGAAATTTTACTTTCGTGTGAATACATTTGTGCAAACTAAACATCATTAAAATGCTGTTAGGAAACATGGCAGAAAACTGAAATACGTTGAACTAATAATGCTTAGATTACATTTCTCAGCGTGTTGGATGCCAAGTTTCAGAATTTTTTACTGACGTTCTTTTAGCATTATAAAATATCACTTATGTTTTTGAAAGTCACTAGAAAATTGAGTATTGTGTGTCAAAAGCGTGCATATACTGACTGCGTTTCCTATGTTTCTGTTTTGTAACCAAAATTTACAACCTGTTGTAAAACGTGTAACCCATATTAATAGACATTTTGATTTATTTCAGGAACACTAATAAACTTGTCATAAAATATGAATTTCATTCATCAAAACAGAGTTGTGAGAGCGACTGTGTGTTTCCAACATATCTTGTAACTTTCGTTTGTTAACATACTCGTCTGAAAATGACTGCAAGAATGTAACGGTGTTTCTTAATCTCTTTCTCGTGACCCATTTTACGATCATGCATTTTGTATTTTTTACTAAACAAGAATCGTTTATGATCTGCAATAATGTTGAAATAAAAGACAGTCTTGAAAGATGTGTGCTTTCTTAAATCCTTAAACATTTGAAAAAGATTTCGGAGTATTTATAAGCTATACTTTCCCCCTTCTCAGCATTGAAAAAACACACATTTTAAAGTTCAGTAAATGACGAAAAGAATATTGTTGAACCAAAAATGATTTAAAGTAAAGTTTTAAGAAATTTTTTTAAAAAACAATTTTGAAGTGGCAAAAAATAACTATTTTCTGATTGTAAAAAAATACAATGTTGGGAAAAAGAAATATTAAATTTTCCAAAAATCCATGAATGATTTTCAACAAAAATACATAAACTACTCGTAAATTAAAGAGCAAGAACGTATACTGCATACAAAATAATGTAGGATAACTCCAAATACAATTTCAAGTGATGGAGATGTTCTTTGCACGTTAAAAATAATTCAGAATAGAGAAAATATAAAATAAGAGTCAGGAAAGTGGTTTTTGTTTGTGTGTTTTGTGTTTTGAAACTAGACAGAGTGCATGAGAGACAGAGCGCGCTAGGACACAAAGAAATAGTCGAATGCAGCGTATTGCGCTATAGGCACGAAAGTAACAATTACAAAAAATATAAAACATAATACTATGAGTTGACAATCAAGTAACATCGATTCATAATTTGTAAGTATACCACAAATTTTGCCAAAAAGTTTCAAAATCTCTAGTCGAGTCGCGTCAGTACCGTTAGAATCGATTGCAAAGCAGTAAGAGGTGTTAAACATGTGCGGCCGTCAGTGCAGCTCGTGGCTATGGCATGTACCGCTGAGAGCCATGACGTGTTCCTGCAGCCCCAAATCACGGAGGCACCCGGGGCTGCTGTGTTTTGCAGCGCGTCGCGCGGGTGAAAGGCGGACTGGCGGGCTGGCGGCCGAGCGAGAGAAGTCCCCGGAAACAGCCTGTGGCCGCCGGCTGCCCTAGCACTAATGTGGCGTCTTTTTACGATGAAGACGCTCTAGATGGCGTGACCGTTTGCATCGTTGCCCATGGTCTCTTAATCTTTCCTTTTTCCTAGAATCATAATTCTTCTCGAATTTTCGTCACGAGTGTTGAGAGTCATATGAGTAGTGAGCGATATACTTCTGATGGGTCGGTGATACTCATTAGCTGTTTGTTCAGATTAGTTCTGTAAGCGACATAGGCTTTTGTCTGCAATGGAATGAAACTAAAGAGTCAAGAGGGGTTAGTAACAGATTAGTGAACAGTTTTAATATCCTTTTTAACGTATCGCTCGAAAGTAGACAAATGTTCATTTCTTAGGGCAATTGGTTCTGGAATTTCGTCTCTACTCCATAATCTTTTCATCTACACAATTTTTAAGTTGTGATTGAAAATCTTTTAGAACGAGAGTTGTTAACTTCCTGTTCTGTAGAACGTTAATGATCAATGTCAGCTTGTAAGCTTAAGAGAATATTTATAATTTTTATACAGCGATTTTTTTATGTGGGTCTGGATGGTATGAGTGTGCATCGATGCTTGTAGTACCTTAACCTTAACTAATCCTGGAACTCGCATTCTTCTAGGTTCACGTTCCATTGATGTAGACGAAGGGTACTTGTGCGTTTACAGCAGAATATTTGCAAATAATGAGGTGAGCCATTTTCTCTAACTGCCTGACGGATTAATTCAGAATAAAGCAATTGGTTCTTGCTCGCTCGTTGACGAACAATTCTGACGAGATATAGTAAATTATACCAATGCACTGGATTGGCTGTATCATCTACATCTTTGCCATCTCACTTCTATCACTAACTTCGCCGCGTTTATTTTCGCCGATATTAGCTCCTCTTCCCTCGACATCACAATCATTACGTTCTGCCTTACCTTCCCGGTCGCTACCATTTTGAGTTCGCCGCTAATACCCCCTTAAATGCATTTACCGAGGAAGTAATCCTTAAGGCTATCTCTATTTGAAACATTCTCATAGGCGCAGCAGACCACGTTGATTAAAACTGGCAATTGCGTATCACTCATTTATTGTCTCTGGAATCTTAGGAAAGCTTTCATGGCGTCTATCACATATCAAGTCTTCGATACAAAAATTATTAAAATTTAAATTAAAATTTTCTAAGATCGCATGGTTAACAAACCATCACTCATACTTCTCAGTGAGAAGCAAAGAACTTCTGTTTAAGTCAACACTCTGATGAGAGTAGAGCAGCGTAAATCAGCTGTGAGGCTTGCCTCCGAAAACAAGCCAATACATCTGAGCATGGATGAAACACCATCTTACGATGGACGAACTGAGTATTTCCATTACAAAAGACGAAACAAAAGAACGCAACATCATCTATCAAGTGCCCTTGAACATTCACCCAAGTACTTTAGTAGAACTTTCTCTATTTATAATTAATTGGCCAAAATGCAGGTTTTTATTTCAGACATACTATCTCCACAACATGTTTATTTATTTGGATTATTATTTTTGTAAATGAATTACAAATATATGTTCTAGAGAATTAACTAAAATGGCTAAGATACTGTAAAAACTAGAGTCAGGATTTATTTCAGAAAAATAATTGTTTAAAAGAATCTAATGAGCATTTCAAATAATTTAACTGAAGCTTTTAGTGACATTAATTATTCTAATCCATTCTCTAGAGCAAATTGTGGGTTGCAAGCTGCAAGAAGAATTACATCATTATCGTTTATGGTTTACGATTTATGATGTTTGATATGAATGAATATGTTAAAAATTCCTATTACAGGGAAGATGCTTCTGAAGTTCACTCACTAAAGACAACAGGGAACTTGGCACTTGCGCACTCGCTTCGAAAAAAAAATTGCTAAGAAACTAAAAACTAAGAACCGTAGAAAGAAATTATTTCAACCATTTAAAAGAGAACTAAACAGCATTTGATTCAATACAAATTGAAAAAAATGAAATTTCACGAATTCTCAACATTTTGAGGGCGACAGACATCTTAAACAAAATTGAAAAAGAATGGGGAAGAAACCGAAACAGAATCTTCGATGCATCAATCTCTTCCTTCGTCATCACCGCCTCCATGAACCAGACGGTGCTCGTAGTGGACGTCGGAGCAGCGACGACCGCCTTCGTCTTCACCGATGCGACACGCGGCGCAGCCACCGCCGACGCTCTCACGCCCTGTGGCCTTCGACTTTTTCCGACAGCGACCGCCCAAAAACCGCGCGCGCCGCCGCTTGCCCCAAGGCTCACGCGAACGTTGTTTGGCCAGCACCACCGCAAGAGAAGGTCCACACGTTGAACGCGACAGGCAGGCGATGAACACGTGCGGCGATGTCATAAGTATCGCAAAGAAATGGAGCTAGTAAATGTAGTTGATGAACGAGAAGAAATTATGACATCAGTCATGTACCCGTACGTTGGTCCATCGTCCTTAAGGTCTTGTTCTTGTACGTTGTGGCAAATTATCATAATGTAGTGTTTCCAAATGAAGACGATATAACCACCTTTACTTAAAAATGAAACTCCCGAAAAGAATTAACTTTCGACATAAGTGTAGAATGGATATTTGCATAAAACGTCCGAAAGAATGTGGTTAAACTCATCGGAGATGAAGCCTGTATGAAGCCTGTCCTATTTTAAAACAAAATGGACCAAGACGATCGGTTACTAGAGTTTCAGTTCTAAATCGATATAATGAGTAACTGCTAAGTCACATCAAAAGTTGAAAAAATCTTCGTGCTATCGGAATGTTATCCCTTGTGTTTCTTTTTATATTTAAAAAATATCCAAATGAGTAATGTTTGTCTGCATTATAGTTTGGGTTGTAAATCTCTTTGGGAGTAATTAACTTGACTGTTAGTATCAATTAGTTTTGAGTCATATAAGATTTACATACCTACCTCTAAAATGTTACCTTGCACTCTATAAAACCTGAATATTTAAATGACAAGAATATTAATTTATTATATTAATAATAATGTTAATATAAATGTGAGTTTTCAAATAAAATCTTAGAAAATCACTCTAGATAATGTAATCGGAGTGTTTCTCTTTCGCTACTTGTGAAAGAGAATGAATTGAGTTTTTTTCTAAAAAGTTTGCGTCTTTTTAAATAAAAAATTATCTTGCTACAATGCATCCTAGTAATGTGATGCTTATCGACATTTAACTGTATTATATGATACTATTT
Source organism: Teleogryllus occipitalis (assembly GCA_011170035.1). Taxonomy (NCBI): domain Eukaryota; kingdom Metazoa; phylum Arthropoda; class Insecta; order Orthoptera; family Gryllidae; genus Teleogryllus; species Teleogryllus occipitalis. Next base: position 387,011 of record BLKR01000616.1, on the reverse strand, counting down.
GCGCTGAAACCAATAAATTAATTAGAATTCGGCACTCATTATTCTTTTGAAACTGCAATAAAAACTAATGGATTTTTATCTTTATACAGTCCGAAATTTGACGATTATATTACTTCTTACAAACATTTCAACCTTTTCTTTGTTCATAATGTGCATTTTACATTTATTTAGTAGTGGTCAAATTAAACCAAATTAAAACTGAGACTTTGTCTTATGGTCATGTTAACTCTCTCCATTCCTAAGCTCAACAATTTGCTTGCGGCATCAAGATCATAAGATAGTTTATCAGATCATTATAGGTCAGTGAAAAACGCGACAAAGAATAAAGCGAGGATGTATTTTAAGGCGAGGCCGAAAAAATTGTGAAAGTTTAGAGTCGCAACCCATTAGCCTCCAGACGTGCGAGAATAAGAAGAAATGTTATAAAACACGAAGGACGCCCGGGTTAAGCCGACACCTGAATTTGATGTGCGTGAGCGTCTGATTAACTCTTATAAGGTCACGCACGTTCTGTTCAGACAAACGTTCAATCGCTGGAGTCCTAAGACTTTGTACTAGGGGTCTTTAACCTTTAACACAGTGAACCTGCGTCCAAAAATTCAAAGAATCTTAAAAGCTAGAAAGGTATGCTGAGAAGTTTAGAAGTGTAAGGGGTTTCGAAAATTGTGCAATACGTTCGTGTGAATATTTTTCAAAAATGATTTTAGATCGTATACATAACAGTCAAATAGCAGGGGCGGTAATCGATGGATCCCAGCGTGTTTTTTTCCAATGTCTTTGTTCAGGAATGGAGTTAGTGTTCCATCTTTCATTTAAGCTTTTTATTAGTAGATTCTTTCTTACCCCCCCCCCCAAATAATAGTTTCGCCTTTCAACGCTTCTTGCTTTTTTTCAAAACAATTCGAAACTGGAGCTATGCTCCGTGGATACTGATCTATCTCTCCGTGCCAACCCATAAATTCAATGCAATCTTATTTTAGTACCTATCGATTCAGATAACAGTAGTGCAGTGGAAGTAACATTGAGAAATTGAACCAGTTATTCAAAATGAAAATAAAGTGGCCATCTCTGTCCTCACTGAAAGACCAGCCAGCACAGAAGTGTACAATTTGTATCCTCTTACTTAAAAACTGAAAATATTTTAACACTGAAAATATTTTAACACAAACTTGCAGAAAATAATTGTAGTATATTGTTAAATACATGTATTATTTCTTAAACATAAAATGTTCCTTCAATTATATTGCAATTTATTCTCGGGTTCACCATCCCCCACCTCATTGTTGTTTTCCGGGTACCGGTGACATTGGTTTTTGACTGTTAATTCGACGGTATCAAAAAGGACGCAACCTCGGGAACACATGATATGTGTTCTTGTATTATAAGATCAGATCTCGAGCATTAAGCATTTATAGTTGTTGACAAGAACAATGATAAAAAATGTTTCGTATTCTATACCGCATTGAGCACATTAATTTAGTCGCAAATAAATGTCTTAAAATACCTAACTTCAATACATATCAAAAAACAACTTAAAATAATACATCCAAATTAATCTTAAATTTCAAATTCTTGAATCCCAAGTAATTGCAGTTCATGACCCTTTGGAATCGATAAGGTGTAATTCCGTCATTCGTCTGGTATTGACCGGAGAAACAACGGAAAGATACATTTCAGAGCAGCCAGCGTGCCGCTACAATTATCCTCCAGAGGCTGATTTCAACCAAAGCTATGTAGCTTGCGTCGATAACCCCTTCGGTCAACGTCGGGACTCGAATCCTAGGTTCTCCCGGTCAGATGCACTGCAGGGGCTATAAGCGATGCGCCTTTGTATAATGCGGCGCAATTACTATGTGATTAAAACCGACGCCTGAATTGAGACGTGTGAGAGTCTTATTAAGGAGGGGACGAGTCGTTCGCGGAGTCGAGGACAACGCGAACACATCAAGCGTCAGGCGTCGGGAGTCAAGGTGTCCGACTCAGGATGTCAGAGGTTGGAGGGACAGCTGACTGGCAGGCGGGTTGCCAAGGTCTTAGAAGAAAGAAAAGAAATCTTGTGGTGAGTTCAGTCTTGCAATTTTCTTAGAAAATGTGTTAGAAGATATAGGCAGAATAGAGACGTAGGTTGCGCCAGTCTATTCTAGAGAAATGGGTTTTTTGTTTATGATGTTTTGCGACATTTATAGTCTTGTGTGTGGCAATGTAAAGCTTTCTATAAACATTTCAAGTTATGTTTCTCTATGTATGGATCATTTACACGCAATTTATTATTTTCATAAATTTTCAAGTAACTTAATACTTAATAGCTTGCTTAATAAAGTTTTGCTAGAAAATTAAAGTTCTTCCGTTCACATACCATTTTTTGAGAATTTATAGTTTTCTGTTTTCAGTCGAACGTCTCCAATATTTTCTGTTTTTGCGCTTAAGTTCTTCGATTGATAAAAAGAGAGAATTTTTCTATAAATTAATGCCAAGACAATTCATTCAGAATTTTAAAAATATTATCAGTTGTTTATTTGAACAACTGATAATCTTTCCTTGATGAAGTAATTTCTGTTAAAAAAAATTGCCTTGAAACACCGTTCAAATATTTATGGAATTTAAATGTTACGGATTCTTGAGTATTTCATATGTAGAAAATGTATCTTAACCTAATTAGACTATAAGATGGAAAAGAAATTTATGCACCTCTGTCTTTTACACATCCGGAACAAGATAGATTAGATTAATTTAAAAATCATTGAAGTCGTTTGTAGACGAATTCTTCTGTAATAAAGCGTTATTAGAAGTAGTATTTGCCTTGACATTCTCGCAGTCAACGTATCACACATCCTTTAAGGCGAAATGTAAAACCTTTCTTGTAATTATGTTTGGCAGTTTTCTGTAATTCGATCCTCTGAACTTTCACAGAGATTCTTGTTTTAACTGCGTCTCAACATTGAGACTGTGATATTCTAAACCTCTGTGTATGCTATTTATTTTGACAGAAAATGAAGGTACTGAAGAACTCAGCAACTTGACCCAACAGAAGGATATTTCTTTACCGTGACTCACGGTTCGAACGCCACAATGTCCGCAATTATATGGGCACTTTATTTTCAGAGCATTCGTGAGCTACGAACAGGTATGTCGTTGCGCTGCAGCTGGATCAAATTTATTTTAGGCACGGGATATTAAAAGGATAACTTACATTTCGTGGCTCGCTTACTGTCTTTTGTATTAGAAGATGAATATTTCCACTTTTCGGGACACGACGCAAAAGCCCGGCGTTATATAACATTCCTGGAGGGTCCGCCTAATAAATTTCGGAGAACTATCTCGGGACGCGCGGCAAATATTTGACCTGAAATTTCTCCGGGCCGTAACCGCCAGAAAGAACAAGGCGACACTAGGAAACATCTCGCGACCAGGCGAGCCCATCTTTCACAAGACGGTCGTGTTCTCGGATAAACAACAATATTTTCTCGGGACCGTTCCGTTTTCGCAGAAGTTTGGAAAAAAAGAGAGGTACAATACGAGAGAAACTCATCGCTGAGCAAATTTGCATAGAATGGCCGTTTTCCCGCGAAGAGTGCTCGCCGTGCTGTCTCGCCCTTCGGTCGGGCTCCGAGGCGCGGGCGGATGAGGAGGTGGGGAGGGGGGAGGGGGGCAGGCACAGGCCAACGCGAGAGGGCGCGGAATGGGATTGCGGTGTGCCCAGGAAAGTTGGGACAACGTGGAAACGGATGTATAAAATAGGGCATTGCGCTGATGTGGCAGAGATGAGAAGTACGGAGAAGAAGGTATGGAGAGATTCAGTGACGTAGGGAAGCTTCCGTAAAGAAGGGAGTGGTGAGGTTTTTGTGAGTGGTGTATTGGTGCAAGTCATGTGAATGATATTCAGTCGCACCTACGTATATCGAATCTGACGGTTACTTCGATAATATTCAATATACAGAAATAATCATACAATGTTTGTAGAAGCTTTTAAACAATTTTTGAAAACTTGGATAAAATGGAAAACTCAAGAATAAATAATCAACAAATGTTTTAATCATTCGTATCATATATTTATGAATAGTAACATAAAATAGTGTTGCATACGTACCTGACCATATCATTGGATTGAAATTTCAAAAAAAGTTAAAAATAAATTCTAATATTTTGTTGCATGTGTGATGCACTCCGTTTAAAATATTGTTCACACTTGTTAACTCACTGAAACATTTAATCTGGAACATTTTATCTCAATCAAAAATCCTGTCCAATTGTTGAACACAATTTAAAGTATGCCCTAAATATTTTTATTTCATAGGAAAATATAGTAAAGTCAGAAAATGAGTTCGATGTATAGAAATAGGTTTCGATATAAAAAACCTTTTTTAAACAAATTTTTCAAGGGAAACAAAAAAATATTCGATTTATAGAGGTTCCTGTGTAGAGGTTCCGGTGTAGGTGGTGTGGTTGGTACTGAGGAGCAGACAATGAGGGTGTGATTTGTGAGAAAACTGTGTGAGTAAACCGGGAGCGGTGGCTCAGTGCATCAACTGATGTCACTGCAGTGCCTCAGACCCGGAGGTCCTAGGTTCGAGTCCCGACGCCGACACGATTTTCCACACTAGCTTTTCAACTAGGTCGAATTCAGTCGCTGTCTGGCGGAGAATTCTAGCGGCCGGCTGCTCTTATCGGTAGTTTTCCGTGGTTTCTACGATCAATACCAGGCGAATGCCGGAGCAATACCCTAACAAACGGGCCACGGGCCGCGCGCGATCTTTCCTTCCTCTTCCTTGCCCCATCCTCTCTCTACACACACACACACACACACACACACACACACTAACATGCACTACACTAGTATAGCACACGCCGGGAGACCGGCCGGGGACTAAAAACGTGTCCCGGCTGGGGCGGTACCCTACTGGTGGGAGATACCTGGTAGGGGAACCCCACTAGTCAACTGGTCGGCGCCGGATCTCTCCATCCAGCGGGAAGATCATCGCCACCTCCCGATGAAAAACATGCACCACACTCCCGGGACTAATGATCTCAGTAGTTGACGCACCCGGAATCACTAATCCATCAATCAATCAATCAATCAATCAATGGTGTGAGTAATGTGATGGGCGGGTGGAGAAAATGGTGAATGTGTTGCAGATAATGTGATGTAGATAAGTGATGAAAGTTATGTGGGTGGTACTAATGATGCGAGGAAATGGAGGTAAGCGAGGGCTGACGGAAAGAGCATTCCTCATAGGACGGGGGTAAAATGTCACAAAAGCATTTTGTTTTGGGAAAAAAATCGCGCGAACCCTGTAACCTTTCGCGACCCTTGCTAGTGGACTTTTGTGATCTTTGAAACTCGACAATTTTAAGGAAACCAATGAGTAAGGGTTTCTGAATTTGCTGAACTGTATAATATCATAACATGCTGTATGTATTTAGAACAAATAAAAAACTAATTTTTGCATGAAAGTAAAGCATAAGCAAGAAATATATTATCTGAAGTAAATAATTATTATTTATATTTGTTCTTTACTACATTTGCTCTTCACTTCGTACTCACGATCTTTAATTGTTAATACTCTTGTATATTCTATCTTGTATTTGTTCATGTTTCCTCTAATATCTTTTATGACTTTTTCTGTGACTATTTCTATTATCTGATAAACAAGACAAGACGAGAACTCAATGATAGGTCAATCTTTCATGAAGTGGTTGGACGAGTTCCACACATACAGAGGAAAACACTCATTAACAATTAAAAAACTAGCTCAAGAGCAGCGTGTGCAACTCCTGGTTTCAAAGATACAGAACATATTTGGTATCACTGACATTTACGTCTTGATTTTTTCCTCTACACATAGGTATAATCTCAACCTTCGCGTAGTGGTTTTTACTGTTATCCTTCCTTTTGCGAAAACATGTATAGACCACGTGATATCCCTTAGCCTTAGTTCAAGAACTATATTATTCAACAACGCTTAAAATGCAAATGATATGCCTGCTCCATTTCTCCGCCTTTAATTTCTTGTTGCCGTGGATACTTCTTCCATCAAGAAGCATTAGCTTCAACCTGTTCCGTTGTCCACTTCTTTGGCGACTACCGCGAATGAGAAAACTCCTTGAACACTTCCCCGACAGAGAATTCCCTGTCACCGGATCAGCAAGAACAATTAACTTATCCATCGCTCCAGACGAAATCACCTTCCACTTGCGTACCTCCTCGCCCGCGTGCCCGTTGCCAGCCTTTCTTACGTAAAGGCGGCTTGTGTAAGTTCCACATTAGTCACCGGTGGCGGTGGCGGTGGCGGGCGAGCGAGCGAGCGGGTGAGTGGAGTGGAGTGCGGAGCGGAGCGGAGCATCCCAGTTGCGCAACGGCAGGCAGAAGATCGACTGCGACCTTAATCTGCTCCGTTTCTCACGCTGAGCGCCTCGAGGCCATATCGCTCGCGCCCAAAGGTTTCGGCTCGTGTGTGTGTGTGTCGCGTACGCAGGTTGATGAATGGGGAATCTGACCAGGGTGCGAATAATCTGGGGTGGTGCTGGAATCATTCTGTAGCTTAACTAACTGGAAACATAACTGTAGCTTCACTATCTGTGCACATCTTGTAGAGTTTAGTGGGTAATATAGATATTTAAAGTATCGTTCTCCATGTTGTCGAGGTAGGGAGTCGATTCCTTCACGAAGGACACGATGAGCGATTAGAGTCCAAATCTACAGCTGATTTACGTTTACATATACTTGTTATTACTTCATAGCGCATGTTTTCTTATTATTTTTTACCAAAAACGCTCATTTCCCTCTCGATTCTTTATTCGACTTATATATGACTCAGGTTAGGGATCTCAGAATTCAGAAAACCCACACAGAATACACTTCTCCTCTTTAGCACATCACACAGTTTTTAACTATTTTGACGTAAAAGAAATAAAAATAAAATATTCCCACTAGAGAGTTCGGTGCCTCTTGCACGAAAAACCTTAATTTCTTCTTGCCATGGATAACCATGCTTTCAACCAAGAAGCAATTCAATCTGTTCCGTTGTTCACTTCTTCTTTGGTGAATAGTCTCTGGGCTAGAGGAATTGTTCTCCACAGAGAGTTTGATGTCCTCTGCTCAAAATGCTTTTAATTTCTTGTTGCCTTAGACACCTCTTCTTTCACCTACAAGTATTAGGCTTCAAACTCTTTCAGTATCCACGTCTTCTTTTACCCGTATAGACGCTCCCTTCTCGTGGAATAGATTGAAGAGAGCTGATGTCTGCAATTTCGCATTTGGCATCCTCTCGAAATGTTCGCACCATTTAGTTTCCTATTAGTAGATATTTTTTCAAACACATTTAAAAATACATTTACATTACAAACACATTTAAAAAGTAATCTGACACGATTTTTTCGGATATTCTCTAATAAAAACACTGAAGGAGAGTTTTGTTTGAGTCAACGAAAATCCATCAATCTCTTTATTCAAGTTTATTTATTTTTTTGTTTCAAAAATTACATTAAAAGCCTATCACTAACTTGTCAGTTATATTGGATTTCTTTATAATAACAAATTATTACAAGATCTACCGAAATTTGATTCTTTTTCTCCTGAATTTCCCTCGCTTTTCGCCACGCGAGTCTCCGCTTAGCTGGCAAAACGAAAGGACTTCAATGGCCCTCTCGCCTCGCGACTTCCACGTTCCACGTTCGCATTTTTCGGAATCTTCGCGCCATCTCTTAAAGATCACGGACGTCTTGTTTTTACCGCGCCGCGCCGCGCCGCGCCGCGTCGCACCGATCCCTTGCCGCGTCGCGCCAGGCGTCTTTGGCGGCGGAAATATACAGCTCGATTGTTTCTGGGCAAAAGGCCAGCGGTTTTGCGCCCGAGAGAGAAAAAAAAGGCCTCGCCAGTGGTAATCGAAAGCTACGGGAGAGCGCTCAGGATGCGCGGAAAGGGATCACAACAGGTTGGCGACGGCAGACGGGGTTCTCGCGTGGCAAGGGCACTGGCACCTAGAGAAAGCAAGGGGCCTGGGGCTGCAGGTTCTTGGGGGCCCCTTATTTGCCACAAAAGTTCCCCTTATTATATCGGGGGAGGTGGCTTAGGGTATCAACGAATTCACTGCACTGCCACTGACCGGGAGTCCTGACGGTGGAAGGATTTTCGACACTAGCTAGATAACTAGGTTGAATTCAGCTGCTGTTTGGATGAGAAGTCTAGAGGACAGCCGCTTGACAGTTTTTCGTGGTTTCTCTGATCAATACCAAGCGAATGCCGGAGCAGTATCCTAAAAAAGAGGCCACGGACCGAACGCAATTTTTCCTTCCTCTTCCTAAGTATATTCTTACCCTTTACTGACATACACTTACACTAACTTGCACTACATCATCACACATACCGAGAGACTGGTAGGGAGCTTAGAATTTGTCCCGGCTCGGGCGGATATACCTGGTTGAAGGGGACCTCGTTAACCGATGGTAAGTTGGCGCCGGATTTTATTATCTAGCGGGGAATGATAACCGCCAACACCCGAGCAAAAATGCACTGCACTTGCGGAACTAATGACTTTAGCCGTTGATGCACCAGGAATCACTAATCAATTATTTATTTGTTATTATCATTAATAATTATTATTATATTTTGAAGTGAATTATATTTCTAGAAGAGTTAATTTTTTTTCAAAAAATGTGTAGAAGAAAATGTATTTTGTATATATTTTCTTGAACCCCACTTATGTGGGGTCCTATGGCAACTTCTCCCAGCTCCATCATCCTCTGGATGCCTCTAGGCAAGGGTATAGCAAAATAGCTAGAAAGTACTTCAGCCTTCACGTTTGAAGCATATTGAAGATGTTGTCTTTCAATCGGAATTATATGTGGTGTGAAAACGCTATAATATGTCATTATGTCTTAAGTTAGTGAAATTTAAACATGTGAAAACTGAAAAATTAGACATAGAATAAATTGAAGAGTTTTGTTGCTTTTGGTGGCGTGTAGATATCTGCTGTATAGCGAATATGAAAGCGCTATTTTGATTTTAAAAATGTGGTTTTGCATCAATAATTGATAATTATAAAAATAATTGTAATTTTCATAAATTGTTCTTTCTTCTGTTGCCTTGTGTAAGCTAAGATGTGCGTGAAGAGATAGTTAGAACGAATGTAGTGAAAGCGAATGTCTTGTGGGCATGAAGTGTGTGATCTTTCAGTACCAACATCTGATGGGACGTAGGATGGGATATGCCCAGCACAGCATAAGCACTTGATACTTTATCAGGCAACTATAAATAAATGAATGATGGTATAACAGTTATTTGCGAAATAAGTCTCGTGAGACTTTTTATTACATTACAAGAATGGACAATGATCACACGAGTTCATTACCAATTTAGTATGGTAATAGAAAATCAAATACAGGTTATATCCCAAGATCCTAATTCAAGTGCATATTCCATACTGATCTGTGTGAACTAAGAACTTTCTGAGAAACTAGAGGAAAGACCCAATAAACGTCCTTGTGCGATGTCCAGGGATATTTCTTGGAATTTATGTACACTAATATTGCTTTTAGTGGCCCATACATCCTTCTGAAATTAATTGAAATGCTCACACTTATTGATTGAAAATTAAACCTTGAGAGAGCATGATTTTTTTGCCTAGGTTCTTACGAAACGCTTGTAGTAAAATACCAGTAGAGAAATATACAGTTTAATTTACGACTAATATAAACAGACATTTAGTACCTAATTTTTAAGAAAAAATATGTATTACCGAAGTAAAACCTAGGCCGGTAGAGAAGCACTAGTCGTAGATCGTGTGCGTGGGAAAGAGCAAACCCATCCCATGCGCTCTCCTATCAGCCCGCGCGCCTTTCAACGCCAGTCCGCCGAGCGTCGGTGACCGCAAGACGCCTCTCCCCTCCCCGCTCGCAGGCGCTTCTCCATTGTTTCCAGGCGGCGCCGCGCGCGCCGTACAGAGACCCACCCGCCGCCCTTTTGCGGTCGTCGCGGCGGCGGCGGCGATATCGATCGAGGCGAGCGTCGAAGGGATGAGCGGCAGATTTCACTGCGCGCCATTCATTGCGCACGGCCCCGCCCCGGGACTTCCTTTCTCGTTCGCTCTTTGCCGCTGCCGCCTCCGCATCCGCCGCTGTCTCCGCTGCCGCCTCGGTCGTCTCCGCCGCCTCCACCACCTCCGCCGCCGCCTCCGCCGCCGCCTGCGCCGCTGCCTCCGCCGCCGCCTCCGCCGCCACCTCCGCCGCCGTCTCCGCCTCCGCCGCCGCCTCCGCCGCCTCCGGCGCCGCCTCCGCCGCCTCCACCGCTTCCGCCGCCTCCACCGCCTCCGCCACCTCCGCCGCCTCCGCCGCCTCCGCCGCCTCCGCCGCCTCCGCCGCCTCCGCCGCCTCCGCCGCCTCCGCCGCCTCCGCCGCCTCCGCCGCCTCCGCCGCCTCCGCCGCCTCCGCCGCCTCCGCCGCCTCCGCCGCCTCCGCCGCCTCCGCCGCCGCCTCCGCCGCCTCCGCCGCCTCCGCCGCCTCCGCCGCCTCCGCCGCCTCCGCCGCCTCCGCCGCCTCCGCCGCCTCCGCCGCCTCCGCCGCCTCCGCCGCCTCCGCCGCCTCCTCCGCCTCCTCCGCCTCCGCCGCTTCCGCCGCCTCCGCCGCCTCCGCCGCCTCCGCCGCCTCCGCCGCCTCCGCCGCCTCCGCCGCCTCCGCCGCCTCCGCCGCCTCCGCCGCCTCCGCCGCCTCCGCCGCCTCCGAGGCCTCCGCCTCGTGCCAGCTTGCTCTTTCGCGCGTATCCTGTCCGCTGCACTTCCTCCTTACGGGCTGGGCTTAGATGACGCTGCAGTGACTCCGGCCGGGATTCCAATCCGGGTCCTAGGATTCCAATCTCGACGGTGGCGGTTTTTCGACACTGAATGAAATTTGGAGTAGAATCCTGACGGCAGGGTGATGTGATCGGTAGTTTTTGTTGGTTTCTTCGATCAATGTTTGGTGAATGTCGGGACAGTATCTTATCAAATGGTTGACGGATCGCGTGCAATCTTTTCTCCGCCCTATCTTTTTCCTTGTTCTATTCTCTCCTCCCGCATATGCACTACACTACCACACGTGTTGGGAGACTGAGTTCAGGCTTTGTCTCGTCCGCGGCAGTGCCCCGTAAGGGTACCCGTATGATACGGGTACCCGTACGATACGGTTACCCGTACGGTACGGATACCCGCATGAATGCGGGTGAGTTCGCACGGGCGGGGGGGGGGGGTAAAACGAGTATTCATAGCTCTACTTGTATCCTATTAGCTCACGCCTACGCCACGCTCCATGGCAATAACTTTGGCAGCACTATGTTAATTAGTTTCTGCAAAACGCGTAAGAGTAGATCGCGTCACTGTAAGCGCCGTAAGAGTTCCACCATGGGAGTTGAAAGGAAGTTTAAACCTAAATTTTACGTAAATGGTTTGTGCTTTCTTATTCGATTGAAGCATGCAGAAATGTGAACTTCACCGTAAACATGAACATACAAATAAGAATCATATGCCGTTTGCTAACTCTTCAGGTTACATCTTTTAGCAAGATATAACCTGAAAAGTTAGAAAACACTTAGCAAACGCAAAGGCGGTGAAGAAAGCAAACGGTGGGCAAAGGCACCACACTTGTCCTCAAGCGAAGTGGTAGGCAGACGCGGACTTTCCTTCTTCCCACACTGCCGCGCTCTGTACACCGTCCCTCTTCCCTTACTTTACTATTGCTCGCACTTTCCCGTTCACTGTTCTCCTCCCTTCCCCAGACATCCCTACTCGTCACACTTCGCTATTCTAAGCACTGTTAGTGGTACTCCCCTCTCTATCCTACGTCACACTTCTTGGCCGGCTCTTCTCTTTGAACCGCACCCAACCCATTCCTCACCGCATTCTTCCAATCTCTCAGGGACTGGAATGACTCAGCGACAGAAATTGCCGTATCTTCTGGTGTGTCATTGGCCAGACCATGGGGGGTTTTTGCTAAGGTTCGAGTCCCGATGGTGGGGGATTTTTGACACTGGCTACAGAGATGTTCGACCGGTCTGAAGGAGAATCCTACCTGTCAGAGCTCTGATCAATATTTGTACATGATTTAATAACAGCCAAATGACGGAATAGTACCCCAACACGGAGGCCACCGGTGATCTTCCGCATGTTCCTCATCCTTGTCCCTTCTTCTCCCCCATCTCTCTGTCTCTCTCCCCCTCTCCTCCTCTCTCCGTCTCTCTCCCTCTCTCTCCCTCTCTCTCCCTCTCTCTCCCTCTCTCTCCCTCTCTCTCCCTCTCTCTCCCTCTCTCTCCCTCTCTTTCCCTCTCTCTCCCTCTCTCTCCCTCTCTCCCCCTCTCTCTCACACACACACATGCATGCATGTACACTCACACACATTACAATACAATTCGTGTCGGGAGACCAGTAGGGATCTTCGAGCTTTTCCTAGCTGGGACGATGTGCCTTAGAGGGGAAAACCCGTGAGTTGACGTGTAGATCGTCGCGGGATCTCATGTTCTAGCAGAGAAAAAAACCAAAACCACATCCTCCGGGCATATAATATGCACTACACTTACGGTACTAATGGCCATAGCAGTTGACGCGCCTGGATACAGTAAATAATCAATCAATCCATGCATCTTCAGACATCTCACAACCAGTCCCACCATGAACCGATTCCCCTCATGGTACAGCACTCCGCTCCACTAACTGCCGTTCTCGCTAGGGTCCACCCGAACTCCGCTCTGATAGTTTACAACACAGTCCTCATCAGTATCGCTGCCATCCGATTGGCCTCCTCCTAACTGGGTATTCTTCGCTGAACTCCTGGAAATTCCGCGCTGGTACCTCCTCACTTCGCCGTTACTTCATAGACCATGCCTCGGGAAGAAATGCAAGTAACTTGTAATGCATACCTTACGTGGTTTTGTAATTTAAATTTACTTTATCTTTGTTTCTTAATGTGAGTTATATTATCAAATCTGAATATTCAACATCCCTAAATTTTATTATAAAAAGAGTAAGAGGAGGAAATGTGAAAGAGGAAGTGATTGAGCGAAGGAGAAAGGGAGAGACATCTTCTATCAGGTGTTCATCTTGGGAGATAGGTAAAGGAGTTGGACGTTAGTGGGAGAGACTCACATGACATGCTGCACCCACTTAGTCACCTGTACACACACGCGTCCATCCAAGCAGGAAATCCCTGGTGACACAGCGTGTTAGCTCGTGTTCACGCTCTGAATCAGGACAGGGGTCAACCTTGAAATCAGCAGAAGTTGTGGTGGAGCAAGGTGATGAAATTGTTCGACACTATTAACCCAACGTAGTGGTTTACTATTTTGTTTTCAGAAGTGTCTGACGTAAACCGTAGAGCATACGTGATTAACACAAAATGTCGAACTTAAATATTTAGACTAAAAAGCGCTTTCTGTGTAAACATAAAGTTCAAATAGATGTTCCATATTAGACTTGGCTAGTCTGCAGTCATGCGTAGATGGGACAATCATCGTGATAGTCTTTTTTGCATCAACTGCCTACCGCTATTTTTCCTTTTCGTAAAATGTTCCTGAATTACCATTCTACAAGGGACTGAGACGACGCCTTTTCAACAGTGGAGAAACTTTCACACCAGAAAGAATTTCAGGACACGAAAGTTTATTCTATCTACATATTATTGATAAAATTTTCAAAGTATAAAAAGCAATCTTGAAACTTTTTGTAAAGCAGTTCAGTAATGCACAAAACATTTTAAATATAGTACGTTTTTTCGTAACATTTAAAACACATGTTGTTTTTTCTTAGTCTGAAAAATAGTTACGTGGGATATTTCCTCTGTAAAACCATTTTTTTTAAATGTGTGTAACGCAGGATGAGTTTAAACAGGTGACTAATGGTGCAAAGTGGAGTTATGTCCGTATGTAACACTTGGTACAGAATAATAGTTGTTTTATTGGCTGATGAGTGCTGGTGTACAATTACCAATTTATCTATATTTTAACATTTTTATTTGTTAAATAGAAACATAAATGCCTCATAGAGTTGCTCTGATAAAAATAAGTTTTAAAAGTAAATTAACAGAGTTTCGGTCTCAAGTCTACAATGGAAGTATTCCAACTCGTGGAGAATTTCTGAACACTTTTGGTATTTTTCTCATTATTTGGATAATTATTATAAATGATATTCTACTCATGGATATTTTGTTAAGCCCCAGAAATGACATCATTGATGATCATGACGTATCTTTCATTGAAATGATGTTGATATGACAAAATTGCTCGAATCCAAACTAGTGTTTGTGCAAACTCATGTTGGCAGACATCATTAACATTGTAGTCAGCAAAGTAACCCATGCGTCATGTGATCTCGATGTAAGTGTCCGTAAAGTATTGCTTATTATCACAGTTAAAGCAATGTTGTTGTAAGGTCCATGTGACTTTGGTAACAGTCAGATGTTTCATATTTGCGACTGGATGTTTAAACCGTCATTGTAAATATTTATTTAGTTATTTCTCGGACATACTTCCTTGGCATAACATAACCTTTACCAAACACATTTCCGGACTTAATATTGTAAACAAATATATAAAAAAGTATAATTAATTGATCACAATCTGCAACAAAGAAGTGTAATTAATTATTCGACTAAATAGCATCTAAAATCCAGTCTATTCTTTTTCTCCTATATATTTTCATTATTCCTTAAAGCATGTTGTGAATATTTCAATATTTCTGATGCCACGAATGAGCATGAAAATTGTGTAGGTGGTAATTTCAATGATTCTAATAATGATACAAGTGATTGTAGTTGGATGGAATTAGTGCGGTGTATTGGGATTCACCTTTCACAATAATTTTGAATCTTTGTCGTGTCTCATTATAGAGTAAATTATTTTTCATAGTCTGTTACAACAATAATCTTCAATAATAATAATAATAATAATAATAATAATAATAATAATAATAATAATAATAATAATAATAATAATAACAATAATAAATTCATCATTATACAAAATATTTTGCATTTACTTCAGTAACTCTTTCGAAAATCAAGGTTCTTCTAACCCACACTTTCTCTAAAATAATTCATAACATTTTATCTAAAGCGTGATTTAGAATTCAAATCGTACTTCCGACCAAACAACATTCAACTAGTACGGACCTTGAATAGATGAACACACTCCTGTGCGTAGCGCTCAGACCTGAGCCTTTACAAACGTGCTACGTGTGTACGTATGTGAAAGTTCTGGGCATATGTGTGTCTAACTATGATATGTTTGCAAATATCTGTATGACATACACTTCTGTATATTTTATGGTATTTGTGCATGTATGTGACCTGTTGTACATGTGACTACAGTGTATTTTTAAAAGAAGTGTATGTTTAAAGTATTTACGAGTTCACACGCATGACCTGTGCATTTTTAAATGTGTTTTCGTACTGGAAGTGAGTGCATAACGTATTTGCATGCGACTCTTCTTAACACTAGTGTGAGTCCAGGAGGTTAAATAACAAAAACTATTTGAAATTTAAAAAAAACAATAGAATACTGTTAAATATTTGACTCTTCTTAAATTTTCTATATTCATTACGTAGATTGTCATCATTTTTACTTAAAAGTTCAAAAATATTTTAGTACGTAGTTATCCGTAATTACCTCACAAGTAAAATAATGTGCTTGCTTTATGATGTTGCAGATGCGTAAACATTGATCTCTTTTTAATTAAAATTTCTTTACATAAATGGATTTAACAAAAAGATACCTTAGTCTAGTAGTAGTGACAATTGCAATAATGAATGAAGATGATAAAATATATATTCTCTAGTAATAACTGATACATCTCTACATGTTGAATCGATTGACTCCTAAGAACCCACAAGTAAGTAGAAATTGAATATTTCTAGATGGGAACGAAAATGACCTTATTAATTCAAATTTGCGGTTGTCATAGGTCCTACACTTCTCCACACATTGTTTCTCTATTATATTAGTAAACTATTTAAGAACTCATAACTATAGAAAAATTTGCATAAAAAATAAAAATAAAGGGAGTTCTGTATCATTATGTAGAGGGGTAGTATTTTAATTCACAAGAAATATTATGAAATTCCTTGCATTACAATTGAATCAAATCTTCACAATTGATGAATTTATTCACAAAAATATGCATAAAATAAACATGTGGGTATAATATTTAAATATAATATATGAATTTAATTTTTCCTATTGTACTATTCATTTATTGGTTTTCATGCGACAGGTTGATTTGAAGAACCTCTCCACACAACTCTGTAATGCTTTCTACTGAAATCCTTTATCTATATCGTGCGTAATCTGTTAAAGTCATGTCTGCCTTGATCTTACTTCTAGGTTCTATTCTTCCATACATCCTTTTAGAACCGTTTCAACAATACATTCGTTTCTGGGTGAGCATCAAATGCATCCTTAACTTAAAGTTCCCCATAATTTTCTTGCTTCTCCCGTTCTTTTCAAAACCTCCTCATTGTCGTAGCTTCGTCTGTGTGACGCAATTATTGACGAGGATTTCACTATCCAGTAGTAACACACTTACGAGAATTCGTTTTGATGGCTTCTTGTAAATGGTACAGTTCTTCACATTTCGTGAGTGTATTGTATTTAGAGAGCTTACCCCCAATGCAACTATCCTATTAACATCGTGCAAGAACGAGCAGCAACCAAAGCATCAATTTCCCAGCAGTGCGGAGCTGCACCTTTTCCGTATGGGCGTGCTCCACTGCAGCGCATCTGCCCCCGCCCGCGCCTCCGCCTCCGCCGTCACCCAACTCTCATCGACCGCATCTTCCTCGCTCGCTGCCTCGGATCGAATAGAACTTTCTATGGGCGAAGGTCAAGCCTCCGCCGCCGCCACCGCCTCCTCCATGCCTCCGCCGAGCTGCTGCCGCCGCCGCCGCCGCGAGCAGCCTGCTATAATGTCAAACGTTTCCCAAATGCTCGGTGGAGCTTGCCGCCGCCGCCGCCGCCACCACCCACCACCTCCTCTCCAGCTTTCTCCGTGGCGTGTCGTACCGAGCAAGGTGGATGGGATCCAGGTTACACTCTCCCGCGGCTCGTCGTTCACCGCCGCCCGCGCCACCCACCGCCCCCACCGCCCCCGCCGGCGCCGACGCTTTCGACGCCTCTTCTGCCGCCGTCTCCGCGCGTCGTCTTGGCGACGTCGCTGTCTATGTGGTGTTCCAAATTACCTGCTGCCTCTTAGCATCACCGGCTTAGGTTATCAACTGTTATCACTGCAGTTTCTCTGACAGAGAGGTGCTAGGGTTCGAGTCCCGATGGTGGCAGCATTTTCGGCACTAGCTACAAAGCTTGGACGAATTCAATGGCTGTTTGCAGGAGAATTCTAGTACTGTTCTGATCGATTGTTTTCTATGGTTTCTCCGATCAGCACCAGGCGAACGCCGGAGAAGTACCCTCACAAAACGGGCCACAAACCGCGTGCGATCTTTCCTTCCTCTTCCTTGTCCTATTCTCAACTCGTACTTACATACACAGTTACAGGTACTACTCTACCACAAATTTCGAGAAACACGAAATTTCTCTCTACCACAAATTTCGACAGCTTTGTATTTGTTGTGACTGGGGCAATGCCTCGCTGATGAGAGATATCGGGTTGGGGAAAATCTCGCAAGCGGACGTGTAGGTCAATGCCAGATCTTACCATCCTGCGAGGGAAGAACACCGCAGGCTCCCGTGATAAACATGCACAACTCTTACGGGACTAATTATCAGAACAGTTGATGCACCAGATAGACGAAATAATCAATATACGTATCTATCGTATTAACCGACTGCGATGGCTCCGTGACTGTATCGCGAATGCTCCCGAAAACATTAATCGTATTCACCGTATTAACCAACGGCCTTGTCACGATGAATTTTTTTTTTCATTACTTCCAATTAAGAAGACTGAGTCGGTTATATATGGTCACTGTCATCATTGCCACTACTCTAGTTTAAGAACTCTGTGAACTCGACAAAATATCTCACACAAGATATCTGTGACTCGACGACCGTTGAAATGTGAGCGAGATACAGAGGTAGAGAGGTGCTGCGCAGACGCTGTTAACGGGCGCTATTGCTGTTTAAAACATCGATTACAATCCCTAGTCCAATGCAAGCAAGACATTGAAATCGTTGAAATCACAATCAGAAATGTGTTGTGCACACGTGAGTGATATGTTTTTCGAGTCGTGCGTGCTTTTTTAAACGAAATAAAAAAAAAATTTCGCCGACGAAGCCTGTCGAAACGTCAGGAAGTCAATGTTTTTGAGACGGCATTCACTACAACCGTCACTCTCCTCTGTCGCGTCACCGAGATCAGATATATCGCGCGCAAACATTATCACTCTCTTTATATTCGTAATGTCTTATATTGTAACCTTACCAATAACGTCGTTAGTTGAGCTGTTACTGCCATCCTCCTTTTAACTATTACTATCATCATCACTACCCGTCGCCACAACCTTCTCTGCCAACGTCACCGTAGTTTTCACAGTCATTATCACCATCACTATCACCATCACCTCCACCGTCACTATCAAGACACGGTCACCATCTCTGTCACTCGCATAGTCTCGTAACCACCACCTTCACCTTCGCCTTCTTCAAAGCCACTGTGTTCACATTCAACTCCTGGGAAGGAATGGAATTTCACATCGTCTTGTCAACATTTGATATTTTATTAGCAATAGCCAGCTTTCGGCGTCTCAGACGTCGTCATAAGTCTTATTTGGAAATGTCAACCGGAGAAGGCAACGTTAGCTATCTACAATATAATGTGAATATAATAGAGTACCTGAGTTCAGAATGCAATGTTAAATTCCTTTTTGGTACGACACCAACAATAATTTACTTGTTCGTATGCTCAATGTGATGTCTTCTTTTGTTCGCTGCTTCTGTCTACTTTTCTTCATCTTCAGAATCATCTTAATTCGTTTCTCAGCTCCCCCTCATTTCTTGGTTTCTGTTCTAACTCTCTTGCATGCATTACAACTATTATTGATTTTATACTTTGCTACAACACAAATCAAGCTAAACACCATTAGAACTATTTCGAATATTGTCATTTATTTCTTCCGTACTCTGTATCACTGCAACTTTTACGACTTCTCTGGAACATATGGGTAAGAACGTACAATAAGATTACTAGATCTTCATCATTTGGAACCTCACTTTTTCGATCACTACAATTAGTAGTGACTCCCAACACTACAATTAGTAACTTGACACTTGTTCTCTCTTTATACGTAAAGTACTTGTGTTTGCAGTCATTTACCAACGTTACAATAGCCTGTACTAACACTTGTATTGCTCTGTTCTCCTATACCGCTTCTGTTGCTAGATTTTCTTCCAGTCGCCCCCATAAAATGACGAAGAGACGGCTTCGAGGAACATTCTATTCGCTGCTTCGAATAAATGACCCAAACTAAAATAATGTTGATCCATATCGACTTATGTACCGGATCTGTCCAATTCTCAATTGTTATTAAGTGTCGTCGACCTTCAGAAGCAATTACATGATCCCTATACCAAATTGGACGACACATATTTCTTAATAACTTTTTCATCTATTTTTCAAAATTATGCTGCATTTATTTTAGTGAGATTCAACTCATTATAAACGATTTGGGTTGGCCAATATTCTATGACATACCTGAGCTTAATATTTTAAGATCGTGAATGTCATATCTAACAGTAAGAAAAACTATATTTTACAGTAACATGCCAGAAATGTCTGTTGATTTAAGAGACAATCAGATTATTACCCAAATATGACATTTAATGAAAGCAAAGAGATGCAATAATGCTTACATTGTGGTATTGAAATTACCGAAAAGTTACATTCATTTTATATTTAGGGCCCTTCCTCTCCCCATTCACATGTTTTTCAATGAATCCGTAACTTTTTAAATGGCCCGCAAAAAATAACCCTCATGTGATGAAACTACTCCTTTCATTTACGTCTTCTCTAAATTAATAACAACCGACTACAGCACGTTCCACTGAATCATGGATCCCCAATGAAAGGACAACGCCTTCCTCTTGGACACATGCCAACGCGGTAGTCACACTCCCTCGCTGATGCTGCCACTACCGCCTTCGCCTGGGCCCCCGCCGCCACCACCGCCGACGCCGCTGCCTCCGCCCCTCCGATTTCGCCTTCGCCTCCGTCTTCACCTTCACCTCCGCCACCCACCCCGACGCCAACGTTGACAGTGGCGCCACAACCCTCTCCGCCACCGTCTTTGTCAACGCAGCTGCCACTACCGCCTTCGCCTCTGTTGCCGCCGCCACGCCCGCCACCGCCGCCGCCTCTGCAACCGTCCATTCGATTTCGCCTCCGCCTCCGTCACTCATCCTGAAGCCGCCGCTGACAGCGGCGCCACCCACTCTGTCTTTGCTAACGTCTCCACCTCTGCCTCCTCCATCACTTCCACCACCACCATCATCATTCCAGCTGCCCCCACCTCTGCCACTATCACCGCCGTCGCCGCTACCATCACTATAGCCGCACCCGTATGCACCACCGCCCCAACCGCCACCGTCACCTTCACCACCGTCTACCGCCTCGTCTCCGCCGCTCACTCGCCCGAGTGCGTGGCGGGGGTCAAAATGGGACCGACCCCGCCAGGTGGCCGCCTGCAGCAGCCGCCGCCGCCGCCGCCACCGTCGCCGCTCGCGTCGCACCGCGCCGCGCCGCGTCGCGCCGCCCGGTAGCGGCGGCAGGCCTCAAACCCGTTCCCCGCGGCGGTGACAACTTTCCAGCGGCCGCCAGCCAGCCCATCGCCGCGACAAGCGGCCGCTTTCTGTGTCGGCATTTTTTAGCAAAAACCCGCGACTGCTGCCACGACGCTGCTTCTGCGGCTGGGGGCGATCGGCGGTGGGAGACTTGGTGTTGCAGTGGAGGCTGTGGTGGAGGCGGAAATGGAGATAAGAGGCCATGACGGTTGGGGAAACATTGTTAAAAATGAACGCTATGATAAACAAGGAAATGGATGTGAGGATGCGACGAAAATGGAAGTAGAGACAAACTGATGAAGGGAGAAATGGAGGGGATAACATAGAATGGGTTGGGGGTGGAAACGAAGATGAATATGAAGGCTGTATATCTGAAAGGAAGATGGAGATAAACTGATGAAGACAGAAATGGAGGTGATGTTGTGTGGTGTAGTGGTGGGGGATATTGATGGCTGTGTTGAAGACGGAAATAAAGGTGGGGATAGAGGCTGTGATGGTAGTGGTATTGGTCTTGAAGGTTGCGATGAAAAAGAAATAGAGGGGAAAATATAGGGTCAGATGGAGGGGGAATGCTAGGTGATGGTAGAAACATTAATTCAAAAGGGGATTTGATTGTTGTATCTTAGTGAAGGATGAACTTTTTGAGAAGCTGTCTTAAATTCGCAGATGGTGGTGATGGAATTGGGGGTCGAAGTACTTGAGCTTGTTAGTTGAATGATAAATTAGTGATTCCGGGTGCGTCAACTGTAGAGGTCATTAGTCCCGTAAGTGTAGGGCATATTTTTATCGCAGGATGTAGCAGTGATCTTTCCTCGCTGGATGACGAGATCCGGCGCCGAACTACCGGTCAGCTTGATGATTCCGCCGACCTACCCGTCGGCAATGATGATCCTGATAGACCCATAAGACACAGGCTGAGCTGTCTGTGACATGTTCTAAGCAGCGTAGTGCTGAAGATTTGGTAACCAAATTTTTGTACTCAAGGCTTAGGTACAGGAGACGATTAGGAAAACTGTTTTTTGTGGAATCAATGCAAATTCAGGTTAATAGTATCGCATTCACAAAAATTCGAAGCAATATCAGAGTTGAGGTTGTCGAATGTTTGCTGAAATGATTTCAAAGACGTTGCCAGAGGTGGTAGTTGGTGTGGAGAAAGTGACAATGTGCCGTAAATTTTGAATGAGGAAGCTATTGCGGAAGCATGGGGTCAGTATAGTCGAGGATGAATTTTAAGCGGTCATAAAGTAACTGATAAAATCAAGAAAGCGAAGACAATGAAAGAATAAAAGAGGCAAAAATTAAGGTGTCATTCAAAACAAAAGCATTATCACTCAATAACTGTGAATAACGGCTATTCAAACAACTCATTTAAAAAAATTGTTTGCAGAAACTATGGTTACGATAGCGCCACCGACGGAAGTGTGTGTAGACAGAAGCCATTACATTAATTATCTATGCAGGTTCTCAACGAGGAAGGAATACAGAAAGGAGTAGATCAGCGAGAATCTTGAGAATGTAGAAACAATGGTGATGGTGAGGGGGGGAGTTGTGGACATTGACGGAGATGGAAATTGTAGTGATCGTAGTTGAGGTGTTGATGATACCTGATGCAGGAGGCCTTAGTAGTGTTGATGTCCCGAGATATATGTTTCGCATATGCCTATGATAGCTATGTAATTCCACATGTACCTGTGCTGTCTGTGCGACCCGTTGTATTGGTGATTTGAATAAGCCCCGCCAGTCGGCGGCGTCGGTAATGCAGGTAGCAGTAGTGGTTACGGAGTCATTGCATACTACAAATGATAGCAAAGACTATAACGGTAGTGGTGACTTGGTGATGAATGCACTTATGGAAAATATATAAATTATGGCGAAAGACGTATAGGTGGTGTCGTGACAGGCAAACGGACTGCTGTCATGTCGTGGGATTCCACGATGAAACTGCATTGTTGATGTGGCCAATTGAACCGTTTTGCGTCTGGTTCGGTAATGTCTTTGTTTCAATGATTTTCGTGGTTCAAATGGTGGTGTTGGAGACGGAGTTTTTGACGTTGGCATTCTCGACAATGGTGTTGGTGAAAATAGATACATCAGTGGCTGCAAGGGCGGCAAGGCTGGTGATCCAGACGGTGATGACAATTGTGGTAATGAAAATAGCGACTATTGCTGATCTTTGCTATAGAAGTCAAGCGAGAATGGTACTGCCCCCCAAATTGTGGTGCCAACGATGGTTTTCTTCAGTTATTGGTGCTGTTAGTGTCAGATAGCTCTACGCACCACAATGAAGCTCCAATGGTCAGTGACAGAAGTCTCGACAATGACCTTAGTAGCTCTGAAGGCAACATTATTCCAACGGCAAGGATATTACAAAAGATCATCATCACTGTTTTCATCTTTTAGAATGTGGATTAAAAAATCCACAACATAGATATTAACAGAAAAAGATGCCAAGGTTGTGGAGAAGAAATAGATGAAAAGGTTGAACTTACCAATAATGAACTTTACCTCATTAATGCAATAGGATGTGAAAATTTAGACATTAGCCCTGCTTTATCGCCTAAGCATTTTAATAAATTTACATTTTCATAATTCCAATTGAAGTTACCAAATTGCCATTACATGTTCACTTCAATTAGCATTACTGTTACTAGTACCATATAAATTACACGAAACGATTTAAAAACGACTCTCTGGTGTTGTCAAATGCAGAGCGAGTATCGTTCCGCTGTATCAGCCAGATTTTCACGTCTGAACAAATTTTTGGATCGACGGGGACGATGGCGGTGCGTCGGCGGCGGCACTGCAGTGGAGGTGCGGTGACGGCGCGACGATGGCGTTGGCGGTGGTGACGGTCGCAGCGCTGGTGGCGATGGCGGCCGCGGTGGCAGTGGCGATGGCGATGGGGGCGGTGGTGGTGGCGGCGGCGGCGGCGGCGGCGGCGGTTGCGCCGATGGCTGCGTCGCCGGCGGTAGGACGACGCTGTGACAAATTGCCTGCGCGCCCGGACAGCGGCGTGCGCGCCTGCGTGCCGCGGCAACCGCGTGACCGACCGTCGCGTCGCCGCCCGCGCCCCGCCCCCTCCGCCTCTCCCTCCCCCTCTCAACTCCCCCACCCCCGCGTCTCCGCCCCCACCGCACACGTCCCCAAGACGGGTCGCACTACCGCCGGTCAAGTTGCTTTTACCAGTGTCTCCGCCGCATCTGGATTTCCAAAGTGCAGCCAATGCATTTAAATACACACAAAATTGGATAGAACTTCTGTTCGATGTCGTAAGTTACAAACCACTGCTTAAATAATAAAAGTTGTTCTGTATTGAATCTGCGAGCATTTATTCCGTAAAACAAAACTTGGATTTATGAAATATCCATTCATTCCTCATTGAAAAATTTACGTTTTTCCATTATTATATCAAGTTGATATTGATTAGCAGGTGTAGAGTAAGGATGTTCTTAGAATATACACGATTCAATGAAATGACTAGTTTTTGTCTTTTGAGAATCTACAGTGTAAAAGAGACGATTACCATGAGGAACACGTAAATTTTATTTGACTAAATGTTTGTTAAAACATGGGTGAATTGACGATAATATACTTCTAGTGCGAAGAGAAATGCCAGCAAAATCTGTACTTGAGCTTATTTTGCGGTACATGAAATACCTTGAAATACAAAGAAATACTTTGTTGTCTCTCACTTTTGTGTTCTCTCTCAATTTTAAGAGAGGTAACTATGTCTCAAGGAAAACTATTATTAAGTTTCATATTCTTTAAATTGTTAACAAAAAACGTTGTTTATTTGATGTTCCATGTGAAATATGATTGGAGAAGTTTGTAGATTTTCTTCGTGCAATATATTTTTAGTTGTGTGAAAATGTATATCTTACAGAGTGTATTCAAGTTAAGCGTGTATTTTGAAATCGAGAGTGTATTCTAGTTAGTTAGTTACTTTAATATGTTCCTTATTACCAGCAATACCTTCTCAGTCGGACTTCTCGAGTGGTTTATCGTGCCATCCTTAAGCATGCGTCACCATATCTGTATTCCTTGACGGCGCTCATCTTCAGTTCAAAGTCCTTAATACGACCCCTGGCAACTCGGCCTCGTGGCGTTCCATTACAGCCCCCGCCGCCGTCACCACCGCCGCCACCACCGCCACCCACGTCTCCTTCGCCACCGCCATCACCGCCACCACCGCCGCCACCACCCCCGCAGCCGCCCCCGCAACCCACCGCCACCACTGCCACAGCCGCTGCTGACCCCGCCGCCGCCACCACCATCGCTGCCACCGCCGCTGCCACTCCGCGCCGCCATCACCACCTCCGCCATACCGCCGCCTTACCGTAGCCGCCGCCTCCGCCAACGCCGCCACCATCGCCGCCACCATCGCTGCCACCACCGCCGCCGCCGCCGCCTCTGCCATCATTTCTTCGTCCACCTGCGCCGCCCGTTTTCTCGCTGCTATACATGGAGGCGGCGGCAGCCTCCGCATATGACTGCAGGTAGTAATCGCCACCGCCTTTGTGCGCGCGGGCGCCGCCTCGCCGACCACCGCCGTCGCCGCCGAGCCCGCTCCGGCCCCGAGTTCCACTTCGGAATGCGACGCCGACAGAGTATTATAAAATGCAACGACTGTGCGGTCGCGGTGGCTATGTTTGGCCACCGGCGGGCGGGCACAGAGACGGCGGGGCTGGAGCTGGAGATGATGTTGGAGGAGGTGGAGGTGGTGGTGATTGCGATATGCTGGTGATGGTGGTGATGAAGATGAAATGCTGATTATAATGAAGTTGGTGATGGCAGCGATGATGAAGAAGAGAGTAAAAAAAGATGATGACGAAGAAAATGATGATGGAGAAGATGAAGGTGGAACGCACGTGGCGAGAGAGATCGTATTGTAAACAATATGGTTTATATGGCTCATTTTTTGTGACGAATGTTCGCTAACCTGTCAAGTCACTAGATATTTTCTACAATGACAATATTTTGCTCTTCTTGATAATGAGGAATCCATATTGTTTTACAGAAAAAGTAAGAAGTGAAAGACTTAATAATAAAGTGTGAAATCTTTCAAAAGAACGTCTATTTCAGTATAAACACAATACATGGATAAACACTCCAAAAAATTAGCTTCTTAGTTATAAAAAATTGAAAAAAAAGTATTGCACATAATTTAGCAGCCATCTATACCATATACCATTGACACCACTTACGGCACTAATGGCTACAATACTTGACATCCTAGAAGCCGCTAAATACTCACACAATTAACATTGAAAAGATCGACGATTCTATTTCCCCGAGAAAAATATAACACGGGAAATATTCTAGAACAGAGAGATCTTAACACAACCCTGGAGGGACCGGACAAACGGACGGGGCAACAACGTCGGCCCGTTGCAACCCAGTCGCTGAACGTTCGGCCAGGCGGCGAAACGCATTCTCATAAATCGGCCCAGCACGGCGCAGCGCGGCGCGGCGAGCAGCGGGAGGCGGGGCGGTGCAGGACGGGGCGGGATGGGGCAGGGCGGGGCGAGGCGGGGCGGTGCGGGGCGGGGCGGAGCGCAGCCGAACGGGGCGGGGCGGGGCGGGGCGGGGCGGACGGGGCGGGGCGGACGGGGCGGGGCGGAGCGGGTCGGGACGGGGCGGGGCGGAACGGGTCGGGACGGGACGGGGCGGGGCGGGACGGGGCGGGGCGGAGAGAGAGAGGGTGCGGGGAGAGGTGGGGCGGAACGGGGAGGGGCTGGGGCGTGCCCGATGCAAGGGCTCGCTGCCGGCCCCGCGGGCCGCGGTTCGGGGTTTAAATTCCGGTCGCGTGGCAGCTCGGATCGTAAACGGACCTAATGAATATGTTCGCAGAAATGGGAATGGAGCACGTATGCCACGGCGCGGTCAGCTGCGGACGGGCTCGGTGCAGGGGGAGGGCGGCCAAGTGCGGTGCACGTGCGCGTGCGGGTTGAGGCGGGCGGTGGTATATTACTCGCAGTGACAGAGGAGGAAGACGTTGCAATCCGATCGGGGAATTCATTTGATGAGTTCTTGCGAAATGTTTCGGCGTTGGCGAAATATCTCTGGGTTGTAAAGATTGGATTGCAGTTCGGGAAACAGGTTCATATTTACAACCCTAAGTTGCGTTGATGGTTCGGGGCGTTTTATTGTATTGTGTGCCTTCGAGAGAACGAAGTCACCGACAACTTGGGTGATGTTGACAAACATCATTTCTTTATTATTTATTACGAATTGATGGCCATTATATGCATATTATTATGTAGGAATTGGGTTGCTAGGGAGGCCGAAATACATTTTGTAGAATTTCATCGTATACATTCAAGGAATGGCATGAAATAATATTTTACAACGAAAATTATTTAATATAATATTAAAACCCAAGCGTTTCTAAGAATTCAATACGTTTTCTCTAGCTCTGGCGGGGTCATGATGCGATAGATACGTGTGTCCCACGGCATTCAGCAGTAAATGTATACATTTAACGCTGAATGCCGTGGAACATATGTATAATTCCTTTAATGAATCGTGGAGCGTTAATTGGAATTATCTAAACCGACATTCGCTGCTGTTAAATCAAAAATTGATAGTCAATTAAATGTTTGAAATTCTTACTGAGATTTCGTAACATTTTTCTCACAAATCTTTATTTTTCACCATACCCAACAATAGACTGTAGGTTCATGATATGAAGAGTGCTCGTCAACCTCGTCCCCTTGTCCCCATCTCTTCTCTAACACCCATATAATCTACATGCACTACACTACCCTACATGTGCGGAGCTTAGAGGTACTCCTGCTAATCAAGAAATCTGGTGGGTGCCGGATCACACGTACCAAGGGGGAGGAACACCGCCACTTTACGGGATATAACATGCACTAGACTTACAAGACTACTGACCTACGTATTTGGCGCGTCTGGAATCAATTCTCACTCTCCCACTCTCACCATTTCATGCCGTGTTCCATAATAAAATACTTCTAAGAGCGAAAATGATTATTTTTCAAGTGTTTCTAACCACTTTTTAAAAATATTTATTAATCCTTGTTAGACAAAAAATTATCTTTTAACGATATGAACAATTACATTAATTTGGAATAGAATATGAGGAGAAACTCAAAAAGTAATCTCTAAACATACTACTTACACATATAAGTAACATCATAATGATCTTAAAAATAAACATGCATTGTTATAAATAGTTATAAATTGAAATAATACATGAAAATATATATAATAAACAGAAGATGCAGAGAGACGAAATTTATGGAGGATGCAAGACATCTTTTGAGTTACGTGATTTAATTCGGGAAAAGGATTCACTATTTTTCGAATTTGAAAAGAAATATAAGCCGGCAAGGAAAAAAGAGAAGCATAAAATTCGAGGAATCGAAGAATCTCGGATTTTAAAAGCAAAATACTAGGTTCATGAAATTTTTGGCCATTTCTGATGAAGCAAGGTGCGTTCAATACTCTCCTTAAAGTTTTTGACCGCGATCTGATATTTAGTTTTTTCATCATTCAACTACGTACAGTAAAATGGTGGGGAAAAGATTCTGGAACTCAAGAAAGAGTGATGTAGTTCCGTCTCCCCCACTTATTTTTTCAAGGAAATAAAATCAAACTCATTTCAATCAAACACGATGAGAGAGCCTGGCGTATTACTCGTCGCGCCGTTCCGTCGGGCGTTACGTGCAGTGCACAGCTGGGTCGCGTCGCGTCGCGTCGCCTCCAGCCGTGTACTGCCAAATTACGCCACCGGGCGTCGCGTCGCCTCGGCCGCGATGCGACCGCCGCGCCGCCTGGGGCGTGAGTCGCTTGCAGAGACGCCACGGCGCTGCGTCTTTCTCCTCCGACCGCGGACGCGTCTCGCTGCATGTGCGCGGTAGATTGGCCAACGCACGCGAAGGCCGGTATGCACGGTACAGTTTTCGTCCAGATTCACATACAGTTTCTGTGCACAAACTTCAAGATCGGACCGGGAGTGGTAGCTCAGTGCATCAACTGATGTCACTGCAGCGCCTCTGACCGGGAGGTCCTAGGTTCGAGTCCTGACGGCGGCAGGATTTTCGACACTAGCTTTTCAGCTAGGTCGAATTCAGTCGCTGCCTGGAGGAAAATTCTAGCGGCCGGCTGCTCTGATCGGTAGTTTTCCGTGGTTTCTCCGATCAACACCAGGCGAATGCCGGAGCAATACCCTAACAAACGGGCCACGGACCGCGCGCGATCTTTCCTTCCTCTTCCTTGTCCTATCCTCTCCCCTTACACACACACTTACACTGACATGCACTATATTACCATATATTCCGGGAGACCGGTCGGGAGCTTAGAGCTGGGGCGGTGCTCCGCTGGTGGGAGAGTCCTGGTTAGGGGGAAACCCCACTAGCCGACGGTAGGTCGGCGCCGGATCTCGCCATCCAGCGGGGGACGATCACCGCCATCTCCTGAGAAAAACACATGCACTACACTAACGGGACTAATGACCAAAGCAGTTGACGCGCTCGGGACACGAAAAAATTAATCAATTAATTCAAGATCAGCGATGTTGTAACGGTTAGCGTTTCGAGCTGTTATACCCAAATTCGCGGGTTCAAACGCGATCGAAGCCGTGGATTTTTAAAGGCGAAAAATTCCTTCGTACGCCTTCGGAGGGGAAGTAAAGCCGGCTGTCCCTTGTTAGTAGATTTACTACATGTAGAAAATCCTCAAGCCTAAAAGAAGCCTCTGAGCTAAATTCAAATTTGCTTGTTTCGTTGCCCAAGTTATACCTTCTTTCTTCCCTAGTAGATGTAGTCCGTAACGAAATTTGTGTGGTCAGACGGAAGTGCAGGCCTTATGGCCTGAGTCTCGTCACGTAAAATAAGGCATTCATTCAAGATCCCAAACTAGAAGTATAAAAACCAAAAGTCGCGTACACACCGTCTGAACGTTTTCTGCATCGCCATAAGACGCCGCTAAGGAGTCTACCGGGAAACAACTGAATTGCGCCGTCCGAGTACTTTTAATGGTATTTCTGTGTGTGCTTTCTGGCTATGACCTTTATTAAGTATTAATTAACCATGAGGAGCGTAGAGAAGAAGCATAGAAAAGTAAGAATAGGGAAAGATCTACGTAATTTATCAAAATATCACGTCATACAATCGCATCTCGCCACACCTATCACCCTATTTTCACCCAAGGTACTACCTGATATTTACTGAGATATTATTCTTTAATTAATTATTGCAGAAGAAAAATATAACTAATAAGTAATTAATTCATTGAATCAATCACGGTAATCACATTACTACTTCCTTCAGTTTCCCCGAAATTAGTTATTAATATCATATTTGCAGGTGAAAGACGTGTAGAAACATTGACCGTAGCACCTTTACGAATTTCAATCATGTTTTACTAGTTCATCTACATAAACAAAAAATTGTGTGTGTAGGTGTCAGTGGAGAGCTGCATTTACAGTATCGAAGTAATGCAGTGAAATCTCTCAGCATTTGCTGAATGTATTAAGAGAATATAGATGTGAAATAATTTCAATTGTTGAGGTGCGACGTTAGGGCATGAAACACGTAGATACTGCATTATCTAACACTCTAACACTCTGCTACTAATCTCTGTCTCTTGAAAGATTTAACCAATCATGTACATATTGTGAAGTTTTGGATATGGCTATTCGTAACCAAACGAGTTTTTCCCAACTCATAACATTGAACTACAATTTATTGATGAGACATCTCAGAGGATTAGGTCATGTACCCAAAATGTCTATCATTTTGTGTGTTTAAAATTGTCGGTGGCTTTTTTCACACAATAATTCAATATTTCTTTTCATTTTCAGAGAGATTCAGATGCTTTTCTCTAGTCTGTGATTTGTTCTCTCGCAAACTAATTTCAACTGAAGTTTGCCTCTTTTGTATGCCTTATCATCTGATGTTACATTGTATATTCTTAGATTCCTCTAAATAGGTTTCTACGAATTACTGAAATCGTAGAATAAAATTACGAGATGAAGTTACGAGATATTTTTTAAATATTTCAAAGCAGTAGTTTTGCAACAACTTTAGATTAGTTAGTGCGTTCATTGTTCAGCTGCTTCAATTTGAAAATTAATTAATGTATTTATCACTCGTTTAGGTAATTGTAGAACATACATCTTTCTTATAGAAGAATAACTATCAAAAAGCACACAGTAACTTGTCTCCAATTCATTGCAATAAATATTTGTCGTTTATATTTTTGACTCCTCTATAAAAGAAAGTTTTTATTCAGTTTCCTAGTTAATACTTCTCGAAAAAAATTACTGTCCATCCTTTTATAACTTTCACCATTTTTAATAATGGAGATAGGATGAAAAATGTAAAATTCCGTCGCAAATTATGATACTTCGTCTAGTTTTCAATATTACTTCACACTATGTCACATATTTACTTGACAACTGTATTTTTCTACATTATTGAATGTGAATTAATTTAAATTTTACGTTGCACAAAGAGATGATTTGAGATTGTTAGTAAATGTGCATTAGCGGTTGTGAAATAATTACCAGGTCTTTCAAAAATCTGATAAATAGTTTTCCTGCTAGCACAATAACTCATTTCAAATCACACAGTACTTTTGTATGTAATTCGTTCACTAAACTCTAATAAATTTTTCCGTATTTAGAAGTGGCCACTTTTTTGTCACGTGGTGAACACACAAGACACATATTTATTAGGATCTTGCATATTGGGCCAACATAAATGCCTTATTGACAGAGAAGTATTATAATATACGAGTCGATGGCTTTTAGTCGTTACGTTTAACTATCAATTTTACAGCTACACATCCGGTAATCGACAGGAAAGCTCTTTCAAAATGGGTTGCTCGCTAACCTATGAGATCAGCAGTTTGTTTACAGAAAATTACGTGCGAATTACAGCATTATTTTTAGATATGTTAATTCGAAAGGAACTACTTTTCACACGATATTTGACTATTTAAATTAAAATAATGATAATTAATATAATTAAATTACTGGAATTTAGAAAATAATTACTATAGTTTAACAAAAATATACATTAACTTCAGCATTTTCCTTCTTCAGAATTAGAATTACACCTCTGACGCAGATTTTCCAAAAGTTTCCAGGGAAATAACATGACATAATTTAATAAAGTAACAAAACAGTTTTTTGCTCAAACAAACCGAGACCGTTGTGAAGATTCACTTTTCGTGACTTAACTTCTTCGAAACACCTGCCGCAGAAGGCTTAACTGCCTTTACAAGAAAATTGTTTGTCGGCTGAGAATAAAGAACTTGGTCGCTTCGCGGCATTCAGCAAAAGCTGAGCTACAGCGAAAATTGGCGAAAATTGAAAGACAAATGTTTCTCAAGTGCGGTGAATGAGCTCACTACTTCTAAATATTTTGCTCCTATATTACTTTGGTGTCGACCAAATATTGCTTCGGTCAGATATCGCAGAATAATTTCAGACACTTGTGAATAGAGAAATAATTCCAAATCTCACCGATTTTGAAATAACATTGAAACTTAAAACAAACATTCAAACTTAAATCTTTAACATTGAAACTATTTAAATAGTTTCTACCTGAAAGGAAATCCTGTAATGGTATTGAAAAGAAACAGTGGAACGAGTTTATTCTTTATTGTTCTGGGGCATCATTTTAGAAAAAGGACAAAACTCACTAATTTGAATTGAAAAAATGCAAAAGAATTTGAAGGAATGTGTTGTGGAATAATTTTTAAAGAATATTGTTTATTAAATTATAGAATTAGTATTGTAATGAGGTGACATTGAGGAATTATATATATATATATATATATATATATATATATATATATATATATATATATATATATATATATATATATATATATATATATATATATATATATATACATTTAGATATATATTAGATGCAATAGTCAATATGCAAGTCATTAAATATTTGTATAACTGAGATCTGAATCGATCTCAAATCATAACGAGTATATAGTCGGTTTTACGATATTGAAATATTACAATGTATGCTGAAGAGATTCTTTCTAAGCCGTTGTTGCTGCATTTGCATTCTAGGAAATAAAAACCTCATGACTCATTCAGTCATCAAAAAAGTCTTCATTTATTATTTACTCGTTCGTTCAAACATTAATTTATTTATTTATTTGTAATACGTTCCTTCGTTTATTCATTCATTCATGTGCCATGCCTACACGCTTGCATTTGTTTCATATTTCATTTATTCAAGCATTTCCGGATGGTGTTTCGGCCCAGACGCAACTAACCCTTGGTATACTTATATTTACGATGCATTTCCTTCTCGTACGGCGTTTGGTATGGAAATAATGAAGTAATGAAGAGTTCTAGTCCACCATACGCAGCATCAGAAATAACAGACGTCACAACCGGAGGACTAGCAACCTATCTTCCATGTTCTACAAGCTTATTAAGAAAATTATCTCAAGTCAATAATTTACATGGTCAAGAAGGCATCTGACCTATTAGAGCGATATTTTCGGTAAAAACTTTCTAAGCAATTGATTTACATATTGTTAATGATATTACAGACCATATTTCGTTTATGGAAGCAGATAGCATCTGTTGGAGAAATTATCGTCCAGAAATTACTTTGCCTACTTATTAAGAAACTATTAGAGCGGAAGCCTCTGGACGTGGCTTCGGCGGTGGGCTTCTCGCGAGGCGACACAGCCATTAAGGAGCTAATTAATTTTTACCGCTAGTGGAGACGACACGGGCGATTACCTGCTGCCGTGTGATACACATTAGATTCTACCGGTTTTTGTGGCGCGAGTGCACCCTTGCGTGTCGTTCCTCTGACTGCTGGGCGCCCGAATCCTAGCACCTTCTGAATTGCCATCAGCGCCGCTTTCATTTCAAGCCGCTTGTCGTAAGGACTCGCGCGCGTGTGGGCATGTGTGTGTGTGTGTGTGTGTGTGTGTGTTGGCTTCCTTTAGCTCAATAAACTCGAAGGTCTGATCGTCACTGTTTCATGGAGCCTCGTATCACTACGAGGTTATGTTGAGAAAGCAGAAAAGAAGAGTGAGAAAAGAGAAAGATTGAAGACGAACATGGATGGAAGGAAAGAGAGTAGGAAAAGGGAGGGGAGAGGATGGAAAGGGCGATTAAGTGGGGAAGATGGAGTGAGGAAGAGAGGGGAAGGGATGGAGAGGGATGAAGAGAGATGAAGGAAAGTGAGATGTGCGGTAGAGAGAAGTTAATGAAAGAAACGGGGTGCAGAGAGGAAGATGGAACATCATAGGGAGAAGAGGAAGAGGAGAAAAGTAAAAGAAACTAAGTAAAAAGCGTGACAAGTTTCAAAGAAAAGATTAATGAAAGGGAAATATCTTTAATAAATAAGACATGTTTATACGTTTATAGTGAAATAATTAATTGATTAAAATTGTAAACTAACAAACTTTAAAAAATAAATATTGGATAAAAAACAAAAAAAAACTAACAGCACTTCTTAAATACAATATTTCAATTCAGCTTCAACTCAATTCAACTTTGTTTTTGTGAGCAATCACATGAAATAATGTTACATTCGTGAATAACTAGAAACATTCGTGGTGTATCATAATCCATTCTATAAATTCGTTACATTATGATTAACTGACTCATGAATACATATGTGAAAAACTATTCCATTGCTTAATTCTAACTTCATAATCGTGAAAGACATTGGCATTGATTTGCCCTTCCTACAGTTAATTATATTCGCATTATTATTACTCGTATTTCTTAGTAACTTATCACCGTGTCAATCATTTGGCAAGATTAGGTTCAGCATTTAATGTGTAGAGGTGTAGAGGGTGAATAGCCATACGTATTTAACTTCTTTACACTCTGAAAATACCAACTTGTATGATATGTAAAGTTTTCAGAGTATGTCATATCTGCTTTTGCTTATTAAAAGTTTGAAAATTTAAATACATATTTTTAAAAACGAAAATATATATTAAAATCATTTTCCTTTCAATGGTTATGGGCATGATAAATAATATCAAGATTTGCCTTAGTCGTTCACGTGTTCTACTAATCGAGAAAACACAAATATGTCACTTCTTGATAGTCTTCCCAGTGTAGTTTCACTGATTAAGATTTGGATCTGGTTGGCGTAATTCTTTTGTACTTAAATTCGCTGAGATAAAATTGAGATCAAAACCTAAACGTTAGCTTTCATCATTTAATCTTTTCGTGTTGCAACATTTTGCTAAACGTTGCATGCACAGATTGTTCCTTCTCAAAAAAATATATTATAAAATGCCCCTCAATACATGTACAGATTTGAATATTTTGTGAATGTTTCAAGCAGTTCAAGTATGTTTACTAAGACATTTTTAAAAGGTAACGACAATATTAACTATACATGTCGTTCGTTTCACGTGATCGTTAACCATCCTAAAATGAACTATGTGCTATATTGAAACATTATTAGTATGGAGTTTACTTTAAGAAGGTATTCATGTGGTTATGGACCACCTAACCAATGATCTCGTGTTCCTTCTCTTTGTTACAATCATCGCATCACGTCTACGACCCCTTCACCGTCTAGGGATGTGACATGGCCAGCAAAAAATCTTTGCTTATTTCTAAGCATCGATTCTCAAAATTAAAACATAATTGTTAATAAAATATTGTCCCTAAACCATCGATACTTTTAAACACCAATGTTTATAAAACGGGGTTAGCAACCATTGAAGTTCACACAGGAAATATTTACTTTAGAAGTGGTCCCGTTCATTGATTTTGAATTGATAGTTTACAACTGACAAAACAAAGTCAAAATGTCAACAGGACAATTAATGTAACTTTGTATATTCTGATTAGATAATTCAAAATTATCAGGGTTTTTTATTGACGAAAATTCCATTTTGTTTATTTTTATCTTGGTCAAAACGATCTGAAGAATAATAAATTTATGATTATCTGAAAATAATTATAGAATTTTGTTATTGTTGGATACTAATCTCAGTTGATCAATTTACGGTAATATACTATAGCTCGGATACAATAAATATAACAGCTTTTTGAGTAGAGATGATTCGTTTTATTTCAGTCAGTGAACTACAACTTTGTTACTATCAACAACTACAACACTCCTTTGTTTCTCTTGATATATCACATTCACATGCTACATGACACCCATCGAATAAGATGGTACATGATCACCAACAAATCCCCCCCTTTCGTGTGCGCACGAAAAAATAATACTTACGCCAACAGTTATGATGAACTTCATTCACTTAAGAATTTCGACCACGAAAAACATCAAACACAAACCATCGATGTAAAAAACCTCGCATTCAAAAACCGATATTAAATACATCGATGATTTTATAATAACATCCATGTTTTCGAAACATCGATATCCATGCCTCATCCCTATTACCGTCTCGGCATTGAATAACGATATACAGTCCTTACTCTATGATCTCGGTCGCCGTCACAGCCAACACCGCCGTCGCCTCCGCCCCCCCCGCCCCCCCGCCGCCGCCCCCCGCCGCCCCCGCCCCCCGACGCCCCCCCGCCCCCCGCCGTCCCCGCCGCCCCCGCCGCCATCGCCGCCACCGCCCCCCCCGCCGCGCCGCCCCCCCGCCTCTGCCGCCCCCTCGCCGCCCCCGCTCCCCCGCCATTCCTGCCGCCGCCGCCCCTGCCGCCGCCGCCTCCGCCGCAGCCGCCACGCCGCCACCACCGCAGCCGCCGCCCCGTCCCCGCCTCCGCTCCCGCCTCCACCGCAGCCGCCTCCGCTGAAGCCGCCGCCGCCCCCACCGCCCCCGCTGCCGCCGCCGCCGCCGCCGCCGCTGCCTCTCTCCAGCTTTTCCTCCCGCGCCTCTTCCCCCTCCTCCTCCGTCTCGTGTGGCACAGAGGCCGTTACCGCTGCCGCAGCGCCGGCGGCGGAGGCGGCGCAACCTACATCCACGCATTGGGTTCACATCGGAGGAATCCACTTTCTTCCTGGCCTCGGCGACCCGACGCCCCGACCGACCCGCGCGCCTCCCGTTCCCGCCCCCGCCCTCGCCCTCGCTGCGCGCCCGTCGCGTTTCTCCGGCAGCGCCCCACACCCACACCCACCCCCGCCTCCGCCGCCGCCGCACTTGGCCTCACTAAACTTCATTGATACCCGATCAGACTATTCCAGCTTCTTGAACATGGATACCAAATCAGCACTCTTCTAGCTTCTTGAACGTTGATACCAAATCAGCACTCTTCTAGCTTCTTGAACATTGATACCAAGTCAGTACTCTTCTAGCTTCTTAAACGTTGATAACAAATCAGTACTCTTCTAGCTTCTTGAACATTGATTCCAAATAAGCACTCTTCTAGCTTCTTAACATTGATACCAAATCAATACTCTTCTAACTTCTTGAACATTGATACCATATCAGCACTCTTCTAACTCGATATTGTGTCTAGGACGCATTATTTAATTTTAGAAGTGTTTTCGAGTTCATTAAATTGCGTTTTTTAAAATTAGATTTGAAGAATACGAAAGCCCCTCGGGTGGATCATGGACACCGTGATAGCTTTCCGTGGCGAGATCCCGGGTTCGATTCCTAGTCGGGGCAAATGTAGAGCTGTTTTTGCCGTTTCAATCGTCTCAGTTGCTCTAGCTGTGTGACGAAAGAAAAGCTCAGGCAAGCCAAATAAGTTAGATACGGTGATGTGAATATGTCATCCTCGCCACATTCCTTTCGCGCCAGGCGTGGATTATCAATAAAAGCAGGACTCATATCTGGAAACAGCACTAGCTGGCACAAGTCCGATTACTCCGACCCTAAATGTCAAATATATACTTATAAAATAAAAATAATATATTCCAATTTAAAATATTTACAATACATTTAAAATATTCCAATAATATATAATGTGGTTCCCTTATCTACAAATCAATAATTGGACTTTCACCTATGACTGTCTGGTTTGGTGAAAAACTATCCAACCCATTTGAAACAATTATAAATGGGAATAAATTTCTCCGTATAATTATAGAAACTCGATGCTTTATTCCGAATACAAATATTCACAGATCATTGAAAGTTGACTCTACGATACAAACATACTATACGTCACGATACAAAAACGTCTTCTTTAATATCCCTCTAATATGATGACATTGAACAAATACGTTTGGTTTTGGTAAAGCTAAACGAAACTGTTGAATTCTTTCACGATGTCCAAAATATGTGTTCTTTTCACCATGAATCTTCAATGAAAGCAAACAAAGAATTTATAAACAACTTTAAATAAGTAAAAAATGAATGAAAATTGAGAAACATTGTATATAATGTATTATAATAACACATCTGATACGGACGAAAGTTACTTGCCTAACAGATTCCACGAGTCCTATGCCTAATGGTCTTATGCCTTTCCCATCAGACATAAACTCGTGCTCTGTCTTCATTAAATTCCCCCTAAAAATATATTTTTTCACACAATTCAGTGCAGGTTCTGTTTACCTCAATCCCATGTACATACACTGTCTTTTTAATGTCGCTCTGCCTCGTACCACATTACTTCATTTGCTTAATCCCTCATTGAGTACGTTAATCGTCTTACATTTCATCGATTAAGATATGACCCTATTTAGTTTCGGCGACAATGGAGCGACTAAATAGCATACCATTACAAACTGAAAACTTGGATTTTGATAAATGGTAACGTAAACGAAACAAAGAGAGTTTGAAGAAGGTTGAATAATAATAATCAAGTTCTTTATGTTGATATAGCATATAAAATGATCTAATTGATTATATAATTTAAAAATATTTCATTGAGAACTAATGACAAGTAACATTTGTGTACATACATATATATATATATATATATATATATATATATATATATATATATATATATATATATATATATATGTGTGTGTGTGTGTGTGTGTGTGTGTGTGTGTGTGTGTGTGTGTGTGTGTGCGTGTGTGCGTGTGTGCGTGCGTGCGTGTGTGCGTGTGTGCGTATATATGACACCTATCGAAGACAGACGTTTCTAGCGATATTCGATGGTCAGTATTATGAAGTATGGAGTGTATAGTGCTGAGTAGTGAAATAATCGCAAAAGCTTTAGAATAATTATGCAGCATAACATTTGTCAATAAAATATTACTATTTATTTTATATTTATTCCTTTACATAAGATCATAAATAAATATATAAATTTTCATTCTAATATACAAAAGTATTCTGTTATCAAGCACCAAAAATCTACTTGGTGAAATGCTGAATATGTAGTCTAATTCAATAATTGGTTTCAAACAAGTATTATAATATCACTTTCTACAAATTATTGTTTCCGGAAGCCTCACATTTGACGCAAATTTTCCTCCTTGCTACATAGTACATTTCTATTTCCCCCAAGTGATGATATTCAGTCGTGTGATGTACTCCTCTTGTGCAAGGCGTTAGAGTGGGTGAGCGGCGGCCAAGCAGAACGGCTATGCTTGTGGCGTACAAATTCTTAAATTTATTGCGCTTCAGCAGCTGTAGTTTAGTTCTCAGCTACGTATTATTGTGTGCAATAAAAGAAGATCGTGAGAGACCATTTTCACGTCCACATAAATATTCACATTATATACTTCAACCTATATTCTTAAACAAATTTTTAATTTAAATGCAAATCTGGTTATCCATTTCAAGAAAATTTAGACATCTATTTGCAATTAATGGACATATTAAAATTATGTAATAGATCTCGAAATTTCATGTATCGAGTTTAAGGTAGGTATTGGTTCTCGTGACACCGAAGTTACTTTTGTGCTGAGAATATTAATAATTTAACAATTTAGGAAGAATTAAAAAAATATTTTGTTACTAAAGTCTGAAATTCTTATAATTCCACTGTTCGTAAAGTGCTTTTATGAAAGGAGAAGATATTTACTGACGTTTAATTTTTTTTTCAAGTGAATTTAGTCTTTTTTCTCCAAGATTACTTAATATTTGATTTAAGACGAAATGCAATCCAGAACTAGAATTATAGATTCATTATTATGTTTACACATCGTGAGATTCTTCTTTGTAATAGAAAGAGAGCAAACAGATTTCTGTACCACAAGAACATAAATTACAAGCGAAAAATTACGTGTACATCTGGCGCAGGGGGCGTGGGTGTCGAAACTGAAGGCAGCAGCGGGTACGTGAGTGGTCGGAGAGTTGGAACAGGCTCGGGGCAGACGACGACATGGGCATCCGGAACCACCGACTCATCTGCCGACGCGTGTTTACAGATCTGTTGGCCAGATAGCGCCCTTTGGCCCGCCCGCACCGTGCGCATGGCGGTCGTCGCCATCACTACCGCATCCACCACAACCCCAGCCCGGCCAGGCCCCGCGACGCACTATCCACGACATGATCGCCGCCCCACTGATTCCCCGGCGCCTTCCCGCGATCCCCGCCATTTCACCCGCCCCCCCCGCGCCGGCGTCTTATCCGCTGCCACCGTCGTGTCCGCCTTCCCGCCTCCCCACTACCATACAGTCCCATCGCGCGGCCGCTCCCACCGTTCTTCCTCCCGCCGTATTCCCCGCTTTGTTCCTCCGCTGCTTCCGCTCTCCCCGCTCCCTGCCTGTTTCTGTCGCCCCCGCTGCCCCGCCGCCTTCGCCGCCCCGCTGCCCCCGACCCAGCCGCCCCGCCGGCCCCGCTTCACCCAGCCCACGCAGCCCCGCCGCCCACGCCGTCCCGCCGCCCTGGACGCCCCGCCGCCCTCGCCGCCCCGCCGCCCTCGCCGCCCCGCCGCCCCGCCGCCCACGCCGCCCCGCCGCCCCGCCGCCCCGCCGCCCCCGCCGCCCCCGCCGCCCCGCCGCCCCGCCGCCCCGCCGCCCCGCCGCCCCGCCGCCCCGCCGCCCCGCCGCCCCGCCGCCCCGCCGCCCCGCCGCCCCGCCGCCCCGCCGCCCCCGCCGCCCCCGCCGCCCCGCCGCCCCGCCGCCCCGCCGCCCCGCCGCGCCGCCCCGCCGCCCCGCCGCCCCGCCGCCCCGCCGCCCCGCCGCCCCGCCGCCCCGCCGCCCGCCGCCCGCGCCCGCCCCGCCGCCCGCGCCCGCCCCGCCGCCCACGCTCTCCTCTCTTCTACTCTCCGCAACTGCAATACCGCCTCCGCCAGCTGCTGGTTCCACTCTTCTATTCCCCACCTCAAATTCCTCCGCTACCCAAGCCACCAGCCTCCTCCAACCCTCATTGCCTCACTACGTTTACTCCCTCTTTCCTTCTCGCCCTGCCACCACTGTCGCGTCGTCCTTATCACCCTCTCTGCCCCCTCTTATCCAACCGTCTCATCTCACCATAACCTCCCCAATTGTCCTGACCCGCTCACTCTTCTACTCACACCCTTCTCTTCTTCCTCCATCTCCTCTTTTCTTAATTTTACCATATCCTTCATACAGACTGCCTCTTCCTTTGCCCCCTTACCACTCTCAGCCACCTTTCGCCCCGTAACACTTGTCACTGTTAACCGTCCATTCCACCTCTTTCTCTGCCGTCTCGCTTCCCCTCGTCACGCCACAATTGCCACTCCGCCTCCGCTTTTTTCTCGTGAAGCTTCTATGACCATCCTCGCATTGCTCATGCTCGCTAACTCCCCCTGCCAACTTCTTTGCCCCGCCCCCACTTCCCGCCACGATTGCCACTCTGAACGTCCGCGCTGCCTCATCCCCTGTCCCTGCAACACCACCTCCCGCCCGACAGCCCTGCCGTTTCTGTCTCCGTTGCCGCTGACAGCTCTCCCTCCGTCTCCGCCGACCTTGTTCCTCGCCTCGCTCGCGGCGGCGTGTCTTTGTCATTACGGCGGCTCTTCTTCTGCCCGTGTGCCCTCTCCATCGCGGGCTCTCCGCCGCTTACGCAACGCCACTCCAGTTCTCGACGCGGATGCACCGCGCGCGCCCACCCAGCGACTGCCGCGCCCGTCCACGCCACTCACTCCCCCGCCCACGCCCTCTTCCACAGAAGCACTCGCTCAGCCCCGCGGCTCTCACGACCACCTGCTCACCTACTCACCCACTTACCCTCTGTGCCGCCCACGCTAGCAGTCCCTCATGCCCTCCCGCTCGCCCGCTCAACCATCCCTACACCCACTCACTCATCTCATTTCCCACTTACCGTTCTTGTATCTTCTCTCTCTCCCACGCATTTGACCTACCACGCATTCATGGTGATTCATCACCTATTCACCCACTTATCCTCTGGGCCACCCACGCTTCCAGTCCCACATACCCTCCGGCTCGCCCACTCAACTATTCCTACACCTACTCACTCATGCCCACCTACACACTCATTTCCCACTTACCTATTCTTGTTTTGTCTCACTCTCCCACGAATTTGCCTAACCACGCATTCACCCGGCGCCTCTCATGATCACCCGCTCATCTACTCACCCACTTATCCTCTATGCCACCCACGGTTCTAGTCCCGCCTGTCCTCTCGCTCACCCATTCAACCATCCCTTCTCCCACTCACACACTCTATCCCACAGACCGACTTCTCAGTTACCGTTCTTGTATCTTCTCACTCTCCCACGCATTTGCGCAATCACGTATTCATCCGTCGCCTCTCACGATCACCAGCTTACATACTTACCCACTTATCGTCTGTGCCATTCACCATTCCAGTCCCACATGCCCCCTCTCAACCATCTCTACATCCACTCACACACTCACCCATCCCCTTATTCTCTCACAATCCATTTCGTTACCTATTCTCTCACAATCAAAATTTTCCAGGCATTTACCCAACCACACATTCACCTGTCGGTTTTCATGCCCACATGCTCATTCACTTTCCTCACCCACCCACTTACCCTCTGTGCCACCTACGCTTCCAGTTCGACCTGCCCTTCCGCTCACCCACTCAACTACCCCTACACTTCTCACCCCTACTCCAATCACGCGCTCCTACCCACCACCGACCTCCCAGTTACCCATTCTCTCATCGTCTCACTCTCCGAAGCATTTGCTCAACGACACATTCATCCGTTTGCCCTCACGGTCTCCTGATCAGTCACTCTGTTAATTCACCCACCTACGTACCCTTTGTGCCACCCACGCACCCAGTCACCCCCTCCGTCCTACACATCCATTGAACCACCCCAAAATTCACGTACCCGTCCTTCAACTACAGAGACACAAGTGGCCCACAAACCCTCTTCCCAGTTACCCATTCATCGGTTCGATCTCCCAAGCATGTCTTCACTATCCATTTATCCGTACGCTCTCAGGTTTGCCTCCGCCCTCATTCATGCCACTACTTGTGCATACATTAACCTGCCGACATGTCCTATTTTCCATCATCCATTCACTATCTTGCGACAAAACACTTGTCCACTGCTATTCGACTGTGATTATAGTGTTCTCTAGCAGCTTTTGACGTCCACAATGCCTCGAGAGTTATACATTGTAAACTTTCCCCTGCCTAAAAGAATAATTTGGCAATATGCTGCAACAAGAATTGTAATTTCATAATTTGATTTGGGTAGATTGATGAGCAATAGGGGTATCGCTCACCTCTATATATAGTACTTATTTGTTACTTTCATGCACTTACTGCGCGAGCTGCAAAAGTAATGTAATCTCTCGCCGGAAAAAGGGGAATATTCGGCAGAGAAACTCTTAATGCCAGGTAGCAAAAAGTAGATAAGTTCTGTTTCTATACTTTAGTTTCTCTAACACATGATGTAGCCAGAATCCAAGTTTTATGGGTCTTTGATACCGAAAAATTGATTGACGCCAAAACGTCTCTCTGTTCCTTTGTCCGTCCATCCGTCCGTATGTCCGTCCGTTCGTCAGCCCGTCTGTACTGAACGACGAACGCGCGTGAACCCACCTACGTACGAAGGACGGGAACGCGCCTGAACCGTTCAGCTGATTTTCTCCAAATTTGATATTCCCCTGTTGATCTGAATGAACTCAAGGCTTTAGAAGTTTCAAATGGATATTTTGACAGATTTATTACCTTTTTCTGTACTATACCACCACAATACAAGTTTTTCTGCCGGAAAATCCCCACTCCCCACTGCAACATTAACAAGACTTTTTCTTCGCTATGTTCTATGTAATAAGTGAGAAAGTAAAAATCAGTGCCAGATACAGTTTTTGTCTATCGATTTCACAGTTTTATTCCCTTGTACTTAAACAAAGCCAAATATTACGCTAAATCCATCATGAATAGGCAACAAATCTCCAACCATTTCCCTCCGGCTTCGTCTGACGACCGAGTCGGAACCTGATGATCGCCTCGTTTTGTAATCTGCGGTGCCGCCTCTTTAACCTTCAAGAAAGACAACAAACATTCCCGAGTCCTTGCACTTCTTGTGAACGTGCCTGTCTGCCCGCCGCCTGTGCAAGCAGCGTGTGCGGGCGGAGGTGTTTAGATGGCCGCTAATGCGCCCGTGTCGCTCCGGTCGAGGTTCACCTCACGTCGCCCGCCGCACCGCGCCGCGCCGCGCAGCGCCGCCTTGAACCGCGGCCACCCGGCGAAATAGAGTAATCAAGCAAGGAGCCCGTCCTTCGGATCCGTTACGGCTCGCTGTATTGTGGTGGCCCCGACCGGAGGATTTCTTTCTTTGAGGAAGGCTATCATACTGTACCGCAGAAGCGAGCGTGATGTAAAGCTTAGTCGTTGCGTGGGTGAATTCAATGAATGTTATGTAAGTGGATGTGGGAGTTTTGTGCTTCTCGTGCCAGCTGATTTGCTTGCGATATGCCGATTTTATCTGATAATTCCTAGCCATGTTTTCGACATCTGTTAGTTTTATGTATTGTGCTCTCTTCGCATATGATATTTGTCTTTGCATCAGTCTCGTACTAAATATTTTCTTTTGTTTGTAGATGT
Source organism: Teleogryllus occipitalis (assembly GCA_011170035.1). Lineage (NCBI taxonomy): Eukaryota > Metazoa > Arthropoda > Insecta > Orthoptera > Gryllidae > Teleogryllus > Teleogryllus occipitalis. Next base: position 342,433 of record BLKR01000616.1, on the reverse strand, counting down.
TCCTCTGTATTGAAAAGAGAACCTAATTTCACGATTATGAAATAAAATAAAATTGCACACATATGGTTATATATAGGTAAATATGAAGTACTTAATTACCATATTCTGTTAAAATACGCTCAAAAACAATAATTATAGTTCACCTGTGCGAGATGTTACGAAAATATTCCTTAAATCACTTGCCACCGAAGAGATGGAAAGCAAGTAGCTAACTTCAGTTAATGGAGGACTGAAGAGCGTACTCATTCTCTTTCGTCCTTGACAGAATGAAGTGGACGAAATCCTTTTCTTCCGCTTCTGCTTCATTGTTTAAAGAGAACGAAGGTCGTTTGCGTTCGGCGAGAAGGATGTGACTGAGAATGGAATTTGTGGAGAGCAAGAAACATCAGCGAGGCGTTTGAAAGGGAAAACGTTCTCTTATGGTTTCAGTTTAGAGTTTAACATCAATTCTTCTGTATTAGAGAAAGTGAATAATTGTTTATTTTATCTATGAGGTTAAGGACACTTCTTAACAACTAATAATGTGCTGCAGAGTAATTCTTTATCACATAAGATATTAAGACATTTTTTTTCTATTCCCCTACGAGCTTCAAGCGGGGGCGTATGTGCTCATAACTGCGACATATTTCATATACAAACATTTTAGAAGACAGAAGGGAGGAGCAGAAGACAGAAGGAAGTGTATGGGGGGAAGGAGGATTAGCGGGATAGGAGGGTAGGGTACTTAGAGAAGTAGTGCGACATTGAAGAGTATGCGTATATAGAAGAGTAGGAGGCATAGATGAGTGTGATGTACATTGAAGAGTAGGGGAACATAGAAGAGTAGTGAGACGGAAGAGTAAAAGAACGTAGAAGAGTTGGGGGACATTGAAGATTCGAGGGACATAAAGGAGTAGGTAGACACGGAGGAGCAGGGAGACAGGGAGGAGTAGGGTGGCATGGAGGAGTAAGGAGACATGGAGGAGTAGGGAGACACAGAGGAGTAGCGGGTACATACATGAGTAGGACGACAGAAGAGTAGGGAGACATAGAGCGTAACGAGACATATAGTAGGGGGCATAATAAAGTAAGGGACATGGATACGGAGAGGAAGGAGGGCTTCGATTAAGACTTGTGGGAGGTGGTGAAGGAAAAGGAAAGTAAAGAAGAGCAGCTGTCGCCCTAAGCAGACGCCGGCTGCAGAGCCCGAGTGCCGGCGGCGCTGGCTCCGTGGCGGAGGCGAGACGCCCGCGCTTATCGGCGGCGCGGTGGCGGGGCAGGCGGGCGACTGTGGCGCTCGGCAGGTGAAGTTGATGAACGGCCGCTGTCGCACGGCGCGAACCGCATCGCCTGCGCGCGCGACACGCGGGTCGCACCGCTGACCCCGGCGACGGCATCGCCTCACAGCGCGGCGTGGCTGGGCGGGGAGAAGCGGGGTGGAACGAGGTGGAGAGGGATGAGGAGGACTGGGGCAGGCTGGGCGAGCTGGGGGGGAGGGCTTGAGCTTGATGGGGCTTATCAGGGTTGGATGGGGCTGGGGGCTCAGCGGGGCGGGTTAGCGCGGGGTGGAGCGGGTTGAGGTGAGATGAGGTGGGAGGGGTAGAGCGTGGTAGGAGAGATCGGGGCGGGATGAGAGGGTTGAGGCGATAAGAGGCGGGTTGGGATGATGTGGGGCAGGGTAGAGCGAGGTGGTGTTAGGTGGAGCAAGTTGGGGCGGGGTGGAGCGGGGTGAGGCGGGAAGGGGCGGGGACTTGAACACCGTGCTGCGCTGCTGGATGCCGCCGTGGACGAGCGGTTGCGTAACGTGGCTTCGCGGCTTAGCGGAGATGGTGCCGAAGATTCAGAGCGCGTCATGTCGAAGCACTTCGCACCGGAGCGTCCCAGAGCGGAGCGGTCGGGCGCTTACTTTAAACCAACAAACAACTAGGGGAATAGGAAGCACAAATACAAGGCAAAGGAGAGAAGAAAGGGAAAAATGAAAGACTAGAAAAGAAGAAACAGAATAAGATGAATAACGAATAGAAGAAGAAACAAGAGGATGTGAAAGGAATCCAAAAACGTGAAGGAAGAGGAAAGAAACGAGTACGAGAAATATGAGAAAGTGGACTAAGAATTGTGGAAGTTAAGAGAAAGGAAACGAATCAGGACGAGAAGACAGCGAACGAAGAGTTGGAGGATGAGCAGAGGGAGAAGACGCAAGAGTGAGAGACGAAAGGGTGTGGGAAGGGTGACGGAAGAGAGTGAACAGGGAGAAAAATAAAAAAATATATATTTAGCAGCCATTTATTGCCCTCATTGCTTGTCTTAGGGGAAGACAAGAGTTGCAGACAGCACGTTCTTATGGAACTTGCAACGAAACACATAGTTCCATGTCTGCTACTCATTATGCAAAGGTTCTTTCTGGCACATTCAGTTAGCTCATTCCTCCCCGATAACGAGTCAATTAAAGGTAGGATCATAATCGTGTCGTTAGATATAAAGAGACATTCAAACAAAGAGAAATGCCCATCTTTTACAAGAGAAATTAGTTTCTATGCTCCCAAATAACGTTATTATATCCCTGTTGGAACGCAGCATTAAATATTTAGACCATGAACGTTCATTCTATTGCATCGCGAATTGATAATAAACCAGGCGTAAGACTAATCGATGCAGCCAAACCAAGATCCGCCCGTGCCGGTAGTAAGTGTTCCCAGTTAATTGTGTTTGCCCACCGTCACTCGCACAGACGTGTGCGCGTGTCTGTCGGCTGTAGACGCGTGTATTCTATCTCGTGCGAGGCGCGGCGCGGGGCGGCCAGCGGATTGAAAGCAGGACGTGAACTTTAAGTGATCAATCTAATCTCGGGCGCCTCATCGATTTGTACGCTCCGTCTCGTTCTGCTGCCCGCGCCCGCCTTCCCTTTCACCGCGGCCGCTCCTCGTCCCCGCGTCCGCCTGCTGGGCCGGGCCGCTCCGGGCCGCGCCCCGCGGCGCCGCTCCCGGCCGCCCCCTCCATCCGAATCCCCATCGATTGGTTGGTTGTTAGTGATTCCGGGTGAGTCAACTCCCGAAATCACTAGGCCCGTACGTGTAGTGCATGTTTTTCCTCTGGAGGTGGCGGTGATCTTCCCCTGTTGGATGGCGAGATCCGGCGCCGACCTACCGTCAACTAGTGGGGTTTACCTCGACCAGGTATCTCCCAGCAGCGGGGCACTGCCCCGGCCGGGACAAGCTCTAAGCGCCCGACCGGTCTCCCGGTATGTGTGGTAGTGTTGTGCATGTTGGTGTGTGTGTGTCAGGGGTGAGGATAGGACAAGGAAGAGGAAGGAAAGATCGCGCGCGGTCCATGGCCCGTTTGTTAGGGTACTGCTCGAGCATTCGCCTGGCGTTGATTGGAGAAACACTCACTGGTACGACCCGAAGTCATAACATTAATTTATTTTTTTATTTATATGTTGTTGCTTACTTTCATTGATACGGAGTTCGATGTACACTGCATAACTTACCTAGATCTAGAGGATAGTGGTTTCAAGGGAAATACGAAAACAGTCAAATGGTGATGCATGTTATCTTACGGTGGGAATTATGAAAGAGAATTATAGAAAGGAAATATGAAAATACAAACCGAATCAGTTAATATCTTGTTAATTAGTAAATAAGAAAATCTGATTTAATAGAAATTACGTAAAAAAAAGCCTTGTGTCACGGATGTTAATTGGTGGTAATAATCTCGCCGCTCTATCATTAGAATCCTTAGAACCCCCTTAATGGATAAATAACTATTTTATTTTAGAACAGTCAGTTTTATATGTGATTTATTCATGTGTTTGGGTACGTCATCTGCTATGATCATTATTCCTTAATGTTTTTATCACGGAGGAAGTAGTGTTCTGATCCCGCTAAATGGTGAAATAAATATAAGATATTCAAACGCTGAGAGGTAAACAATCTTATGATCCTTTCTATTCAAATAACATCTTAATGACAATAAACCTAAACATTTATTATATCTTTTTTGCTAGTTTTAAATGGCATTTTATTCATCATGCAAGTTTATATCACCTTTGAACTGTTAAAAGAAATGATTTTAATTGTTTCACTGTAAGAAGAGATATTTACTTTCCCTTTTCTCTAACTAAGGAAAGTGATTGCTGATACAATTTACTCCTGTTACGAAATCAGTTACCGACCTATAGCTTATGCTAATGATATTCATAATTTTTTTACATAACTTGAATGCGTATCAATAAATAAGAAAATCTATTATAGTCACTTATTGTTTCAATCAGTGGCAATGTCCTTGGTGAACTGCTTCCACGCGGCCTGTTTTGCTGTCTCCTTTCACTGAGGGCGCTCCTCAATTTTGCATCCGGCTCCTGCTTCAAACCGGGTACGCCACTTGGTCCTCCCTCTGCCATTGATCCTGTCCAGATGTTCTGCATCGTGGTGAAGGTGAACCTGCTCTATAAAGGAACGTCCTTATTTACATAACTAATGCAAGGGCAATCAATGTGGTGACCAGTTGCACTGTGTGAGAGAACTAATGTCCTATTTCTCTTGATCGTGTTACGTGGAGGTTTAATTATTAAAAAAAAAACATTTTCAAAGTGAAACTAAATGAGCTTTACGAGTATTATTCTGAATCATTATTGAATATTATGTTTCATTATGATCGAAAAATTCTGTATCACTAATGTAAGTTACCTTGTTTACGAATGATTATTCATTGTTATTCTTATTCATTAAATTTGTGAATGCATTTAATAAACCTATTTTAAGTTATTTTAACATCACATCTTTATACAGATTATAAGAATGAAGATGAACATCTATCAATTATTTCATGTATATTTTATTGTTAGATTATGCACTCGGATTGGTTGATTGAATAGCGATACCGAGCGCATCAATATATAAGGTCATTAGTATTGTAAGTGCAGTACTTGTTATTATTGCTGGAGTTGGTGATTATTTTCCCACGTTGGATGGCGAGATGGATCATCAATTTACCGTCGGTATGTGGGTTTTTTCCTAACCAAGTATCTCACACCATCCGGGCACCGCATTAGGCGGAGCAAGTTCTAAGCTTCCGACTGGTCTCCAGACATGTGTGGTAGTGTAATGGTTGTATCTGTAAGTGGGTTCACGTAAAGGGTGAGGATAGGATAGAGGAAGGAAAGATCGCGCGCGGTCCGTGGTCCGTTTGTTAGGTTATTGCGCCGACAGTCGCCAGGTGTTGGTCAGAGAAACTACGGAATAATACCGATCGCAGCAGCCGGCCGCAAGAATACAGACAGCTGGATTCTACTTAGCTCTGTCGTTAGTGGCGAAAATCCTGCCACCGTCGCGACTCGAACTCCAGAACCTCCCGGTCAGAGGCACTGTAGTGACATCAGTTGATGCCCTGAACCACGTCTGCCGATGCACCTCGAATGGCTGAGAATTTTTAGGAGAAGCTTTTTAGGTATTACGTGTACTTACTTCAATGTAATTATAATTTAGACACTATAGACAAATATACTCTTAGTATAGTAAGAGAGTACTCTTAGAACTAAATTAACTATCTATTTTATAAATGTTCGTAATTTCAGAATTGTAAAAATTGTACTGAGTTTTACTTCAACCAAACTATTGCGAAATGCAGATTTTATCATTGGTCGTTGCGATATGGTTCTCCGTACAGTCACGTAGATTACGTTAAGAATTTTCATCAGTGTATGTATTACTTAGCAAAAAGCTTCAGTCTGCGTGAGTTTGCGAAATGTTTTCTACAGATAATATTAATTTCTTTCAGACCGCACAATCTGATCTACTCTAGTAATAGATACTGGGAGAGCTAGAGATACGTATTTCTTTGATTCTGTATATTACTATTATCTAATTTCTCGACATGCTGTTTGGTGAATTCTTGATTCTACGTAAGTCGTTCTTAGGTTTCAGTTTTAATAGTTGCTACAATCGAAGGAATTCTATATCTGATTACATTCATATATTGCTGCGTAATTTAATTTTACAATCCCAAACCATTCATCACCCCACCCAGGAGCAAAACCCAGTTGTATTTACTAGACACTGGATATACATTTCTGCATTCTAGTGGAATATTGAACATTATTCGTGGCTATCGGTTAGGCTCCATAGTTACTAACTTTGACATGACGTTCTGTGCTGTTCTAACTACTTCTGATTCTGTTTTACTTCAGCCAGTTTCATTTCTAATCATATATCATGAGGATTCATCAATTCTAATCATGAGGATTTGTTATCGATAGCCTCATGGAATCAAAAAAGTAAAGCAAATATTTTACTTTTAAAATTGTTTAAGGCGTCGGCACCGTCGCACTAACCTAGTCTATATTAGAGAGTTTTTGCAAGACGGGAAATCAATTGTAGTAGTACGTAAACATTATCGTCAAAAGGAAATAACGTATCTTCAGGAAAATGAGTTTTTGCATGTCGTACAATCGAAAACGTACGTTTAAACTGGAACTGATACCTCTAACAGGATATAAAAGCTTTTATGGAACATCAGTGTATCTCTGACTCTATTTTTGCTTTTATTAGATTTACAAGATAGTAAATACATAATAATACATGAAATTTCATTGTACCATACGAATATGTGATAATTCTATCTCCAAAGAAAACTATAGCTTCCTAGATAACCCCGCTATTTTACTATAACTTTATATTGTTTATATTAGGAATGGGAAATGTTTGGCAATTATAACACCCTATGAATAAACATTAAATTTTTCGTGATAATCAATATAGCTCACTATATACATAACCTCCCAATCCTAAACAGTTAAATTAGTTTATTCCTGACATATTTGAATTAACTTGAGAAAAAATTAACAATTGAGTTCCTGCCATATTATATTGGTAGTATGGATATTGTAATTTTCTTTACTTCCATGCTCATTGTGTGTTAGTGTTGAATTCGTGTTTAGTGGTGGAGGCGAAAACTACGTAAAGTGTAAGTTTGTCGTGGACAACAAAACAGGGAGAATGACGGGACTCGACAGTCGAAATCCTGTCATTTGATGCTGGCTTATGCCCAGTCCAATTCTCCCCGGAATTGTCGTGTTACGTCTTTCAAATGCACGATTTGCAGAAACTCTCCATTATTTCAATAACGTTATACAATTTTTAACAGTTCGTTCACTCTATTCTTAATATTCAGTAAGAATTCGTACATCCTCTGTAATTTTTACATCGGCCATTGTGTCAACAGCAAATAAATGTAGATTAATGTTTGCTAAGGTAGTTTTCTTTTACTTCCCACATCACGTTGCTGTGATAAAAACTAGTACTGTACTCACAACATCGACACTTTGCTTTGCATAGAGCTGACATTGTAGTAAATGGCCGCATCATTTAAGTAACTATAATCTTCATCCTCTATTCCTGCTCTTCACCGACCACGACCCACTGACCGTCCGTAGGAATGCTTTTGAACGCGATGGATCAAGGATAATATGCTCTACGAAGCAAGGTCTTATCTCTGAAGAAGGCGTGCGAGATGTCCTCTCGCCTTACTTTCACGTCTTTCGATTTCAAATAGCCTTTTGGTGTGCTCATGTATGCATACGAAGAGAAGAATGATTCGTACCTATCTTTAATGGCACTAGACTTGTGTAACCCTTTATCATTTTTTTAAATTTCACTACATTATTTTCAATATAGAAGAACGCACTTTGTTATTTTGAAAATATGAATAACACTTAGTCGGAAGTTTTCTGCAACGTACTTGTTCGTACTGTGTTCGTACTTTGTTAGTTGAGCAACTCTGTCTATTGTTGTCACAAGAACACTGTCAGAGTTTCCAAAGAAAATGAGACACGCACTATTCTCTGGAATATCCTTTACACTATCCAACAATAAAATGTAAACAAAACGATGGAGCCTTTTTTTGTTGAAAATTTTGAAAATGTCCCAAGCGCTTCATGTAACGTACCCTCTCCCCCCTAAAATATCAGTTTCAAATTTAAGAGGCCACGACATCAGTCAGATCAATTGGGGATTATCAATTTCGAAAAAAATCGACTGAATGTAGCGTCGTTCACGGACGGACAGACACACGTTATGCTATTCCATATTTCGGTACCAAGAACCCACAAACCATAGATTCTGGCTACACAACGTGTTAGAGGATTTTTTTCTAAATTAATTAACTGTATTGATCTACTTTAACCTTACCAGGGCCTTGTAATAGTTTTTCTGTCAAAAATTCATGTTTTTTTCCGCGCAGCATTGCATAACTTTCTCTCTATTGCGTAAGCGGTAGCGAAGAAAATGGGAAAAGATGTCTAGAAAAAGGGGGCCGAGGAGAAATAAAGGTGAAGTACTAGAAAAGAAAAGAAACTGAAGAAAGAAAAGTTATAAAGGAAAAGAAAAAAATAATATAGAAAAGACAATGACGAATTTTTACTATGTATTTGTCAACAGTGAATATAAATACGACACTGTAGGACACTTTAAACACGATTAGGACACTCGTATGACACTTGAAAGATGACACTTGATCTGTTAGAACATATCATTTTTAAATCTTCAGTCACTTTTCATTATTTATTCCATACTCGTATGATAATACATATTTATTATTAATACTGTGTTTAAAATATTGAACTCAAGAAGTAACCTGGATGTTAAAAAAGGGACATAAAATAAATCAATTTAAAAAATCTGTATAAGACAGTATTTATAAATAGAAAATTCACTTTCCCAGAAGCAAGGATGACGGGCGGGCAACCGATTGGCAAGGAGTTACTTCCTTTCTCGAGCGCCTGGACTTCCCGGAGCTTCTGGGCGGCGCTGAATGAACAGGCTCGACCTCGCCCGCTCCGCTCCACTCCGCCCCGCCTGGCTCCGCTCCTGCCATTCACCACCTCTCGCGATCCACTCGGGGACCCTCCCAGCAGCGCTTCGCTCTTTCGGAAGCCGCCCGCCCGCCCGCCCGCCCGCCCGCCCGCCCGCCCGCCCGCCCGCCCGCCCGCCCGCCCGCCCGCCCGCCCGCCCGCCTATTTGCCCACCTACTCGCCCGCCCGCCTACTCGTCCGACCGCCTACTCGCCCGCCCGCCCACCCGGCAGCCGTTTTGTGGCAGTGCACGACTTCTTTCGCCCTGTTGTTGTCGCGACGGCCCAACCCAGGCTCTTTGCGGCGATCGGTTCTCTTTCGGTCGAGTCAGCGTTCCCAGAAAACAGCTGCTGAACGGAGGCACCGAACGTCTTTCTAATGGGCGTCTCTCAAGATTTCGTGATCGCTCTGTTTGATTTGGCAGATCTTTTGCTCTGACCGAGTCTGCTTTTCTAATTAATTGCTGCTCTTTAGTCATAAATGCACTATTAGTTCTTTTTTTGGAGAAAAAAGTGTCACTTATTCTTACTTTGTTAAGCATATCACCTGCAGGGAATATTATTGTATATATTTTTAATCTATTCAATTTTATTCAGGAAAAAATGAATACAAATTCAATAGTAATGGGGGTCGGTGGATTTTTACAGTACAACTTGCCACAACTGGACCTTTATATTTTGGGATATTTTGAATTTAAATACTGTAAAGCCTTTCGGAGAAGTTTTTAATTAATTACTTGTTCTTAAAGGAAATTGATTATGAACATTTTGGAAGAAGACATAAAACACAATATAAATATGATATATATCACAAATCATTTATTCTAATGGTGGTCATTTATTTCAGCACTTTTTATTATTTTTAAAGATTCATCTTGGCGATACAAAACCGCCCGAACACTAGGCAGATACTCTGAATGTTCATTTACGACGGTTGCGCCAATTATTTTTGAAGGATAAATTAACATGAAGAAATTTACACTATCACTTCAGCTTTCTGCAATTGAAATGTCAATACTTGCTCCATTTACTAGAAAATTATGTCACTCTGAACATCCATTTCGCAACCACCACCCTCCGAATCCTGTTCAAATCGAGAGCAAGTGTGTGGCAATGTGCCGAGCTTTTTAGCCGCAGCGTGATCTCCCTGAGCCATTTGTGGCTGCGCTTCACAGGGCGAGTACCTAAGCGACGCTAATGATCTCTGAAAGCAGAAACTTTCATTCTGAGCGTCAGCCGGTAGCAGAGGTGTCAAAAGGAGAGCGAGTCGTCGAGGACTCCTTTTGTTCGACGGTACACCCACGTGTATAACGCGTTCTCTGCTCTACATGTGTGTTGAGGGTATAGATACCTAAGTGCTGGGAGCCATTTGCCCACGTAGGTATGAGGACAGAGTGGTTCCACTTTGCAAGGGAATAAATGATCTTGCGTCAGTTGCACATCGCGTTTTGTAAAAGACGACAGATGTTATTACCGTACTGGGAACAATGCTGAGGTATATATGAAGTTTGTGACAAGTGAAAATCGTACTTATTTTAACCTGAAGAATTGGAGACTCAATGACTACCACTCTTTTATATACTTTACAGAATTTCCTCTTAAACTGTTCTTGTAAGAGCCCTTTACATTAACTTTATCATATGTTACAATTCATTTTGATCCTGCGTCAGTTTTCTTTCTTTTCTTAATTTTGCTATCGATTCCTATTTTTAAAGTCCAATTCATTTCTTCTTTAAACCATCGTTTTGTTTTTATTTGTTTCTATTTCCCTACAAACCTGTACATCGGCCAAGTAAATGTTACATTTTATTACTCACGGGGTTTTACACAACTATTTATTAATCGTCATCCCTCTAAAAAACTTTACTATCACCACCGTCCGTCCTACTACTCTTAACTCCTCAACCAACTCTCTTCCCATCAACTATCTCGCATCTTGCATTGTATCCATAGTTACTTCAACCTCTGTCACTAGTTTCTCTAAAATCACAACCATTACCATCACTACAAAGTTGACCAACTGTTTTGATCCCACATTTCTTTTGCCTTCACAACTCCAGTATTAACGCCTTTGCGTTTGTGGACTGTTCTTCACAACGAACGACAATCCTCGTCATCGTTGCAGCATCCAAAACCATATCTTTAATATTTATACATATCTCACAGCTACTATTCCCATCTCAATTGCTGGTCTTCAACACCTTCTTGATAATTCATTTTTGCCTCCTCTTCCATCATAGCAGCCACTATCACAGCTGCTATTGCGAAAACGGGCGCCTCCGCCTACCTGCTCCAACGGCTCTAATAAACCTCTACCACCATCACTGTCAACACCACCACTGCCGCCAACATCCACCAACATCGTCACCGTCACCACTATCACCACCATCAAAACCAGCAACACCATCACCGACACTATCACCGACACCGTCACCGTCACCTCCATTAGCATGAACGCCACTTTCACCACTCAACACCAACGCGACAAACAACTTTCATCGTCAACGCCGCAATCATAATATCCACCATCAAAATTATCATTACCATCATCAACATGAACGTCACCTCCACCACCATCACCGGCATCGCAATCATCACCGCCACCATCGCTACGAGCAGCACCACAACAAACCGGGAGCGGTGGCTCAGGGTATCAACTGATGTCACTGCACTGCCTGAACGGGAGGTAATCCTAGGTTCGAGTCCCGACGGTGGCAGAATTTTCGACTCTAGCTTTTCAGCTAGGTCGAATTCAGTCGTGTCTGGAGGAGAATTCTAGCCGCCAGGTGCTCGGATCGATAGTTTTCCGTGGTTTCTCCGATCAACAGTAGGTGAATGCCGGAGCACTACCCTAACAAACGGGCCACGGACCTTGCTCGATCTTTCCTTTCTCTTCCTTGTCCTATCCTAATCCGTTACACACACACACACACACACACACAAACATGGAGTACACTACCACACATGAGTTAACAGGTCGGGGGCTTAGAACTTGTCCCGGCTGGGGCGGTGCCCCGCTGGTTGGAGATACCTGGTTGGGGAAACCCCGCTAGTCGGCGCCAGATCTCGCATTCCAGTGGGGGAAGATCACCGCCACCTCCCGATGAAAAAATTGCACCACACTTACGGGAATAATGACCTCCGTAGTTGACGCGCCAGTAATCACTATCAATCAATCAACCCCCACAACAACTATAACCACCACCATCATTAACTATCACCACACCTCACCAACCCTTCCGCTGAGTCAAACATTGCTACGACTGTATTGTGCACCGAGCCCAACCACCCGTACCACCTCTTCATTGTCGCAGCCGCTGTCTCTACCTTCCTCCTCCACCAATGGTCCCTCCTCCACCATTGTATCCTCTGTCTCCACCATCCTCCTCCACCAGTGATCCCTCCTCCACCAGTACCACCTTCACCATTGTCGCAGCCTCTGTCTCCACCGTCACCGCGTCCCCCGCGACCGTCGGCGCTCGCTGCTCGCCTGCGCCGCGCCGCGACGCCCCGCGCCTTTGTATTGTAATCGACATCGGGCGCCCCCGCGGTGAGGCGTGACGCCCTCGCCACCCTCCTCCCCCCCCCCCCTGGCTCCTCCGGCGCGCGAAAACGTATCATGGTCGGAACGGCGGGGCCTCGGAGGAGGGGCGGCGAGAAATCGAGATGACGGACGCGATAAAGTCGATTCACGAGACCGCGAGAACCGCTAGGGGGACCGTCATTCAGCGCGGCGCCGCCCAGCTCAATGGGCCACGCGCCCCCACCCCCACCCCCACTCCCGCCTCGTCTCGAGTCTCCCACATGGCGTGCGCCCAGTAGCTGCCCGAACCAGACCTACAACGCCACCACCCATGGTGTCACGTTGACAATTTTATTTGCTTGCGTGAACCACTTTAAAGCTGCGGTAGCGACCTGATTTGTTTGTGCTACATTTAGCGGAACTGCAGTATGGAAAATATTAGTAACGTTTCTTCGTAATACAACCACCGTCGCCATCGCCAAGACTATCGCTGCCATCACCACACCGATTTATCTTCTAATTTTACTGACAGTGTTCATTTAAAATGTTAGGTAGTTGTTTTACGAAATTTAAGTTGCTCACCATCTGAAAGCGTGATGCTCTCCAAGAACCTACTAATTTGTATGTTAAATTGTCATATGATTTCGAACACATATTTTTCGTGTGATTTGATTTGATATTCTGTGTCTTTTGACATTCCTCTACGTTTAAATTTTTCGCATTCAGTTACTCTTACATATATCATTATTTCCTTTATCCCATCATATAAATGACTAATTTTTATTCGAAAGATGAAGACTCTGAAAGTTAAAATCGTAGTTAATGTGATTATCATTTGTTTTCATTTTTTTCGGACGCTCGTTAAGTTCCTGTTCGCACAAACACACACTGCTATCTCTCCAACTATTCTCATCACTACCTCCTTCCTGTTCCTCCCACCTCCTTCGTTCATGCTGCCTTCACACGCTTTGTCAGTCGGGCAGGTCATTCTCGTCACCATTACTACCAATTCACCCACATTGTGCAGTTCAGGTAGTCATCCGATTAATTCTGACAAGGCCAACGTGCTAGTGACAATACTGTATCCGTGACATTATCGTTCTCCGAGTGAATAATGTTATGTCGCGAATGCATATTACAGATGCATGACACGCTAGGTCCTCGGTATCTAGAACATATATCAAGACGTTGAGGAATGCCGGACATCGGATGAAAAAACGTATTGCAAAGAAAGAAACAGATGTTGTACTTTCGTATGTGTACCTTGAAAAATGATATTATTTTTTCAATAGTGGTTTTCATTTAATGAAATGTTAAAATTGAACTCGATGCCATTTTCTGAACGTCAAAGACTTTTTTCTCGTCATACCAATATTTTATTATTTTCTTGTTATTGCTTATGTTGATTTTTAAACTTATTTTATTCTAATAAACTTTATTTGCTGCGTAGCTCATTATCATATATTCTTCCCTTTGATTAACCCACTCGCCCCACCTTCATTATCAGTAAAATTATCTCTGATGCATAGATTTCCGCGTCAGTCACACTTTCTTTATAGTCATTCTTTCTATGTAGCCAAAGTGAACCCAGAACAGTTACTATTGCTAAACCATCAGAAATGTAAATTACACTTATTTCATTGCTATTTATGTTTCACAACAATTTCTTCTTGCGTTGACCCTCCGATGATGCAATAAAAGATAATAGTACATTTCCCGGTTAGATGCACCTTCCGTCAGCGCGAAAGTGATAGTGGAGCTGCGTGCTTGGCGTGACCTTTCCAGCAACCGCCAGACTCATCCTTGCGGTCGCTCTCGTGTGACCACGTAATTGCAGAGGCGACTGAAAAGAGAAGTAAACTATATAGTATTATGCGACATGTACCAATTACTGTCATTCACAAATCTTGTCATTGATGTAGCTATTAGGTTTAGCGTGTATGTACAGTCACGATGCGTAGAAGCAATGTCCATAAACGGAGAAGGCACTTTCAACAACCTATTCGCCATTTTAAGACTCGCCGTTTGTTTGCAAACTAGAAGTGGATGTAGGATTTCAGGTTTAAATATTTGCGCGATTAGATCACGCTGTATTGCAACAGTAAATTGTCCATATTAATATACATAACTATGTGCGTTAATACATACGGTATTACCTTTTAATAAACGTAATTACACTATAATTGGTCTTTTATTGTATTGATGTTTGACAAAAACAATGTATTTAGGTTCCTTTCAACTTTACATTGATTATACGTTTTTATGAAAAACATATCTGATGTTTCACTATCCTTTAAAATATATGGTAACAATCTCTATTGATATTTGTAATAATAACTAATATTTGTTAGATTTTTGTTCATTAAATATTTCATTTTACAAAACAATTAAATAATTATTATACATTTTATATTCATGTCTCTCTTTTGCAGAAACAATTCAAATTATTGTAAGAATATTTATTTCTGTTGTGAATAATAATTTCGCATTAGCAAATAGTTCATACCAAGCATTCAATTATTTTATGCCTGAATAACTTTACATATTTTGTTAGGATACGTGAAATTATTTACCTACATACTTTTATGACTTATAAAAGTGTTATTTACGAATTGTTTGTTAAATAGATGCAAATTCAAATGGAAAGAACACTTAAAGGAAATACTGTCGAGGAAGAAACGATAAGAGTGTCTTTTTTTGGACAATTTTTCAGTCCGCACACCCACAAGTGTCGTCCATTTCAGCACACCGAAGTTCCTTGGAAGAGCTAACGGCGTCTAGTGTCTGACCACCCTGTGGCATCTGTCTCTAAGTGCAGCTGACAGGCAGTCGAGTGGCTGACGTTGGTTCGACATCGCCACCAGCTTTTCCGATGCCACCGTTGTTTTGTTCCGTGTGCAGTGACGGTGATTGTTCGCTGGTAGAGAGTCCTGTTGTCAGGGAAAACGTCTCGTTAACTTACGGATCTGCGCCATGATTTCATGTGAGACTGCTTTGCAATCGTCGGGAGACGTTTTTTTCCCTTTAACAAGTTTTCGTACTCTATTGTCAATTAGTCAATATCCTATTCCAATTTTATTAGCATTAACTTACTACACTTAATTCATAAAAATAGGTACATAATATCACTTTAGGGAGATGATTTATTTTCAATGTTAAGATCCTTGACAATTTAAAATATAATTATTTGTTATGAGCAACGTTGAAATGGTATTTTACGTATATCTTCTCAACAATATTGGTCTTTAGACTCGAAAATTAAATCGTCTTTTTAAACTATAACTCGATTAAAAATTTACTAGCGTACCTGTGCGACAACTCTCGCTTGCTAAACTCCACCCTACATTTTCCTAAGGGTATCGTAAAACTGAAACATGAGAACATGTGGTCTATTTCTTTTGTAGGTCCCTCCAGAATTAGGTACACAGACCTTGTAGACCACGGCAAATCATTGAATGAACGGTTGCACTACACGCTTAAGAAACATGTTCATTGGTATCAAGAAGCTATTAATAGAACTTCTTGTTGTTGCCATGAGAGCAATTCTTGAATGAATAATTATCTAAGTAATACTCGTCAGTCTGCGCAAACCACGGGGTACATTGAAAGCATAAGGTGGAGGAATCTAAGACTTCTAATTGTGACGTCACAAAGTTAGCAACCAGCACCCTGGGCTAAAATATAGGTCATGGAGGAATATATTGTGTATTCCTCCATGTATGGATGGTATTGGTAGTATCAAAAAGCACAGAACCGGCAAAAATTTAATATAATGTCCAAAATTTGGGGTTTTAAGGCCCTAGAATATTTAGTTTAGGAGTAATTTAGCGATATAACTAATCGAGTGTTGCAGGTTGCATTTGACATGAAATTTTAGTTATGTTTTTTTAACAAATCCTTTATAATTTAAAAGTCAAAGTACAATTCGTCGAGTCTCCGTAAAATTATACTTCTTTAGAGACCTTATTTATAAAGATTGGTTGCGTGTGAGAGCCGCAAAAGGTATGTATACTATTAAAATAAGATAGGAGATGATTTTATCATCCCTTTTACTAGATCCATTCTTGTTTCCGCCATTTCTTTCTGTGTATATTTTTCTGGCATGACTTCGTCATTCTCAAAAGAGAAACATTCAGAAATAACTACTTACTAATTGCAGTTTCCTGAAACAGTTTTTCCGATAAAAATGGTAAAATATAAAAAGTGTGCGTTCAGCTGTGATGAAAAGACAATCTCAGTTATAAACTAGGTAAAATATTTAATTATGAAAATACCTACTTGAAGATCAAAACAGACAATCTAGATACCACAAGTTCCCGAAAGAAGTAAAATCATAAGATTATGGCCGACCTTAGTCATCTATTCTAATATACTAAGAATTATTAGTCATAACATATGACATTACGACATTCCAGTAAAATATTACGTACATTTCATTTCATAAAAAATAAAGAGGAAATGTAGGTCATCAATGAAAGCAATTTTATAAGAAAGTAGAATAATTAACAAAATTTTGTCCGCTCAGTAATCGTGAATAATGATGATGAAGTTAATGATAAATAATCACCACCGAGCTAATCAGCAATCGCATTATTTGCTGTATTAAATCATATCCATAAAATTAAATTATAAAGAAAGTACTTGAGAGGAACTACTTTGCCAGCAGCCTCAAGACAGACGTAGGATAATCTCGTGTTGATCCCACCCTCACATGAAAGCGAAAGTTCAAAGAAGACGCGTCGTCAGAATGTAGTTAACCTCGCGATTTGCAAGATCATTTACGAAAGGAACTCTGACTGTATCCTCCGTTTTGAGAAGTCGGACGCGGCGCAGCGCAGCGGCTCGGGGTTTGTAATGACGCCCACGCCGAATGGTAAACGAGTTTCACCTGAATGCGTCCCTGGAGACTTCAACGCGCGGGTAAGAAAGAAGGCTACCTTCAAAAGCCGAAGTCTTCTCTATGGCGGGACGCGCCCGACTTCCTGGTAGCTAACTTGGACGTTTCCTCGACTACACGCTATTCTTCGGCGCTCATGTGTGGCCTTCGGGAACAATGGAACAAGCGGAGAACGCCCTAGGGGCGGAGTGGGGCGGGGCGGGGCGGAGAGCGGCGCGCGGGCGAGGTACACGCGTGGCGCGGGTGCGTGGGAGGCGCGCACGAGCTGTCGCTGTTGGGTGGCGCGCGGTAGTGCTTTTTATCGGTCCGCGATGTATGGCACTGAAATAAAGACGTGTCTCGTTGACGCAATGGAAATGAGTCAGCAGCCAGACATGAATTTTGATGGGATTATGTATTTGTCGATATTTCTCATTGCGTTATGAAATGAATGATATATAGTTTTACAGTCTTACTCCTCGTCGGTATAAATTATACCTGGGATGTTTTCATGATACAAAGAACTTTCGTTAAATTAAAAAGAAATATCAGAAGAATTCAATCCTCATTTGGTACCTGGAACACAAAATTAATTGTTCGCATAACAAAAACAAATAGGCAATGAGATATTCTTAATGAAATCAAGAATAAACTTTAAACAGAAATTACTAACCTGTTTGGATTTAATCGATAATGAATTCAGCCCTTAATCGATTGAATGAAAGTGATTATTTAATTTTTGGTTAGGGTATTCTGAACCTAAACAACCACATTTTAAAAATATTGTTTCACATTTTTTCCTGTGCTAATTGAAATAATATGCCAATCGCAAGCATGAAAATATCGAGAAAAGAACTGGATAATTTCCAAAGATAACTGAATTTTATATTGGAAACTAGTGGTGCAACAACAGCATTTTTTTCCTAGGGCTTTTATCCAGCCGACAGCCGGTTGCCCTTTACGTCCCGAAGGGACGCATACTCCACCACACACTAGACAAACACTCTTGCGGAGTCCTCTGATCTGGGGTCAGCAGAACGTGAGGCCCTCCGCAACAACACACACAAAGTCAAGGGATAAACAGCCATGCCCAAGGCGGGACTCGAACCTGCGACCCTTCGGACCGAAGCGCTGTGTCGGTACTCGCTCTTAGCCACCTCGGCCATCCAGGTCGGCACAACAGCATTTACTTTCTCATATTATTTCTATTTTTGTCAATTTTCGAAAATTTATCGAGATCATTGAAAATGAGAACTGCGCCATTTTCAACGTCCTTTTCTCTAACTTAGGAAAAGTTAAAGAAACAAATTTGAGTGATTTTTGAGAAAAACATTATATGGGGCATTAACTTCTAGCAGAGTTAACACAAAACTATTATTTTTTTCAAGAAAATGTACGCGACCTTGCTTAAAGATCTTTTAGTGTAGATTTCATTTAAGAAAAATCTTAATATTGTTCTTATTCAATGGTAATTGTTTTCCATTTTACGAAAATTCAAAGAGATTACCGAAAATGGCACCAACCCCATTTTTACCGTTCTTTTCTACGTACGAAGAAAACATGTTTTTTTAAAATGCCAGCCGGTCTTTAAAACATAATTGTTTAAAAATTACCTACATTTCACGGCAAGTTACGGGAAAACTGCTCATATCTGTAAAATTGTACGGTCCTTATTTCAAGATCTGAATTTGAACAAAAGACTTTATTAAGAAAACATCAATTTCATATTCAATATTGTACTTGTGAGAAGATGCCGAAAAATGAACTTTTGCATTTTTCGTTAAAAAAGGTATTTCAACCAAAATGAGACCTGTGCCAATTTTAATCTTCTCTACGCTATTCGAGGAGAAAGTTTAATTTAAAGATTTAGAGATATTTTTGGGGAAATTTTGTAAATGTTGAAACTCCACGTAAAGTACCATCCAAAATTTAAAAATTCGTTTCAAAACTGGCAAATTCTGGAGTGTGTTCACATCGATCGGAGAATTTATTCGAATGAATTTTCATAATGAAATAATTTCTCAAAATGTGAAGTTTTGGTTCATCTACTAACACTATGTATATCTAGTTAATATCAAAGAAAACAGTGCTATCTCATACAGAACTGAAGATATGTTTCAGTTAATGGAAGGCATTTAAATAGTCAACGTTGGGGAAAATGTTTTTAATATTTATTCAACACTTCACCGCTTATTTATTCAGCTCTCATGATATATTTTTCTATGTCCATATCTTCCCTTCTTTTTCTTCCTCTTAAGAGCCTTTTTGTATTATCATATTTTTGTGTTAACTCTTTTGGCTTTGTTTTTTATGTCACATTTTATCAGAACTTTCAGTTCAAAAAGGTCTCATGACATCTAATCAATGCATGGTAAATATCAAAATATAAACAAACTATTGTAGAATAAAAGAATTTTCGACATAGTACAAAATATAGGTCAGTGGTTAAAACTCAGTTAGAAACCGACAACAACAACAACAACAACAACAACAACAATAATAATAATAATAATAATAATAATAATAATAATAATAATAATAATAATAATAATAATAATAATAATAATAATACGAAATATACTTTTGCACATTGAAGTTAATAATAATCTAGTGGTGCTACAAAAGTACACACTTTCTTGCTCTATTTGTAACTTTTGCAGCTTTCGGAAGATTAGAGAGATAAGCCCAAATCGAACCTATGCTCCATTTTTATAAGCGTAGTTGGGACTATACGAGAAAAACATTAAAGGAATTTGGAATTGCTTTGAAGATATCAAGTTTTTAAAACTGCTTCCATTTCTCACAAAATTACGCGAAAAAATTCATATTTAAAAAAAAAGTACATGATCTCACTTAAAGATCAAATCTTGAAAAACAGATTTCGTTAAGAAATAAATCTCCATCTTAAAGATGGTAGCAGTAGGAAGGCGCCGAAAACATTTTAAACTTTTGCAATTTCAGAAAATTCGGCGAATTCAACAAACATTGAACCTCCGCCATGTTTAAAAGGGGACTTTCTTCTATTCGAGGGAAAAAAATAAAGAAAAATTGTTGAGAAAATACTGAAATTTGTTTGAGGCGTCATGTAAAGTGCCCTAAAAAATCATAATATCTGTTTCAAATTTGTGGGGTCATGTCATGAGTGAAACCGAAAGGGGAATATCAATTTTGGCAAAAATTCAGCGTACGATTTTGTCGCTAGCGTTGTTCGCAAGCGAACGAACGAACGAACGAACGAACGAACGAACGGACGGGCGGGCGGGCGGACGGACGGACGGACGGACGGACGGACGGACGGACGGACGGACGGACGGACGGACGGACGGACGGACGGACGGACGGACGGACGGACGGACGGACGGACGGACGGACGGACAAAAAGACTTTTCCGCAAACAAATTTTTATGTGGACACAAAACACGAATTCTTATCATAATATGAGTTAGAGGAGATAATGCACTACGCAAATGGAACAAGGAACAAGAATTAGGAACAAGATTTATCCACAAGTAGGAACAATAATTATCCACTTTTTCGGCACCAGGGTCCCACGATGCCAGTTTGTGTGTTAATAAATCACCGTTTTGCTGCAACGTTAAATTACTTCTTTGTACTATGTAAGTTGTATGCGAAAAAGTAAAAATAGCTCGTCCAATTTCCCTGAAGAAGGCTGAGCATTGAGTGCCCGTGTATTGCGGCTCGGCGCGTCGGCGAACCGGTCGCCCCCGCGCGAGCAGATGGTCCCAGGCGTGAGGTCGCCGCGTTGCGCGCGCTCCGCCCAGCTCAACTCGATCCCGCACCGCAGCCTCAGCCTCAGCCCTCCCCCGCGAAAGAGCATCCGGGCAACGTCGTGCTCCACTTAACAGCGACCATCTCCATGCCCCCGGGGCGGGTGCGTCATCCCGCGCTCCGCTCCGCTCCTCGCGGCACTACTCGTACGTGCTGTGCGGAGACGCCCTTCCTGGTCCCGCGCGCAAGCCGTCACGACCGCCTGTGTTCACATAGAGCGCGCCGGCGGGATGCTCCGAGGCGGTGTGGGTGGAGCGGGTGGCTCCCGCGACGCGTCTCCACCCGGTCTGGGTCTCCGGTTCGGGCGCGCGCGAGGGGGAAAAGGGGGCGTGGCGCTCTGCTTTCCGGGTGCAGCCTTTGGCTACCAGGGCCTGAAGAAAATATTGCATTAAAACCTATTATTTAATCAGATGTGGCGAACCACAGACAATACAATTCAGAGAAACTCAGAATTTGCGCGTAATGTCAGTAGCAAAAACTTTTGTTCAATTAAATAAAATTCACTAGCAATTTATGAATTAATATTGTATTACAAGATATAACGAACAATTATTGTCATGTTTTCGTTTTAAATAATCCATCTTCAAAGGTTAAACCATAATTCAATTGCTCCCAGAAATAAGCATGTATTACAAACAAAAAACTTGTGTTTGTCTTGTCAATATTGTGCGAAAAACTAAAAATGGCCAACAAATCATTTAAGCCCTTTTGACCATGCACCAAAGATTTCAATTATCTTCGTGATTCATATGCTCAAAAACGTTTCTTCAATGCCCTTTTTTGTTACTAGTAAACGGATAATCGAATTCGGATACAAAATACGTATTCCTGCATTATTTTAAACTGTAATGGTAAATTGTTACAAATTATCTTTGAACATTTTATAAATCACAAAATAAATAATTTTTATTGGTTTTATGTTCATTTTGTATTTATTAAATTCTTCTCTTTAGTGTAATTAACTCACTAACTTTATAACTATTTTCACATTTAAATTTTACTTAATCACTTCATCATCTTCACTTAATCGCTTAAATTCAATCCAATCTAAGTGTATCTAATTAAAGATTTCACTAAGTTTAACATGTGTTTCCAGTTTTTGGATTTAAACAAAGCATGACTATGACATTTTTGTAAAATGCCATTTTTATTAAGAGTAGTGTCGAAAAGTTTAGCATACCATAAAAGCTTTTGTAAGCTGACAAGATAGAGGAATGCGAAACATTAATGGATGTACGGTAGGAGCTGTGCCGAGTGTCTTCTACCATTACTTAGCATGTTGCCGCTGAAACATTGGAGTGAAAAATAATATTAAACCACATGCTCTTCTTTCTAAAAAATAGTGGTCGTTGGAGTTTGATGCTCTTGAAATTTTGCATTGGATTGCTCAGAAATTCATTTGGAAATAGAAAGTAATTATGACTTAAATGAAAGTTTTCAATGATTGAGTGATTTTCACCTCTTGGATCAGAATCAGTCAAATATATGAGGTCACTGATTTTCTTAGCGTTTTTGTTTGAAATTACGCGGGGGAATATGATTACAGTGGCCCTGATGGAACCGAACCGATGGAACCGAATGGAGTCGAACCTTGGTGGCGATTTACTTCTTTTTTGTATTCTTAATCGCCTAAACTTCCTTTTTCGATTTACTTATGTAAACTATCTGCAAGGCCACGATTTTACTTTCTTCAGAATTTATTTTCAATAAATATAACTCCAAATCAACTCCGATTAAAAAATCGGTCAATCCTTCAAACCATACATGTTATAACTTCTAAACTTCAAGATTTAGTTCGTTCATTTGCATCTTTAACCTTTTCCAAATTTCAAATCATTTTTGACATGTTACCATTATTTATTACCAAGGAAATATTTAAATGAATGTTTACTTAACATGAGCCGCATATTCACAGTATGAATGTTGAAGCGTCTACTGACCTTGAAAATATTCAACATTAATCATCTCACGTCAAGGAAGTTATCATAAACCACTTTTTCTCTCGCAATATCATTATTTATCGCATTTCCATCCCCTTCCACGAGTCATATCACCACTCCACTAACGTGCAATCTTTCTCAAATTCGTAACATAAATCATGAGCGCGAATCGCGAAATGGATGATACTTAAAATGATTTCCGTCAACGGGCGTCCGTAATTGCCTTTTTCTTCATGAATACTAATTACGCCAGTTGGTGCTCCTCTGAAGCAACCGATGCCGCGACGAAGGAATCGCCGGCGCCTCAGTCGCCTCAAGACCTTCCAGGGAGGAATGGAAGGGATGCACAGCGTGAGCGGTGGGAAGGCGAGAGTAACGGTTTGTGGGACTTTTATCTCTATCTCTAATGGCGTCGCCCCTTGGCCCGATGTCCGCGAACTCGGGTACTGTCGGAGTGGAGCGGCTCGTGGTGCAGCTGTCAAACCGCTTGAACCGGGAGAGGTGGCTCAGGGCATCTTCTTATGTCACTCCAGTGCCTCTGACCGGGAGCACCTGGAGTTCGAGGTCCCACAGTGGCAGGAGTTTAGACTACCTAAATCAAATTCAATCGTTGTCTGGAGGAAAATCGTAGCGGTCGGCTGATCTGATCGGTAGTTTTCCGTGGTTTCTCCGATCAATACCAGGCAAATGCCGGAGCAGTCCCTACCAAACGGGCCACGGACAGCGTGCAGTCTTTCCTCCTCATTCTTTGTCCTATACTTACCCCTTACATACACTTACATGCTCTACACTATCAGACATGGCGGGAGACCGGTCGGGAGCTTAGAGCTTGCCCCGGCTGGGGCGGTGCCTCGCTGGTGGGAGATACCTGGTTGAGGAAATCCCTGTAGCCGACGGGAAGGTCAGCACCGGATATCACTATCCTGCGACGTAAGATTATCGCCATCTTCCGAGCAAGAATCATGTACTACACTTACGGGAATAATGACCTTAGCCGTTGACGCGCCAGAATCACTAGTAGTCAATCAATTAATCAATCAAACCTCTTGCCTTCCACTGCAGATAGTAAGGTTCAAGTCTTGGTCGAATCGTGTGGAACGTTTCGTGGACAACGTGGTTCGCAGTTGATTTCCTTCGTGATTTTTCCATTCCCCCCGGCTCTCATTTTACCACCGGTTCATCTTCATTCATATCATACATTTATAATCACTGCTTCATCATATCATTCATTCCAGGTATGCCGTTAGGCATAGGCACTGGCATCGTAATAATATATTGTCTGAGTCCTTCGAGATTATGGAGGATCAGGCAAATGGAAAAGAACCATCAGCGAATCGCGTAGCCAGAGGTGAAGGCCAGGATGGCGAAAATCTCTCTTTGGCCCTTGTTTAACAGTCTCATATCAATGGGGAAACGGGCATAACGGACTCTAAGATGCTTATTTTTCTTCCTTTATTAAAGTAACTCGTCCAGCCACGTTGCAATCTTATTTTAATATCTGTCGATATTTTTTTATTAAACTTTATTTATACATGAGAACAAAAAGAAAAATGTCTGTTCTTATATGAGAACAATAAGTAAATTTGTTGACTAGATATATCTGTTGCTATAGAGAACAATAATCCTCCATTCGGAGTCAGATAATTAATGTTGAACTAGCTCTTAAAAAATACGATGTGGTCATTTACGTCCCCGCGGGAAAGATCGTATGAACAAAATATATTGAAGATATATACGTATGTACTTGTCATACTGCACAAAGTGAAAATATTTATATAAAAGCCAGCAATAAATAATTGTAATACATTGATGAATACATTTCCTTGTGCACGTTGCATAATTTTTTAAATATAAACATATTCCCTTCTATTATTTTACTACATATTCTGGGATTGACATTGACATTCCTCGACATGGACGTACGAATACAAATTTCAAGGCAAGCTTGTCATTATTAATCCTCACTGAATTATCTTGTTTGCACCCTCTACTCTTAGACTGCCTTAAATAATAACATCATTGTTTACTACTAATATTACTACATTTATACAATTTTATCTTCTCGAGTTATCTTTGGAACTTCGTATCGTATAACATATCTTATTTCTACGAGCACTCCGGTCAAGCGACAAGAATATTGAAAGGACTAGGGCATAAAAAGTGAAAACTATGAAAATAGTTGTCTATGAATTTTTATCTTGCCCCCTGCTCTTTGTTTTCCTTGTTTTAGGACGCACGATTATTCCAATTTACGGATCATAAACTGCCCTTAAGTGTTGATATTCGAATATAACTCACTTAAATCACTTGATACAAAACATTCACTTGCTTTTTCCATCTCAACAGCAATTCTGTGTTCACTATACTGTTTTAAACGCGAACTCTTGATTTGCATACACACTTCCGCCTCACTTGCAAAAACATCTTCGTTATCATTGCTATTATTGCCATGACCTCTACTGCTCTACGTCTTTTTCCATTTCAGAGGTACAACAGTACACAGCATTCACTCGACCGTTCCCTCCCGCCGTTATTTCCATTCCCATTTGCGTCACCATCTCACCATCCACGGCCCTCTCACCGCTTTCCGCTCCCATCGGCTCATATCCTTCATCGCACGCGGTCTCTCTGCCCGCGCTCGCCACTCCTCGGAGCGCCGGGGAGCATCCTTGAGTTATGTTTCTCATTATTGAAAACGTTGGCGCGATATGTTAATCCGCAGGTGTACACAGGCGGTCGCGGGGCCACGCGCGGCCTTGCACGCCCGCCGCGGGCGAAAGGGCGGCGATGCGGAGCAGCAGAGATGATGTGGCAGCAAGTGAAGGTGGCGGTCGCGGGAGACGACGGCAAGAGAGGTGTATTGTTACGGCATGGAAATAGGACTCGGTACGAGTGTATCAACTGTTGAGTGTATCAACTCGTAAGGGAACAAACAATTGAGTAATTTAACAGGTTGCTATGGAGGCAAGTTTGTTTAGGGAGACGCTAGTTTGAGATCGAAAGTGATGGCCGCATGGTGATTATGTAGTGATATTTGAAGTAAAACTCTTGTTTATATACCGTCTGTAGCGTCTTCAAGTGAACAGAATATTGGCGAAACCTTGCGAAAGATATTAGTTATAATTAATCGGTGTTTCAAGAATACAGAACAAAATATTCACAGAAGCGGGCAGGTAACAATTTGCCGCTTGAGTAGCCATCCGGAACTTGCTAACAATGTATGTTTTTTTTGATGGAACTTTAAATGTTTTATTTAATATTATCCTAAGAGTGAGGTGAACGGATAGCAACATTGGGTAAGTGGAAAGCAGCGACAGGTGAAGTATACTGGAGAAACCCACGTTCAGAGGAGCCTACGGAAGCTCAAACTGTTGAGGGTCACAAGTTCGTTAGGTACCTAACATAACTGTATTATATTGTAAGCCTCTTTTTCCACGGTATGACTACGGTTCCAGTGAGGACCACTGCTCAAGTGGTGCAGTATCGGAACCACTACTTAGCTGGTCGTTTACAATACTCTTCTCACCAGCTGAGACCGACTCGTCCTACAGGAGCAGTCGACGTGGTACCTCCGTTGCATCATCTGAAGCTGTCTGTGGGATTTACAGTGTGCTTGCTGCACCTTTCAAGGGTGAACTGCGGGCTCCCATCGTCTTAAACTGCACGGGAAGTAATGGGGTGTGGTTTTTGCGCTGGAAAAGTTAAGAGGTTGGCGGTGTGAAGTAAGGGGTGATATGTTGTATTGGTGGCTGTGTTGGTAATGCTTACCGAGGACAGGGTGAGAGATCTTTAAGTAGATTGACATCGTTATTGAGACTAGCGGCTGTCAGGTTTGACAGGAGCTAGGTGGGAGGCGGTGGGGAAATGACATAGAAGAGGGATGTCGAGAACGGTAGGAGAGGCGGGAAGATAAGTATGTTGAAGATACTGACGAGGAGAGTGGCAAGGATAGTGGTGAGGATACTGATGAGAATAAAGTAGTGTGGAGGATAAAGGCGAGGAGGATAAATGACACTGGGAGAGGGTAGTAGCGAATGATAAAGGTTGGAGATAGTGGTTTGGGATGGTACTGAGAATAGTGGCGGAGGATAGAGGCAAAGGATAGTGAAGCTGAAGTAATTGGCGAAGGATAGTGAAGAAGGATAGTGGTGAAGGAGGGTGGGGAAGCGTAGTGGTGGAGACTAGAGGCTTCAAGATAGTGGTTTGAGATGGTGACGGAGGATAGTGGGGGGTAACAGTGACAGGATTAATAACAGAAACATGACAGTGATGCGGTCAGTGGCGGGAATCGTGACGAGTGTAACAGAGGACATAGGAGTGTTCCCTCGGCATCATCGGGGAGTAGTGGCGAGCGCGGCGGAGGAATCGAGAGCGGCGGAGGTAGCGAAAGTGGGGGGAGGCGGCGGTGGAGGCGGAGGTGGCGGCGCCGTGGGGCGCGGGTAGAGCGTGCTGCTCGTAACGAGCGCTTTAGCACCCAGTTAGCGATAAGCGGTCGACGTTCAAATCGATTGAATACGTAATGCAATAAATAACCGGTTTGTTCGTTTTTTTTACTCGCCCTCTCGCCGGGAAAATAATATTTCGTGCATTTTGTTTTCTTTCCTGATCGCATCGAAGACCTGCAAGTGCAGCGCGCCTCCCCGTTCCCCTCCCCTCCCCTCCACCCCTCCAGTCGCGCGCCGCGTCGTTGCCAGAGAGGAGGAATCCCAAAGGCGTAAAGGTCATGCGGCGTCTTATCGTGGTTATCGGCCGCACGGAATATACAGTCCCTGACACAG
This sequence comes from Teleogryllus occipitalis, assembly GCA_011170035.1. Taxonomy (NCBI): domain Eukaryota; kingdom Metazoa; phylum Arthropoda; class Insecta; order Orthoptera; family Gryllidae; genus Teleogryllus; species Teleogryllus occipitalis. Next base: position 314,704 of record BLKR01000616.1, on the reverse strand, counting down.
TTTCCAGTTGGACTGGTTGCGACTTAATGTACACCGACTTTCGGCAAGGCAATGCCGAGCGGGCACGAAGCTATTGCAAGGCTGATGGTGTTTATTCTGTGCAGTCGTCGTGCTGGATCTACGCTTTCGGGCGTCAGTTGTGAAATTTGTGTTCATTAGTTAAAGCAATGTATCGGAAATATGTAGTTGCACTAAGCAAGTTGTTTTTTTTTTTTGCATAATGCATTTTCTCGTGTTTGTATATTGTATATTTATATACACAATGCACTGTAATTGAATTAATGCAAACACATTAAATCAATTATTTTTTCAGAGCTGTAATAGATATTTAATTCAGGATTTATTGATGTAGAGGAATTTTCTTCACATTTTGACAAAAACAGTATACAAGTAATTATTGCAAATAAAAATGGTTCATGAGAGTTTAATGATGTTGGCTAAGAATGTATAATCGTCGAATGGCTAACCATTTTTCTGCATTGCATATCAGTAGAAAAATATAGTCCCTGTGACGAGTGTCAAATTATTTCTTCTTCAAGCACCTTCATTTCGGTATAGGATAAATACCTAAATATTTCTATCTTCCTAGTTTTGAAGTTTTCACTTTCTCATATATTACGTGCTTACTTTATAGAAAGAAAGTATTGTAATGTTGCTGTAGTAAGTAGCAATTTTTTGAACACAAATTCGAATTGTGGGTGTCGGATATCGAAAAAATAATAATTCTTTAAACGCAGAATATTGCTTCTCATAGTACGTTGAGTAGTCATAATCTATATTTTGAGTGTTCTTGATTCCTAACAATTATTAATCGCAAAAACGTCAGTCAGTCTGACCGTCCCTGTTTGAACAACATTTAAAACATTCATAAGTTTTTTCCAAATCTGATTTTGAATGCTCTGCGAATTTGAAACAGATATTTTTATTTTTTGGGATACATGATATTAAATCTCAATGACATTTTAAAAGTTTTCTCAAAATTGATTTAATTTTTTTCTGAATTTTTTCGCTAATTGTGAAAAATATTCTTCCACAAATAGCGCAGGTCCTATTTTCATTAAAGTCTCTGAATTTTCGAAAATTTCAAACGTTTAAAATATTGTGTGCATCTTCCTGCGTCTAGATGTATGATTATCGAGGAATTTTTAATGTGATACCTGTTCTTCAAAACGATATCTTATGTCATACAATATTTGTCGAAAATATGAACCTGTTAAAATTTCGTTTTAAAGCGTCAGGAAGATTATTATGTGACCTGAGTGGAGGTGCAGTGGATATGCTTAAGGATTTCTGAAATTAAGTACGTAAGTTTGAATCTCGCGGACAATTTTTTTCGGGAGTCGGAAACACTTTTGCGAGTTCAAATAGTATAATGCGTAACTGATGCAAATGATGCGAGAAAGTACGTGATTTTACAGCTGTTTTATTGGTGTAGGTTGATTGGAATACCACACAGGATGCAAAAAGTTCTCTGCCTTTAAGAACAGCGCTGAAAATATGCAAATATTGCATGAAACGGCAGTTACCTATATATCGTAGATTTATTTACTCCTGGTACTGTCAAAACGCGTTAATTTGAATAATAATACATATTTTTTCAGAAAGTTGGAAGAGTCTTGCAATGTTAGTGTCTAATCAGATTTTACGAAGCTCTGTGTAATGTATAATGTCAAACAATGCTTGGAGCAATAACTATTGTTGTTGAATAGCTATCGATGAATTCCAAAGAAGTGGAACATCTAGCTAAAATAATAAAAACTTGCAAATTATCTCTTACATGTAGCTCCAACATTGTCTTTCAATTGTATGTGCGCGTGAAAATGGATGCACACAATGTACAGCGGATGTTCTTTTTACGAATATACAGGTTAAGTATGAACGAATGACTGTTCAGACGGGATATGTAGATGTACACGAAGGAGACCACGCCACAACTACATGTTGAAGAAATTGTTGTAGACAACAACTTACGCGGGATTCGAGTCCTCAACTTTCGACTTCATATTTTCCTCACTCATTTTCCCCCTGCCCCCAGATTTGATTTATTTGGTAAAAAAGAAACAGTAAAAACTGTATACGCCGTATGGAGGAGAAGATTATCTGCGCACATTTCCTTGAGTACCGGAATCCCTTCCCAACATTTTAACTATAAAGAGTTGAAAGTTGAATGAAAGTTATAATAATAATAATAATAATAATAATAATAATAATAATAATAATAATAATAATAATAGAATAGTTAAATTTCTTCCCGTTGATCCTATTTGAATGTTGCAGATAGATGGCTCGTTTCAAATATTTTTGGACCATATAGGATCAATCATATGAGGATACCAATAATTAAGACATTTGTATTTTATATATATATTTATTTTTACCTTTACGTTTCGCACATTTGGCACTGCCTTTTCAAATGCAAAATAGAACAAGCGGTTGACAATAAACATTACATTTTTACGTAATAAAAAAAATGCGTTTGCCGCTGATCACTCCATATTGCCCTAATCTTTGCACACCCTTTCCTTGACATATCTGGTTTTATACTGCATGTAAGAGTTGGCACATGAGTTGTTTTAGCCATCAAGTTACACGCCACTTTCGGAATATTACAAAGAAGTTTTCATAATATTGTATATTGAACATTGTTACAGCTCTATAATAATAATAATAATAATAATAATAATAATAATAATAATATAGAGCAGACTAATAAATAATAATAATATTTAGAAAGCGCAAGATTAGCAACATCTGAAAAACTAGACACTCCGCACATTTGCCCGTGTTCGAGCTGTAGCGGAGACCTTGGCCCGGGGCGCGACTGGCCTGCCCTCTGGCGAGTGTCGCGCGCGTGCTCGGGCGGGTCTCTGGAGCCCGCCCGCTCCCTTATCGTCGCTCTAAACTGTTGAGGATGGTTCGTAATTGAATGCGATACTAATGCCTGGCTGGGCTGCTTTAGCATTTACGTAACCTTTTCCGCGATGCCATTGTTCCCGAAACAATAAACGGTTCAGAACGGAGTGGAGTGGAGTGACGTGGAGCGAAGTGAAGCAGAGTGAACGGAGTGAAGTGGAGTGGCGACCATTTCGGCACTGGCACGGATCTGGAGTGAAAGGTCGGTTCCCTTTTCGGTTTTTTGGATAGGGTCAGTTGTTAGCGGCATTTTGTTCTCCTCTATATTCTGTAGCATAAAAATCCATTGCCCACGATCTGTTTCATTGGATTTGGAATTTGTATGTTTCTTAGATTATTTTGTAATCAGATTGAAGATTTATAATTTTGTATTTCACCTACGAATTATTCATTCAACGATCTGTATCAATGCATCTTTTGACACATTTACCCATTAATTTCTATTTAATTCGGCTTTTTTGACTGATAGGCGTGCAATAAATATGTGTTTTCTTATTTTGTAACACAAAATAGATACTCCTATGACTATAGTGAAAAATTCAATTGGAAATGTTTATTTGTGAAAATGTCCAAGATTGAATAAATTTTACGAAAAAAATATGTTTTTGTAGGATGGCGCTGTGAGAATTGCTCAGTGGGTTCCTTTCGAAGTCATAAGGTCAAAGTCAAAAGATGCACGTCTCCGAGCAGTATTAAAAACTGTTTTGGATGCAAATAAGATCCGGAACAACTTGACTGCAGGTCGAATTACTGTAAAATTGCCACACTTTGTAACAGAAACCTTTAGCAGACAGACATGAATTCAGCCATGATAGGATAATTTACAACCACGAAAATGCACCATAGAAAATAACTGGTGTTGGCATATTGGAAGAATGACTTTTATGCTCTGACGGAGAGCAACGTGTTGAAATGCGCTAAAAGTCATTGCCGTGGCGGTCCGTGCGGCGTTATCCTCCCATTGTTAGGTTGCGGCGAGTGCAGGTCTGCTGAGCCAGGGCAGTGCTTGCTGTCTCATTGTCCGCAACCTCGATTGATTGATTGTATTTCCAAGCCCGTCAAATGCTATGGTCATTAGACCCGGAAGTATAATGAATGTTATATCCAGGGACATGGCGGTATTTGCACCCTTGCTGGAACAAAATATCCAATTCAAACATGCATGTCGACTTGCGTGGCTTAATTTTTTCAGAATCCACTAGCGAGGTACTGCACCAGCGGAGAAAAATCCTTAGCTCCCTACATATGTAAGTGTAAACGTATGTGGGTATAAGGAAGAGATAGGAAAAAATAATCGTTCGCGGTTCGTAGCCCTGCTCCGGCAATATCCTGGAATTACTTGGAAGAACCACGTAAAACTACCGGTCAGAGTAGCCGGTCGCAAGAATTCCTCTACCAGACAGCGACTGAATCCCTCCTTGCCATGTAATCAGTGTCCAAAATCCGCCACCGTCGGGACTCGAACTGCAGAACCTCCCGGACCAAGGCAGCGCAGTGGGCACAGTTGTTGCGCCGAGCCATCTCAGCCGGCGCGTGACCTCGAGTGCCGTCGAGGGCGGGCACGCGGCGCCAGGCCGATGCGCCGGAGAGCCGCTGGGCTGTAGCCGGTGGTTAAGCCTGACAGCCCGGAATCGAATCACCTGCGCGACCTTTGGAGGCGGAGAGGGCGGGGAATGCGCGGGAAAGTTCATCTTAAATTTAGAGCGATCGCCTTACGCAAACCCGAGCGGGAGGGGCGGGGCAGGGCGGCGTCACCGGGGGCGGAGGTGGGGGAGACGCAGGAATACGTGGGAGTGGGGAGAAAAGTGAGTAAAGGTTTTTTTATGCTTTATATAGTTTCCGGTCCGGGTTAGAAAGAGCTTGGCGCATTGCTTCTCCCATGAATCTTGAAGGCTGGGGTTTTGTGTCCTGCGTAAGACAAGGGTCCCCTTATGATACTCTTACACCACGTGTACCATTCGTAATTTCATTACCAATCATTCATCTATCATTGTTCAAAATTTATGATAACCCAGTCATTCGTTGAGTGAATGGCAACAGTAAACCATCATTGTGAAGATTTCCCCGGAAGGAGATCATAAAGACGTAATCGTCCCCCCAATTCTGTGCTAAGTAATGCGTGTGGCACCCAGACAATGCGATTTATGCAGATATTAACAAATGATATAGGTATTAACAGATAAAGTGACTGTAGGTGCAAGCCGATGTATTAAGAAAAACTACTTACATGTATAAATGATTTAATGAGTACATGGAATGGTATAAAAATTACAATTAATAAAGTGAACTCTAAATTGTTATACCTTAGTTATAATTTGTTGCTTTTTAATAATAATCTCCGACCCGTTTGTATTTAATATGAAAATATTCAGAAAAATCAAGTGAACTGATGGCTAAATAAACGATTTTAAAGCACAAAATTGCAACTAATAATTCAATATTACGTTTTCAGCTAAAGAAGTTTGAAGGTAGTATGCTACGAGAAGATATCCCGCCACCGTCCGAAAGTTCAGCAGAAATGTAGAGCAGAGCGAGGCCTTACGCAAACGGTGGGAGGGTCAGTGGCGCGGGCTCCGCTGTAGGCGAAGGTGGGGCGAATATCCCAAGAATGCGTTTAAAAAGGATGGGGGAAAATGGGAAAGGCAAGCTCGAAAGATCATTCGTTTCACAAGTCAATAAAGAAGACAAGAAAGTTAAGAAAAACATTGATTTCTAAAATTGGAAAACATCCTTGAAAAAACATTCAATGAATCGATGAATATTAAAAAACTACGAAAATGTATTGAATGTTATTTTGTAATGAAAAAAAACTGCTATTTTTTACCCTAATAATAGTTACCAGCGGCATCAAAACAGAAATGTATTAATTGAGTAACAACTGACATTTTGACAGCTGTTTTATAAAACGTACTATTATCTGAAAATTCAAAGGTAGGTTGAAAAAGATTAAGAAATCTGAAAGGCGTGATATGGCATTAGAGCTTGATAGTTTATTTTAAGCGAGCGAAGTAAACGGAACGGTAATACGAAGGTTCATGTAAAGGCAGAACTGGGAACCAGGCAGGAATATTTGGGAATAATGCAAAGCGAAGGAAATACTTTTACATAAAATAATTTAGACATGTGTATTTGTCTAATAGTCTTTCTGGTGGCGGTCAGAGCAGAGTGAACTGACCGCCTCTATCAAAGACTCTCGACAGCGGCGGGGTGTGTTTCGTCGCTCCGCAGGGAGAGGGCGTCGTGAGTGTAGCGGCGCAAGAGCTCCGTGACGACAACCGGAAGGGGTTAGGGGTTGCCACCCCTCCACACCCTACTCGACTCTTCCCCTCCCCACCCATTAACCTAGCGACGGAGAGAGGTAGTGCAGGAGCCGTTGATAAGCGACGCACACGGCTGTGGAGCTCCGTTCTGAGAACGATTGCCAAGTGTGTTGAACTGTTTTTACGTAACATTGTATAACCACCCTGATAGATTTGTAAACTGTATTTGGATTACCTGTGACTTGGCATACGATTAGACGTTTTCTTCTGAAGTTCTGGTTATCTGTCATTGTATTTCTGATTACGAATTTGGAACTGCGGTTCGCGGTGTTGTAATAAAAGGCATGAACCTGACTTTGTATTTCTCTGCCTATCCTTGGTCCACGACACATCCTATTACAAATTTTCACGCTAAATGAGAGATAATAGGATTCTTGCTCTATACAATAATGACAAATTTGAATACTTTTCAGGATTCCATGTGCTCTGTCAACTCCACTCGTCACCCTTTGAAAATGACCGGTCTTCGCGTCATCAGTAGTGGACATAAAATGGGTAAGTTTGATTACATTATGGTGTCTCAGAATAAAGCTTACTAACTTCTATGGTATGTAGGGGGTCGAAGAGGTTTTACCGGGTCATCCCTTTATATGCATCAGAACGTGATCTCCGAAAAAACAGTGCACGATGAGTTGTCAGTAATCAGAAAGGTCACGTACGTAACCTGTTTATTTCAACTTGATGGCCGTGGCCGATGACATTTGGTCATTGTTACACATTCTGCCTTATAAAACGAATCTTTTTAATTAATTTGCAAACAACGAGGCCCGGGGCGTCAGAAATGTGTTTACTATTGTTAAGAAGATTTATTTGATTAGGCAGGGGAAGTAATAATGACCTAATGTCAACGACCACTAAAGAACAATCGAAGTACAAGCAACGATCGTTTTCGATCCCCTGCATGTCTCAAATGTTCCTAACATTTATTTTGTATGTGATCAAAATTAAAGTAGGACATAGCCGTCTTTTTTGTTGCCACTCATATCTATTTGAGAAAGAATCTCCACCACTTTGTATGTATTGTAACATCCCTATAACTATCCAACATATCTTAATTGATTGTCCAGTCTGTGTATTCATACATTGGTATTACACATTCAGTTACAAATTGTCTCGCCAAGTTACTTACTGAGACATATCGCATATATGTTTTCAGATTTATAAAGGATATAAGTTTATTTGCACTTTAAAGAATTTTGTGCAAGACGCTAATGACCTTGCAGCAAATGCGACAAAAAAACCCTTATTTTAAAAAAGAAGAAAGTTTTATATTTTATTCTTCAGGGAATGCATTTCTATCTTCAACTCTGATGTTTCGATAGTGTTGACGCCGTCTGCGATTTTATTCCATGATTTCCTTCTCCTTAATGACATTTATGGCATTATTCATCTTAATTTATGTGTATTTGATATCGATTCACTTGATAATAAGTTCTTCTTAACAAACCTTCTATCGTTATTCAATCATTCCCATCAGTATGTTAAACAATACCCCGAATTCACTGTCTTTAGACAATAATTTCACAAATTATTCATTAATGGAATGGTTGTTATGAAATTAAATAATTAGAATAGAAAATAAATATTCACCATAAACCCAGAGTTTGAGATGATCACTATAGAAAGAGCTCTAAAAAATGTTCTTTCTCTGAATATTTTTTTTGTTAGAGGACTGGCGAAACCCCAGATGTTTAATACTGAAATCGAAATTCGATGTGTCTAGAGTGTGCCAGTTGGATTCATGTGGGAGATGATGAAATCTCACCACACACAGTTGGCATCTCTTGGTGTTAGCGGTTCCAAGTCGTACAGGCTATCAATTCAGTTACGGCTGTAGTGGTTGCAAGTTGCAAAATTATCTAGTGGAAAGTACAATTTTTTGTGATGTTTTTTATTCGTGTACCATTGAAATGTAAATTACAACGATACAAATTTGGCTGATAAATATTGAAAATAACAAGGCTACGAATAGTTTAAATGAAAAGTTTTCATTCATACATGTAACCGTATTACTGATTTCCAAAGAGCGCTGTCATTGAAAGAAAATTATGGAGTCTCCGTCCAGCAAATCCAAACACCCAGGAAAAAGGGGGGAAATCGAAAAACAATAAAAGTTTCAATTTTGACGTAAAACGCAAATGTTTGATTAAGTTATTTTTCCTATTCTTGCGTCCGGATTGAATTCTCATACTCAGTGAAACATTGCTTGCGACACAACTGATGACCTGTTCAAGGAAGACACCGTCATTTATTAAATGTTTTGCTATTCACAGATTGCGTTATTGGACAGCAATATTTTTACATTTTTAGTAAAGAATTGTAATGTTATTGCAATATTTGTTAAGACTATTTTTGTTAAAATATTTAATTTGTTGCACTATTGTACGGGAGTATTTTCTTTGTTTTTGAGCAGTGAGCGTGCTACTCAAAGAAAAGCATTTGCAGATGTTGTTCTTTTCAGCTGCATTTTTCCTGCTGCAGGCCACTCTTTACAATTAATTCCGACACTGGGATACAATTGTGAGAACACTATAATACGTACGTGGCCACGAAAGGTCTTATTATAATCTTCATTAACTCAAGATCTCGGAATAAAAAAATAAAAATTAAATATATTATCACATTCTGAAGTAAATTTTATATCTCGAATGAAGTAATTAATCTACGTTCCGTTATCAGTGATATTAATTCAGCAATGTAATAAAGAAATAGTTTAAATAAGGGACTGTAATAATAGAATATATTTAATGTCAATTCTAGTACCGGGAGCGGTAGCTCAGTGCATCAACTAATGTCACTGTAGCGCCTCTGACCTAGGTTCAAGTCCCGACGGCGGCAGGATTTTCGACACTAGCTTTTAAGCTAGGTCGAATTCAGTCGCTGTCTGAAGGAGAATTCTAGCGGCCAGCTGCTCTGATAGGTGGTTTTCCGTGGTTTCTCTGATCAACACCTGGCCGGAGTAATACCCGGAGTGCCGGAGTAATACCCTAACAAACTCACGGGCCACGGACCGCGCGCGATCTGTCCTTCCCCTTCCTTGTCCTATCCTCTCCCCTTACACACACAAACACACTAACATACACTACCACATATTCCGGGAGACCGGTCGGGAGCTTAGAGCTTGTCCTTGCTGGGGTGGTGCCCCGCGCTGGTGGGAGAGTTCTGGTTAAGGGGAAACCCCACTAGCCGACGGCAGGTCGGCGCCGGATCTCGCCATCCAGCGGGGGAAGATCACCGCCATCTCCCGAGAAAAAAAACATGCACTACACTTACGGGACTAATGACCAAAGCCGTTAACGCGTCCGGAAACACGAAAAAATCAAGAAAACAATCAATCAATTCTAGCCGGATGCCGGCGCAGTATCTTACAAAGGGCTATCGAAGGCGCGCGATCCTTCCTTTCCAAATCTGTTCCCTCTCCCAGCCTTAGGTCCTGATGTTGGACTAATCATTCGTACGCCTTCCTTCGGAGGAGAAGAAAAGCCGGCTTTCCCATGTTGTAGATTTACTGCATGTAAAAGATCCTCAAGCCTAAAAAAGGTCTCAGAGCTAAATCCAATCACCTGTATCGTCGCCCGAGTAATACCTTCTTTCTTCGCTAGATGGTGAAAAAAGCGTTGCGAAATTTGCGTTGTCAGGTGGAAGAGCGGGCCTGAATGCCCGAGTCTCGTCACGTAAAATAAGGCATTAACTAATCTAATTTAAGCCAAACTAAACTATTCTCCGTTTTAATACGGCCCGAACCCAATGAAGTACAACGACTCCATTAACACTGAGAATTCGAAGAAGTTGGTCAAAGCTCATATTGAGCTGTAGTGAAGTAAAGAATGATCTATTGGCATTTTTGATGTGGCGGTCAGAAAAATGCAGCTTTTGTTGATACTGACTCCTTTTTTCTCATAATTCTGAATGATATTGAACTTATCTGATGTTTACGAGTCAAACAAACGTGGGGAATGGAATTCAGTCTGAAGCGCTAATTGAAACTTTCACTCACGTTTTGTGAATGAACTTATTTAAACTGGTTATGCAAATTTATTGCGTCGAAAGTGTTTGGTGAAAGGAATATTTGTCATTCAATTAATATGAGCCCAACGACTATAACAAATAAAAATAGACGTAAATAAGCCAATATATTTGGCGAATTTGATATTTCTCTAAAATCAGAAGGCGCTTTTTCTTTTCATTTAAATTCTTTTGCACATATGACTTACTTGATGTAATTCAATATTACTCCGTATCACTTTACCTATTTTCAGTGAAACGTTTCGTGCATATAATTTAATAGACTAGTAATACTTTCTGGACTGCATTGACATGCCAATAAATCTCGGCTAGTGCGGAAGAATGCATATTATATATTTCAAGAGCAAAGAAGGCTAAACACTCAGCTGATGGGAAGGGCATGAGCAAGGCGGCTAATGTATGCAAAATTATGCATCGGATCGAGGTCGTTCTGCCGCGATCCAACGGAACCGGAGAGCGAGTGCTAAATTAATTTACGACGTGCGAATCACGTCGGCTGTTGGAACTTCGTGCTCTTGTTTAATTCATGTCCATCTACCATATTATTTTCTTCTTCACCAACATGTAGGTATTGTTTTGGGTTTTCGGTACTTAAAGTGGAGTACTGTGAACCTCCACCTGAATCCTAATTTGAGCTGTACCGGAGAAACTTAACGAAAGCGAGTGGTAAATGAAGGTTCAACGTGTCTGTTTCAGAACTAGTATACCAATATTGTGTCTTTGCTCCACAATCATTCAGTTTTGATGATATAAGATCATTGAAATAGTCTTATCATTTGTAAAGCGTTATCTAGAATAGTCTGGTATAAAACATACATCGAACACAATCTGAACAACTAGATAACAAATTTAGTACAATCAATTTTACCATGCGACTTCCATCCATTTTGTTTTATTCATTTTTTAAATTTCACCCTTTGAAAGTTGAACATTTCTTTATTCATGTTCTCCTATTATGACGCTGTGAGTTGTAATATAGCATTTCCACTAATAAAAAACACCGTTCTAATTGGAACTTCATGAAAAATTTAAAAAATGCCTTTGTTGGTCGTATCTAGCGCATGAACTTTCAAATGGACCAGTTGAAACAAATTGAAGGGATTATTAAAACTACACAACACAATTACAACAGTTCTAAGCACTTTTCTTTCCCTTACTTCTCGTTTTATTATTATCAACTGGTTTTATGTAATTTCCATTATTGTATGTGAATGTTTAGCACAATTAGCATGGAAAAGTTCCTGAGAAAAGTTTACAAAAAACAATATTATCAAACATGCAATTAAATTACAAGTTTCATCGTAAAGTATTAATATTAATTATAATACTGAAGAAATCAACCTTGTGTGTAAATTAGTAGTCAAACAAACATAGATGAGGGAATGATTTTCGGTGAAACGATAATTAAAAGTTTCACATACTTTTGTGAATGAATCTATTGAAGCTGAGTATGTGGTATACATTATACCTTGTATTTTTTGATGATGAATTAAAATTGAAACTAATTTAATTGCATGATCACATTTCTGGAATATCCGAAATCTATAACTTCTTCCGAAACAATTTTTGTGTACACGAAGCAAAAACCCAAACTTTTTGTGTTTTCTGCCACGGTATCGTAGCTTTGTTTCAATCGTCTCCTGTATTATTTCAGTAGTATACATACCTTTTGCGATTCTCACAGGCAATCAATATTTATAAATGAAGGCTCTAAAGAAAGATAATTTCACGGAGAAGTGACGAATTGCATTTTGACTTGAAGAATGCGAAAGATTTGTTGAAAAAACAAATGTAAATAATCTAATCTAATCAAATGCAACCCGCAACGCTCATTGCATTGTCAAAATATATATAGTTAAATTACTTCTAAACAAAGCTATATAGGGCCAAATTTTGAGGCCAAAGGCCTCAAAGAAACGTTTTTCACAACACAATCTACAGTATAAGATACAGGACATTCTATATATTTGCTTATTCGACGCTTCTCGATTCTACCCCACCTGTTCAGAGCCTGTAGAATCTGCAACTCTATGTGAAATTTAACTAATTACTTGATATTATACGCGATTGAATTACACGGGTGTACCTCTCTGCTAAGTAAAAACGGTAAATAATAATTGTTTGTATTGGAAAGGGTGTGTTGTATTGTTATCAATTACAAGGAGACATATAGAACAAGTAATGGAGGATAACAAAGTCTTGAAGAAGAAGATATATTACAGGCTTAATATGGAAATGGAAAAATAGAGAAGAGACTGCAGTTTAACATGCGAGATTTCTCGCATGGGTACGCTAGTGTGTTTATATTCTGGATGACCCCGCCGTATCTCGATATCTGAAGCCGAGCGCCTCCTCGTAGCTCATTCATCGATCATCCGCACGCGACGCGCCTCTCCGCCTCGACGACGTGTGTCATCAGCCGAAGCGCGAGGAAGGCATGCCGACCACGAATCAGCGGCGGCGAGGGCGGAAGCGGTTATGGTAGTGTTGGTGTGATAGTGGAAGCGAATAGCAATGGTGCTGCCAATTTTCTTTGTTCTTTTTGGTTCTTGTGGTGGTGGTGGTGATGGTGATGGTGGTGGTGATGGTGATGGTGGTGGTGATGGTGGAGGAGAGAATGATGGTGACAGAGGTAGCTGTTATGGTAGTGTTCATGTGATAGTGGAAGAGAATGGTAATGGTGCAGCCAATTTTCATTGTTTTTTTTGGTGCTTGTGGTCGTGGTGGTGATGGTGGTGGTGATGATGGTGGCGGTGGTGATGGTGGAGTTGAGAATGATGGTGACAGAGGTAGCTGTTATGGTAGTGTTTGTGTGATAGTGGAAGCGAATAGCAATGGTGATGCCAATTTTGTTGTTGCTGTTGCTGGCGGTAGTGAATGTGTAGTGATGGTTATGTTGCTGGTTATGATGGTGATGATGGTAGTGGCATGGTGGAATTCTGGTGATGCTGTGGGGATGGTGGGGATGATGGTGTTGTCATGAGGTGATGTAGCGAAAACGTGACAATGTTTCGTCATAACATTTCATTTTATGAACTTCTGATACCAAAAATTAGTTTTCTTAGTTGTTTACGAAATAAATTAATTTGTCAAATACGCACTGTAGTTGTGTTGTAGTGGTGAGGTGGTGATATGATGGCATGGTGGAGGTGTTAGTGGTGCTGGGAAGGGGTGTTGAAAATGACAAAGAGAAGTTGATACTCAAAAAGGTAGACTTGGCGTGTGAGCCAATAACGACATGGAGTTTGAAGAGACGAATGATGTTGTACTCATGGTTCCGAACAAAATTTAACATAATGATGAGGTTTTTACTATATTATTTGCGGGTTCAATCTTGATCTAAAAAAATTGTTATTCAAGCTAGTCTTATTTACTTCGTAAACACGTGAGAGAAATATATCCTTACAGACTAATCGAGCAATATGCGCCCGTCTTTCACTTAGGTTAGACCACTTCTTGTTCATCAATCCAGATAAATAATCAGCCATTCGACGTGTTTGATCATCGTTTCTCGGTTCCATACACGAGATGCTAAGATATTTCTACGAAAAACGCGTATCTTGTTTATTAAGCTACTAATCCTAGTCCTCTGGGGTATAAAAAGGCTGTAGAATATTTAACTCAGAATAGGGATATTAACTCAGAATAGGGAATATTATTTTGGACGCGTCTAACCGCTAATGTTCCTCTTCTGCAGGACAATAGTTCGGCGTCGTCTCAGGGGACACGTCCGCCTGCTGGAGGTTTATTCCTCCGGTTTATCGACCAGCAAGGTATCGCCCCAGCCGAGACGAATTCTAAGCATCGGACTTGTCCCGATATGTGTGGCTGTGTAGTGCGTGAGTGTGTTGCGTGTAAAGGAATGGATATGACGTGTTTATTAAGGTTCGACGTGCTATTCATTGTACAAATCACTCAAAACGATCGATCAGAGCACCCGGCCGCTAGAATTGTTCTTCAGATAGCGTCTGAAATCGACAGTGGCATCACCTATTGCCCTGAGCTTCCTCTCCCGATCTTCCTTCTCCACCCCCATCCTCCATTCTCCACTCCCATATCACCTGTTGGCGTTGGTCCGAACCCCGGAAACTTCAGTGGCAAGAGTTTTGTCGTGAGCTATCTCACCCGGTGAGACAGGTTACGCAGACATTAACTCTCCAATAACGATGATTATGTTGAACAGTCAATAAGCCTCGGGGGAGGACGGTGTCGGCGCAATGAACGGAGAGTTACGGAGCTGACTGCGGCGTGGAGGACAGCCGCTCGACGCAGGCGGGAGCGCGGTGGGGGCGGCGGGGGCGGCGGGGGCGGCAAAGGAGGAAGCGCGCCGCGTGCCAACCGCGCGCCCCGCAGGAATGAGGAAGCGCGCACGCGCGTGTGCGAGCGAGCGGGCGGGCGGGCGGGCGGGCGCGCGCGTGGGCGCGTGCGTGCGTGGGCGTGTGCGTGCGCTGCGCGGGTGGAGGCGTGAGGGAGAAAGCGACGCGGGCGCTGTGGCGGTGGGTCGGGGACGCGCGTCGTTTGGCGCGCGACGCGAGGCGACGGCGCGGCGGTGGCTGCCTGTCCCATCCATTTGCGCAATGGGCCGCGCCCGATCATTATCGCGGACGCGGCCGGCAGCGTGCCCGCCCACGACTCGCTAGAAACCCTACGTACATAATATTTTCTGCCGTTTTACGCCTAGTCGAACTGTGTGTGTGTGTTGGGAATCTCCGAACTACCCAATCGAAATATTAATAATAATGTGTACTTGAAACTCTCCCTAATGCATAAGCGTGCGCAGCCTATAGCAAAAGGGAGGAGAACTATATTTTTGAGTTCACCTGAGTTCCTTTTTCCATTAAACTGGTTTTAATTTACATTTGCATCTAATCAGGGAGTAAAGAAAATATAATATAAGGAGAATAAATTAAAACTTCAAAATGCAGTTAATTTTTATATTTATTTTATATTGAACCATTACAGGTTTCTGGATGTTTTGAATAACTTTTCCTCCGAAACGTCATGAATTAATTACCCGAAATGTCAGCTTAAAATGGAGAAATTTAAGAATTAGTGGTATTTATGGAAATAAAATATTTTATTACGTTGAACTACAAGGCTCGTCTCAAAATTTTCTGGAGGGTCATGGTCTCTCTCCCTCTACACTCATTTACTCTTTCAAGCAAAAGAACATAAATGCACTAGAATGGATTGAAAATGTTAATTGCTCTGAAAACTTCTTTTATAATTCAATTTGAATTAAGAATGAAAAACTTCTTTTCTAGATTTTGTACTAGACGCACCCCGATAGTACATTTCTCTAGAACATTAACAAACAAGAAACACGAATTTAATAGAAAAACTTAATTGTAGCAGAAATGGTCGCCCGCACAGGGCTTAGCTCACAACAAATACTCTCCAACAGTTCCGCTGACAGGTGTCTGATCATTCACTCTGTATTCCGGATCTGGCCTTCAACGATTTCCTTCTTTTCTTAAACCCAAAGAATTCCTTACTGATGAGCATTTCACATAAAACAGTGTCAAATAATTTCAAATGACTGTCAAATACTGGTAATTATCCCAGGCGACGTCTACGACAGATAGATAAATATCTCTGTTCTGATGCTAATTATGTAGGGAAAAAAATACTGCAACTTGTAGTGTACTGATCCGATTAAGTTTTTGCAAGAAATTATTTTCCTTTTGATGAAGACCTTGGGAAACTTACTTTCTGGGTACGCCTCGTACATTGCCTGTAAATGAAGTGCGCTGATCTCTCTCTTTAAATTTAACTCAACTATAATTCTGAATGTGAACTGGCTGAGTAATTGCGGCGAAATGATTGATATTTATTGTATTTTAAATTGAGCGCGTAAAATCTATCAAACCTAGGCGCTTTTGCTTCATTCATATAATTTTATTGTTTCAGCAAGTGTTTTGTAGCGACTTCACAGATCAAAAGGTGTTTCATTGTTTTACAATTGCAAAGTCGATTCTATTTCAATATTTCTGCTTTCAAGTAACAATGGCACACTTTGATACATCGACTTTGCGAAAATCCCAGACTACTATCCAGATACACCAGCATTGTTCTCGGACACTTGCATGTTGTGTTACTAAAAAATTCATGCCGCGTTCTCCCGCTATTAATTTCCCCTAGCATATAACACATTGTTTATTGATGTATCGACTGATAATTTTATAACAGGTTCTCGCTTTACTGATTTATCTGTATTTCCCCTTACAGTGCACTAGCTCGCAAGTGCTTGCTAGTTGATACCTTTCCGAGGAAAATGTTTAAGGCTCTTCTGCCAGGTTATCGGAAATCTTGGCATAGTGCATTATTGCACGACGCCCCGATAGATCGGCGACTGCCTGAGCCAGATAGCCGACAAGAGAGAAAGGTCATGTCCGTAAACACGTGCAAAATAATACACCCAACCTGGAGGTCAGAAGACGCCGGGATATTGTACCACTCGCGATGCAGTTCGTTCGACCTCCTCGAGATTCTCGGAGATCTTGATTTCCGCGCCGCTATCATGGCGCACGGCGTTTCCCTACTCCTTGTGGTCGGAATAAAGTACATCCGCGATGTGCCACTAGGAACTACATACGTATGCTGGTTTTTTCTAGCGTGGCGGCTAAGGATAGTATCTCCAGTATCTCCATGAGATACACTATATCGATAGAATATATGCCTTAACACAAACACAGTAATTCTTTTCCTAATATTATACAATTCTTTCAAACCACAAAATTAAATTAATTCACGCTTTTGCATTTTTTGCTTTCTTTGTACACTACCGTCGGAATCTTCTCGGTAAACTCCTTGGACTATACTTGAGTTTTTCAAACGTGGCGACTGAGGGTAGTATCTCCAAGATGGAATTCGGCACGACTTTTTGAGTCATTCTCAGTCCTGCCGTTAGAGTCGCTTAATCTGCAGCAGCGCGTGATCCGGTGGCGATCATGCGTCATCTTATTCTTTATTTAGATATTCAATAAATAAATTATTATATTCGTAATTAATTTCGTAAAAAATACACACGTGAAGCATGACGCTTGCCACGCCATCTTCCCCCACTTCCAGAAATCCTATACGTCTTCTATGTCCCATTATCTACAGAAGGCCCTGGAAGTGGGGAAAAGAAATGCTAAAATTGCTAATGGACAGGAGTCCTAACCTCTTGTAAAGACGGTTCCATACATTCGGCATTCGCCGAGCAGCGAGCTAGTGCTCGCCCAATCCCGAACAGCTGACGTGTTCGTCGAATGTTCGCTCTCTTTGATGCGCCCAAAAGACCGACACGCGATGGGTAAGGCGAATATCGAATGTTCGTCACTCGGCATATAGCAACTCATCCACACTACTCGGTATTCGGCGACCGGTTACTCGGTGTTGCCTTAAAGACGGCTCCACACATTCGGTATTCGCCGAGCAACGAGCTACCGTTCGCCCAATCCCGAACAGCTGACGTGTTCGGCGAATGTTCGCTTCCTTTGATGCGTTCAAAAGACCGACACGCGGTGGGTAGGGCGAACCCCGAATGTTCGTCACTCGAATAACGAATGTGTGGAGCGGCGAGGGGGCAGCTGTGTCGGAGGAAACGCGGCGGTGGCCTGGTCGGCGGAGAGGACGGGCGTGTTGCGGGGTCAGGGGGCACCGGAACCCTCTCCCACGCGGGCGCCGCGCGGGGGCCTCGTCCCTGAGCCGCGGGGCGGAGGCTGAGGCGGAAGGCGCGTGGGCCGCGAGGCGGACGGCGAAGCGGAGCAGAGCGCGGCGCAGGGAGCGGCTCCGCTCCGCTCCAGGTTAAGGGATCGAGCGAAGGTCACGGTCGCCTCTTCCAACGCGAGCGGCCTGCAAATGGGGCTACGCGTTGCCCAGAAGCTGGTAAATTCTGAAATGTTAGTTCTAACTAATGCTTACTTTTTCGTAATGCTACACTGTTATTTCGCCCAAACGCAAACAGGGGAAGGAATGTTTCTTTTTAACGGCCGGCGTCCCTTAAGGATTTTAACACTTGGCCGTCCGTTGAGAGCAATCAAAACAAACAAGTTGTAGGAGATGTACTGATATTCAAAGAAAGGGTACCACTTACTTATTTGTATTTTCATTTTGAGAAAGTTGTATTGCAAAAGGTATTGAGGATCACACAGCCAATGTGACAAATAACAAACTTTTGCATTTTATCAGCATAATAGCATTTATAACTATTGACGACCCCGTTACATGTTCTTCTATAGAAAACCTACAAAAAAGATTTTATAAACAAGCCACTTTCTGAGATGAGAAGAGTGAGAAGACAGTGCAATGATGTGATAATAAGATAGTAAAGTGTTAAAGCAGAAAGCAGAAGAAATTTGACGATGACGACTGTAATATCAGAATGACCTAAAAAGAGAAAGTATGAGGGCCGAAGTGAGCGGAGAGATCATTGAAAAGAGAAGAATGATAGTTTTAACGGTGGTTGTTTGCATTGACGATAATTAAGACGAGAGAGCTGACATGATTCAAAGGTTTGGAAACGTAGGAGAAATATAGAGCGGAAAACGAAATTGTAAGAAAGAAAAATTAACAGATCAATATGAAATGCACATTACATCAAGGAATTTAATAACAATGATAATAATGATAATAACGACAACAACAACAACAACAACAACAACAACAACAGCAATCTATTTACTAGCGAACAGGCTCAGGCCATGAGGCCTCTTCCGCCTAACCACCCGCTCGGATTTAAGGAACAAGAACCAATTTCAACGACACCGACTAAGAACACCGTGATGACGAAGAGAGGTGAAGTGGTGAAAATGTAAAGAGCAGAGTGAGTCTAGAGACGATAAATGAGATCGTGTAGGTGGCGAACGTGCCATTCTAGAGAAGTCTGAGGAAGCATCCACTCGAGGCCAAAGGGGGAACACGTGCACGCGACCAGAGCATCCGGCAGCAGGTTCCGTCTTCGCTGCAGTCGTGGATACGCCCCCGCGCTCCCGCCGCTCCCACAAATCCCGCCGGCCCTCTACTCCCTCTGGCCCCGCCGCCCCCTTCTTCCTGCCAACCCTGCCGCCCCACCATCCGCCGTCCGACTGCTCCGCGGTCCCACCACTCCACCGCCTAGCCACCCCACTCCATCGGCCCGCCCGACCGACTCACCGCCCCGCCCCACCGCCCTGCCTCTCCCCGCCTCCTCTCCTCCCAGCCTCCCCGCCTCCCAACCTACCCGCTGCCTGCTGACCAATGTCCCGCCAACCCGCCGTCCCCACTCCTCCGCCCCCCCCCGCCCCCCCGCCCACCAGCCATCCACTATTCTTACCGCCTCGCCATCACCCCGCCCGCGCCGCGCCTGCTGCTTTTTCGATCGCCCTTCCACCCCTGCCGCTTCCTCGCCGCCCCGCTCGAGCTGACGTTTCCGCAGCTCCCATCCCAATTCCCACCCTCGACATCACCCCGCCCCGACCGCTGACACTTTCCCCTCTCGGGACCCTGCCATCATCCCTGCAGCACTCCCTCCCCCAACCACTCCCTCTGTTCCTTTCCCCGTCGTCTCTGCCGCCCTAGTAACGGTCTACCATCACCGCTGCAGCCACCGTCCCCCCCACAGCCGCCGCAGCCTCCGCCGCCGTATCGGCTGCGTCACCTCCGCTCCGCACGACTCCGGGTCCGCATCCGCCGCCGCCTCGTATTGGCAGGTTCATTTGTTGGCGCGCGCGGGAAGGCGGAAAGATTCGGACCCGACACCACCCAGCTTCCACCTCGTCATCTCCACTTGCCGGGGGTAGAGAACAATTGGAAGTTTTCCTTGTTCGATCGGTCAGAGTTTAAACTGTAGAAATTATTTTTATTTGCTACATTCCGGTCATTTAGAGAACAACAGTGCACGTTGGAGCTGTACTAATCGGCCTTCTTTCCTTGAATGACTCGGAGAGTTTGACGAATGATTGGTATAATTGGGTAAGTCCAAGTCGTACAGGAAATGCTAAGAAATTATAAGTGAGTTGAATCTATTCAATTGTTTTGAGACAGCTCAAAAGTAAGGTAGTTAATATAATTTTGTGTGTGTGACTGTGAAAATGTGGAATTTGTGGTGGTCTAAGCAAACTCTCGAAAAGTTTTCGGGAGTTCTTGTAATTCACCCATTCTCTCGTTCTGCAGTTTCTTCATCAACATTCATCTCGCCATCATTATCACCTATATCTATCAATTAAATCATCCACTTTGGACCTGAGTGATCTGAGTGAATAAAGAAATAACTAAATAAATAACTAGTCGATCATAGGATAAAATGAACAATTCAGGATTTTGAGATTCAGTTAAGATTTAAGTAAATATATTATTGTGAATGTGATAGAGAAACTGCAGTGACCAAATGAAAATAATTAGAAATACTGCGTCATACTTGCCCTTTAAAAAGTAAATAGTGGTGGATCCAAAAGGGCCATGCCCCGCTTTAAAGCATTAGTTTCTTTTGTAAATTTACACAATTTATTCAAAGCAATAGTAACTAAAGGAGTACGCATCGGATCTATAGCAGTACTGTTGTTATGAAAAAAATTCTCTTTCGTTATAATCTAACAATTTAACAATACTTTTGAGGGTGATCCGAATTGCAATTTACCTACGTCAAAAATGTACGTGTTTTTATAAAAAAACAATATCCACAATAAAAACCTTTCTGAGCCGCATTTATTGAGAAAATGTTTAATTATAATATATTTAACAAGTTTTGTTATGTCGAGTAATTTTGAGAAATATGTTTATTAGTGAGAACGAGATTGATTTTTTCAAGCGAAAGAAAGTTTACACATCTTTTCACAAGAATAAGACGAGAAGTTTCGAAAAGTCTTGTTTGTTTTGTTTTCCCTTGTTTTTGCTGCATAATTTTCTGCTGGATTAGGTTACATATTTAACATGCAGAATATTTAGGTAGATCCGTGTTTTGTTGGAATACAATATTGTTCAGTATTCAATTTTGGCAAAGGTTTCTCTTGTCAATCATGATTATCATCTGAAACTGATGGAACAAGAATGTTTATGAACGTGCGTGTAAGCAGAATTGTCATGCACAAAGTAGTCTTAGACACATCGATTATGGCTATCAGTTATGGACATTTGATAATTGACGCATGAATAGTTTTCAGTTCAAAAGTCTTTCATAATATGACATTCGGCGGCTTCATGGCTGTTCCTTTCTGTTTCTTTCATTCAAATCGTGTATGCAACTTACTGTTCTTTCTGCTTTTTTCGAAAGCTTTTCAATGCGACCTCTTGCGTTGCGTGTAATGAACCGTGGAACATTTTGTGAAATAAGAACATTTAATACCCAGACGATGCAAGGACCTTATCTTCCCACATTCTCAGAAACGACCGTTCGAACTCTTTTTGTTTCGTACTCGTTTCCAAGTTTATCCTTAGCGTTGCAACCTTTCACTTCAGAAGAGGTCTCCCAACCACTACGAAATATTACACGGCCGTTCCGCATACGAAAAGACATTTCACAGATGCCCTCGACCGTGGACCTTTCTCACATGTCTCGCCCGCGCTCTTTTCAAGTGATCATGTCTTCTAATCCGTTCGCGGCGTGCTGTCACAGGCGGCGAATCGCTGTTCTCTTGAAACCTGCTGACGCCGAGACCTTGCAATGTCGTGCCCTTCTGCTGAATATTTTGCGAGAGCAGGTTGGTGGAAGTGAGGGCGGAGGGAGAGGCGTGTGTTTAAAAGGTTAGAAGACGATTAAAACGCTCACGTATGGTGGTTGTGGATGTGGTGGTAGGATGTGCAATGGAGACAAACTAAGTGGGTTACTTTTATGTTGGTTTGAGACAAACTATAATTGATACTAACTAATCAATGAACCGTTTTCAATAATAAACCAGTAATTACAGCTGTTTTCATTAAACAACTGCTTTAATACTCAAGTTAAAAAGGAATTTAAATACGTAATTCATTTTTACTTACAAATTTCAACCAAAAATGTGTAACATCTAGAACAGTAACAATAATATATGAATCTACGCAATAACTATTCTTTCAAAAAATATTTCCTAAAAAGATAGGAAATATATTGGACAAGATGCAGAACTGGAAATTCGGCATATAGCGAGTCTCTGGATGCCACGAATTGTTCCAAGTTCCAATGCCAATCGTTTAGTTCTTCCATGAAGGTTGAGTCTCTTTCCTACATGTCGTGACCGGCCGCACATGATTGAATGTGCCGCCACAGGAGCACGTCAGAGGGGCGTTACCGCCCCTGGCGGCAGCGGCCAGCAGCAAGCGCGGGCCAGCGGTGCGCGGCTGAGTGCGGCCGCCACGCCTGAGCGAGCGGGGCGAGATTCGACCCCGCCCCTTTTACACAGCCAGTCGGCGGGCCTACGGCCCGGGGGGGCTATAAAACCTCGACGCGGAGCTGAGGCAGCAGTCAGTGAGTGAGCGAGCGAGCAGCGGTGAAAGTGCGTCGAGACAGTGTTTAAGTGGTGGTTACGGTGAAGTGCGATAGACTACGACAACAGCGCTACGACAACGGACTCTTCTTTCTGGTTACTTGGTGGACTCGGCATACCTTGGTACATCTTCTGGACTTACGACAACACGGCTTCGTCTCTGTACCAATTCTTCAGGATATCCGGCACTATAGCTTTGTACTTGGTTTTTGGCAATAAATTGTTTATTGAACCTTTGTGTTTGTAACTTGGACACTTCAAATTGGCGACGAGGAGAAAACAACGACATGGAGTCCGAACAAATAACAACTTTAATTACGCTGATGCAGCAACAGATGCAGCAACAGCAACAACAGATGCAGCAGCAGCGGCAGCTGGCGGAAGCACAGATACAACAACAGCAGAAGCAGCTCGAGTTGCAACAACAGCAGATGCAGCAGCAACAGCAACAACAGATGCAACAACAGCAGAAGCAGCTCGAGCTACAACAACAGCAGATGCAGCAGCAGCAACAACAGGCTGATAGGCAGATGGCGGCATTGTTGGAGGCGGTCAGTGCCCGCTCCCCTCCACAGTTCCCTGGTTTCCGGCCGGACGCAGAGGAATGGGCCGAGTACATACACAGGTTGGAGCAGCACCTACTGTGTTACAAGGTAGGAGACGCAAAAATGAAAAAGGCGTTCTTTTTGAGCTGCGTAGGTAACAAGGTGACCAACCTAGTGAAAAAACTGTTCCCAGAGAGAGAAATATCGAGTGTCAAATGGGCAGAAATGCTAGAGAAGCTCAACAATTACTTCAACAAAGTGCCTCATGTGGTAGCAGCTAGGTTCAAATTTTTCAGTGCAGAAAAAGTGAGGGGCAAACACACAGTGAGTGGATTACAGAGCTAGCCGGGCTGGCGCGGCATTGTCAGTTCAAGTGCCCGCCATCAGATAAGGAAGTGTCATACGCGGAGACTTTAATAAGGGACATGGTAGTGCTACACACACCGGAAGAGAAAATTAGGTTTCAAGCCTTACAAAGTGATAACCCTTCATTAGAGGAAATACACAACCTATGTAAGACGTACGAAATGACTTGTGAGACAGCTCGCCAGATCGCAGCAGAATCGCACTTGCACCACATCAAAAACAGTGGGTCGGTACGCAGCGGAAAGACGGCAAAAGAATACGAGACCGACAGTGACTCCAGTGAGTATAGTGACAGTGCCGGGAAAGGTTACCGCAACAAAGGCGGCAACCACTGTGAGTGGAGGCGTAACCCCCGACCCAGCGGCAAACCAGTGTTCAAGAGAGCCAGTGGCAGTGGAAGTGACAGTGACAGTGTGCAAAGAAAGAAGTCGTGTAAAAACTGTGAGAGGTTACATGCAAGAGAACAATGTAGGTTCAGAAACGCGCAGTGCTTTTGGTGCAAGAAAGTGGGCCACATTAGGGAAGTATGCGGAAAAAAGAGGCACGCGGAGCGGTACAAGAAACAAGAGCAAGACATGGAAATCGATATGATCAGTCAAGTGCTCGATACCAGCAAGCAAGATAAACTAATGGTCAAAATTGAGTTGGGAAAAGTGCCGGTGAGTTTCCTGCTAGATACAGGGGCCGCGGTAACACTCATCAATTTAGAAACCTACCAGCGGTTAGGGGCACCCAGGTGTCAGAGGGTGCAGAAAGGCTTGTACGCTTTCGGCAGGACCCCAATTAAGGTGTTGGGGAAAGTGTCGCTAAGGGCAGCTTACAAGAAGAAGCAGGCTGATATTGAAGTGATCGTGGTGGACCGCTACGACGTGACGAACATTTTGGGCCTCGACTCCTTTGATAAACTCGGGTTTGGAGTAATTGACTCAGTGAACCAGGTCGCGAAGAACGAAGAAACACAGGTCGTCGGGAAGCTAGAACAAGAGTTTCCAGAAGTTTTCTCTCCCGGGCTCGGGGAATGTAAACACTTCCGAGCAAGCATCCAGTTGAAGGAGGGGCACAAGCCACGCTTCTTCAAAGCAAGACCAGTCCCATGGGCCCTCAGGGAAAAAGTAGCCGAAGAGCTGAGACGGCTGCAGGCGGACGGTGTTATCACTCCAGTATCAACAAGCCAGTGGGCCACGCCGTTGGTCGTGGTAAAGAAAGCCAATGGTTCGATTAGATTGTGCGGTGATTTCAAGAGTACTGTGAACCAACAGGTGGAAGTAGAGCAATATCCAATCCCGAAGCCGGAAGATCTGTTCTATAAATTGTCTGGTGGACGACAATTCTCAAAAATTGACTTACGGGACGCATACCTACAGCTGCCACTCGACCAGGAAGCCAAGGAAGTTTTGGTGATTAACACCCCGTTAGGACTCTTCAGATATAACAGGCTGCCATTCGGCGTGAATTCCGCAGCCGCACTGTTCCAGCGCTGTCTAGAACAGTTGACAGCAGAGCTGAAGGGCTGTTGTAACTACCTGGACGATATCATAGTCACGGGGAGCACGGAAAAGGAACACGAGGAAAACTTGAAGAGTTTATTTAAGGTGCTCCAAGACAATGGTTTGAGGGTGAACAAGGTCAAGTGTGAATTCTTTAAGGACCAGGTAGTGTTCTTGGGGCACGTGCTGGATAGCACCGGCATTTCACCCACTAGCCAGCACGTAGAAGCCATCCTACGACTGCCACCGCCAGCAGACGTGAAGCAGCTGCAAGCATTATTGGGAAAAGTGAACTATTATAACAAGTTCATTAGGAATTTTTCTACTATCGCAGCTCCACTAAACAAGCTGAGGAAGAAAGGAGTGAAATTCGTATGGTCCCAAGACTGCGAAAGAGCTCTGAGCCGGTTGAAGGAAGAACTAGTCAAAACAGTTAAGTTAAATCATTTTGTGCCGGGTAGGCTCACCACGGTAGCAGCGGACGCCTCTGAGTATGGTCTTGGGGCGGTGTTATCGCAGAAGGACAGCAATGGGGTGGAGAGGCCTATTGCGTTTGCGTCAAAATCCCTCAACAAACATCAAAGAAATTATTCGCAAATTGAAAAGGAGGCGTTAGGAATAATCTTCGCGGTGAGAAAGTTCAACGATTATTTATATGGCAGTAAATTCCATATAATTACTGACCACAAGCCGCTAGTGCAACTATTTCACCCTGGAAAACGGATCCCGGAGAGCACAGCGAAGAAACTGCAAAGGTGGGCGCTATTCTTGTCAGACTACAATTACCAGATCCACTTCAGAAGCACAACGCAGCACGCCAATGCGGACGCTTTATCCAGGTTGCCAGGAGGTCCGGACCTGGAGTTCGACAAGCTGGAGGAAGAGTGCCTCCAGATTGATACGGAAGAATGCCTGGTACTGTCGGAGTTCCCATTGGGAGCCAGAAGAATCGCGCAGGAGACGGATAAAGATCCAGAGCTGCAGGCAGTGAGGAATTATGTTAGGGAAGGCTGGCCACTTAGGTGCTTGAGGAGCAATGCATCCTGGTATAACAAGAAAGACAGGTTAACTTGCAAGGCAGGAGTGTTGCTCTTAGCCGGAGAAGAGTTTACGAGAGTCGTCATCCCGAAGGTACTAAGGAAGACCGTACTGGACCTCCTCCATGAGGGACACTGGGGGGTGGTCCGCACGAAGCAGCTGGCGCGTCGTCACTGCTTCTGGGAGGGGATGAACTCGGACATCGTACAGTTGCTCAAGAGATGTGAGGCCTGCCAGTTAAATCAGAGCGCACCTAGGAAGGATTTGGTTCCCTGGCCTGAGCCTAGTGAGCCGTGGGAACGGGTACACATAGACTTCGCGGGCCCATTTTGGGACAAGATGTGGTTGGTCGTAGTAGACGCCAAGTCTAATTACCCCTACGTAGTGGAAATGGCTAACACCACGTCGACGCAGACCATCAATGCGCTAGAAAGAATTTTTGTGACCGAGGGGCTACCGGTCACGTTGGTGTCAGACAACGGAACCCAATTCACATCCCAAGAGTTTGCGAATTTCTGCGCAAGCAATGGGATCCAGCATGTCTGTGCACCGCCGTTTCACCCGCAATCGAACGGGGAAGCGGAGAGGTTCGTGAGAACGTTCAAGACAGCCATGTCGAAAGCGCGCGCAGCAGGTACGCACAGGTCCAGAGCGCTGCTGCGGGTCTTGGTCACCTTCCGCACCTTGCCAGGCGCGGACGGCAGGAGCCCTGCCGAGGTACTTCACGGGAGACAACCGAGAACGTTGTTGTCACTGCTTAGCCCGGTGGATCCTTACAGGTCGGTAGGAACGCAACCAAGATTCCAGGTGGGTGATTTGGTATATTGTACCTCTTTTAAAAAATGCCCAGCTTGGCTCCCGGGCATAGTAACGGCAGCAAAAGGGAACAGGACATACCTAGTCCGCACAGAGGGTAGGGTAGTGACACGCCACCAGGGGCAGTTGAGACCCCGGGTAAACCCCAGCAGGGTGGATTCACTCCCCAAGGTATCACAACAAGAGTTCTATAAAAAAGTGATGAGGGAAACCATTTACATCCCGCAGGAGACAGCCGCCACAGGGACCAGCGGCCAGGACACGGCAGAACCCCCACCAGAGGAGGTCAGCGAGCCAGGAGGAGAAGGCGCGGTGGAGACACCCAGGGCGCAGTTGCGCCCCCGGAGGAGCACCAGGAGGGTGCGTTTTGCGCCGTATACGACGCAATTGGGCGCGGAGGGTGTCGTGACCGGCCGCACATGATTGAATGTGCCGCCACAGGAGCACGTCAGGGGGGCGTTACCGCCCCTGGCGGCAGCGGCCAGCAGCAAGCGCGGGCCAGCGGTGCGCGGCTGAGTGCGGCCGCCACGCCTGAGCGAGCGGGGCGAGATTCGACCCCGCCCCTTTTACACAGCCAGTCGGCGGGCCTACGGCCCGGGGGGGCTATAAAACCTCGACGCAGAGCTGAGGCAGCAGTCAGTGAGTGAGCGAGCGAGCAGCGGTGAAAGTGCGTCGAGACAGTGTTTAAGTGGTGGTTACGGTGAAGTGCGATAGACTACGACAACAGCGCTACGACAACGGACTCTTCTTTCTGGTTACTTGGTGGACTCGGCATACCTTGGTACATCTTCTGGACTTACGACAACACGGCTTCGTCTCTGTACCAATTCTTCAGGATATCCGGCACTATAGCTTTGTACTTGGTTTTTGGCAATAAATTGTTTATTGAACCTTTGTGTTTGTAACTTGGACACTTCAGAAAGTAAATTAAAATAATTGAATTATTTGAAGAGATTTCAATTCTGACCAAGAAGTCTCATTGCTCCAAATCCGATGTGATTCTAAATTAAAAAAAAAAAAATACAAAAAACAAAACAAAAAAACTTAATAAATTTCATTGATAGCGTATTCAATATAGTGTATAACAAATATAGAATTGATTATTCGTTGTTGCAGTTTACTTATATTTTGCTCGAAAAGTTACACTTCAATCTATGCGAACTAGAAAATGCACACGAAATAGAGAAAGCCCAAATACACTTGGGCAGATACGCTGGTACTTCTACTTCACTCTTGCCCCCTGCATTGTGCCCAGGGGCGAATCCAACCGATCATTTTGGAGGAGACCATCAAAGATTTTTGTTAAATAAGAAACATTTATTGTTCTATTGTATATTATTTTTGTAGTATATACGATACACAGCATTATTACTTAAATAATCACATCATTCTAACATAAGTATTTAAATCAATTTTGCCTAATAAAAGAAGGTAACAAACAAAAAAACTACGTCCTTTTTTGGGAGGGGAGCATGGGCACCATGCCACCGGAGCCATGCCTCCGGCGGCGCACCATCATCACGATAAAAGTTCCAAATTTGCTTTGTCATCTTTCCTGTCACCTTCTTAGATGCAGGTAACAAATATATAATGGGCAATATATGGTCAGTGAAAATGATTGTGATATGCAAGTAAGAAATATATAATGGGCAATATATGGTCAGTGAAAATTGTCGCGGCAGCTTACTGGATAGAATATCTGGGCGTAAAGCAGGAGGCCCGAATCCCGGTTGGAATGAGGAATTTTTGAACAAATTTAATTATTAACTTTCTTGAAGATAACTTGGACAATGAGCGCGCATGGCGCCCTCGCCCCCTGGATCCGCCACTGATAGTGCGAATGCGTGTCCCCGTTCGCGGGAGCGCGCGACCCAGAAGCGAGGAATGCCGCCGGCGCGGCGACGCGAACCAAATGGCAAAGGCGGGTGGCGCAGCGAAGCGCCGCAGTCACCTGTCCCCTGGGCGCGCCGCGCCGCGCCACGCTACGCCGCGCCACACCGCACCGCACCGCGCGATCCTGCTAGCGCCAGCGTCGCTGCCACCATCACCGCCGCCGCCGCCGCCGCCGCCGCCGCCGCCGCCGCCGCCGCCGCCGCTGCCGCCGCCGCTGCCGCCGCCGCCGCCGCCGCCACCATCGCCACCACCATCGCCGCCACCATCGCCGCCACCATCGCCGCCACCATCGCCGCCACCATCGCCGCCACCGCCGCTACCTCCACCACCGCCTCTGCCGCCGCCGCCACCACCGTCACCACCGTCACCACCGTCACACCACCATCGCCACCGCCACCGCAGTCGCCGCCACCACCGCCACCACGGCCACCACGGCCACCATCGCCGCCGCCGCCGCAGCGCCGGCGTCGATCCACTCCCTTCCCCCCCGTCCGCCACGCGCATTAATGACGCGAAACTGCCCCACTTCCTGTCGCGTTCGGCGCCGTTCTGTCAATGGGCCGGAGAGGCTGCACCTGTCGCCAACCCCGCAGCTTCTGCGTTTTATAAAAGAAATTGCTCTTGCAACCAACGGTTCGTTGCTTAGTATGTGCTAGCATTATAATTTAGCAGTACGGGGATAAAAATTGCAAACTTGCTATAAGATAATTTCAACAATGCCCCTGCGCACGAGCGCGCAACGATAATGAGACCCACTACGTGCACCTATTTCAATTCGAGCACTAATCGGTTAATGACGCGAAACTGCCCGACTTCCGGCGACCTGGTGCCGTTCTGACAATGCCCTGGAGAGGCTGCACCTGTCGCCAAGCCCACAGCTTCTGCGTTTTATAAAAGAAATTGCTCTTGCAACCAACGGTTCGTTTCTTGCGAGCGTTCTAACATTATACTTTCCCATCATAGCATTACGACGATGCAAGTTGCAAATTTGATTTAATTGTCACATTTCGTGCCACCTTATTGAATGCACGTGACAAATATATAATGGGCGATATATGGTCAGTGAAAATTGTTTAAATGATTGATTGACGCGGTAGCTTACTGGTCTGGGCGTAAACCAGGAGACCCGAGACCGAATCCCGGTTGGAATGACGAATTTTTGAACAAATTGAATTATTAACTTTCTTGAAGATAACTTCGACAATGCCCCCTAGTTAATAGGAGCGCGCAACGACAATGAGCACCTCTGCATGCACCCAAACCAATTCGGGTACTAATCAGTTAACGGCGCGAAACTAGCCAACTTCCTGTCTCGGCCGAGCGCCTTTCTGTCAATGAGCTGGAGACGCGCGGAGGTTTTGCAGCACCTGTCGCCTGCCCCGCGGTCTCTGCGTTGTAGAGGCAGCTAAGATCAATGGTTTTACTACTTTTCGCAGGAAAATCTCTCAGATAAACAACAGTATCTCTCTTACGAACGATTGAGCGGTATAATTTGCAAACAGATTTTACCTGATAGTTCCAACAATGCAACCTGCACATAGGAGCGCAGTGACCAATAGAGCTCGCTACTTGCAATCGAATCAAATTTTCCACTGGAATAGAGCAAATGACACGTAAAGAAATGGCTCAGGTTTCTTTTTTCTTGAACTCCCTGAATTTTACAGTTTTCGTAATTTGAAGGAAAGGAAATTTATACCCTTTATTGTCAAAAACTACTCCAATTTTTTCTTTAATTTTTTTATCGGATAGAACAAAGAACGCTTGAAAATGGCGCAGGTTTCACAAGTTTATAACTTCAGAACAATTAAAGAGTTCAGTGCGAACTTTAACCAGGAGGCGTTGTAAATATACACATCACAACTTCTCTGGCAGAACAATCATTCCCTGAATGAAATTCGACCCTGAAGTTGATTCGCTTTCTCATTTGCTTGAGGTTAACCGACCGCACCGTGAAGGAAATCGTCGGTATTTATTACCCTGCCCTCGCAATGTCCACTTGACTGGGAGTTTTAACTGTAAAAGACAATTCTTATCACTGTTTTGGCTACAACGTGTAAACAAATGTTTCGTTGCCTGCAACACCCGTTTCGAAACCAGGGTGGAATGAGAATTCTAGAAACCAGTTGCACTTAGTGTGGTTTACGATATTTTCCTGATCACTTCCAGGCAAAGGTCCAAGCAGGAAGCAAAACAACAGTCCACGCACCGCCTGCTATCGTTTATTCCCCATCATGTTTTCATTCCCACCTTTAGGTCTGTGACACATGAGCGTTGCGTTGTCGCGCGTTTGACGCGCATTAATTAATGCGCGTCATAGATTAACACGCTGTCTTATGCGGAGCGGCCACGACTGCTCGTGTGTCGTTTCGCATACCATGCAGCATTAATCTACGACGCGCGTTACTTAACGCACGTAAACTCGGACCTCGTGGCACACATCTTTCAATAAGCGTCGAGACGACTAGGCTGCTAATTCATCCTTGTATTGCCCCCCTCCCACTGATTGAGAACATCTCTGACAAGCAACGAAGATGTTGCGACCAGTTGCTAGAATTTCAAAACACTGTTTCTCTTGCGGTAGAATAAACAAAGTTTAAAAAATGTGTAAAAAATTGATAGTTCTAAAAAATGTAGAAAATATATTGAGTGCATCTTTTTATAGGACTTCAGGGATATGATTTGAACTACTGGTTCGACATTTTGTAGATCGCCAATCGCGCAGAACTCTCTCTCGAATTCGGAGTTTTGTCTTCTAGGCATCAGCGCCCTCGAGTAGTCCTGATGCAAATGGAGTCTCAAAGACCTTACAGATTGTGTTGAAACTTCTGTGCTTGACTCCATTGCATTTCAGACAACTCCAAAACCCATTTAAACTCACTCTTTACAAAAAATCGCGAGATTCGCGATACGCTGCAATCGTTTCGTGCATAGTGGCCCTTTGAACCTCGTTATTTTACCCGTTACTCACTATGACATGTTAGAATATTTGACGAGTTAAGTTTACACAAGGAAATCACACTAAAAAGGGGTCGTTGAAAATAATTCCATCACATTGCTGACATTCCATATTATCTTTTATCACCTTCTTCGGAAGCGATGTGAAAGCTTGAGCATTTGGATGAGAGTATTGTTTGGGGGCAGTAAAGGACTCGAGTGATTTTGCGGCGTATAGAATAAAATGTTCAAACTTAAAAAAGGTTCATGCGAACAGTTCTTCAGTCTAGGGCGATTCTCAACTTAAAACCATAATCTTCTGGGGCGTAGAGTCTTTTATTAAATTGAATGAACAAATTAATTTTATTTCCTTGTAAATCCTATAATGATAAGACTCTTTTTCAGAAAGATGCTCCATGCCTTTTGTAGTCGTCTATCACTTCATCATTCCTCCCCTACTCTCTCACCTTGTCCAAGAACTCTCCAAGTACCCTCTGAAGATGTCTGGGAGCGTGTGCCCCAGAGTCCACGTGGCAACTTGGGAAGCACGGCGCCGTTGACAGAGTTCTCGGGAGTTGCGGGGCGGCCCCTCGGCCTCGCCCAGCCCCGCCCCCGCCCCGCCCCCGCCCCCGCCCCGCCCCCGCCCCCGCCCCCGCCCCCGCCCCCGCCCCCGCCTCCGCCCCGCAGGCCCAGGCGTCCGATTCAATTAAGCAACGGCGCGGGTTTACGATTGCGCCGCATTAGCAACTGCCACCGAGGGCGGGGGGGGGGCCCACTTAATTCACGGGCGCACCTGTGGAGGAGCCCTGCTGCAGTGGGGGCGTCACTTCCCCGCTCCCCTCCACACTCCACACTTCGTCTGCCTCCTCCCCCTCCTCCCCTCTGCCTCCTTCTGCTTCCCGGAGAGGTGGCTCAGGGCATCAACTGATGTCACTACAGTCCCTCTGACTAGCTTGTCAGCTGCTCTGATCGGTAGTTTTCCGTGGTTTCTCCGATCAACACTAGGTGACTGCCGGAGCAGTACCCTAACAAACGCGCCACGAACAGCGCGCGATCCTTCCTTCCTCTTCCTTGTTCTATCCTATCCCCTTACACACACACTTACACTAACATGCACTACACTACCACATATTCCGGGAGACCGGTCGGGAGCTTTGAGCTTGTCCGGCTGGGGCGGTGCTCCGCTGATGGGAGAGTCCTGGTTAGTGGGAAACCCCGCTAGCCGATAGTAGGTCGGCGCCGAATCTCGCCATCCAGCTGGAGAAGATCTCCGCCATCTCCCGAGGAATAAATATTCACTGCACTTACGGGACTAATGACCTAAACTGTTGACGCGCCCGGAATCACTAACAACCAACCAACCTTCTGCTTCTTCCCCAGCCTCTTCATCCCCATCTCCTCCTGTCCTACGCTCCTCGGCATCTCCAACGTAGACAGGCGCAATTGTCTCTTTACCACCTCCTCCCTCCATCCCGTCCCGCCTCCATCCCGCCATCCCATCGCAACCTTCTTCCTGCAACCTCCTCCTCCTTCGACCCAATCACCTGTTCTCTGACCTCACTTCCTCCTTCCCACCTCTTCTCCTCCTCTTCGTCCCCGCCGCATCTAATTCTGCACATCTCTGCTGTCACCTTTACCCATCCCTCCACCAGACCCAACCCTCCCTCCCCCTCCCAACAATTCCCTTGCGGCTCCGCCTTTTCCACCATGTCCTCTTTTCACCTCATCAGCTCTTTTTCAAGACCCTCCTTACCGTCTCTCTCACCTTTCCTTCACACTATTTCCTCCTCACCCCTTTAAATATTCGTGGCCTCTTGTCTTCTCTCCTCACCTCTCCTCTTCCTCGCCATCAATTCCTCTGCCATTACTCCTTCCTCTTCACCACCACTCCGTCACATCATTGCTGTCATGTCTGCCGTCCCTTCCTCCTGTCGCATCGCTTTATGGTATCCGTTTTATATCTTCTGCTGGACCCCCAATGCCTGACCTCTTCTCACTCACTAGTACCTCCTTTGATCTCTATTCCCTTGCTCGTATTTCAATACATCACTCTTCTCAATTTCTGGCTTTCGTGTTGTATCTGTCTATAAAATGCACCATGTACGTCACCCTTCCGACTTCATAAACGCGGACGTCCGAAGTTCTCCTTTTTATAAACGCCTATGAATATTATTTTAAAAGATCTTTGATCTTGAAAATGTGTTTGACGCTCAGGTTTCCTAAAATGATAAGGTTAATAGCATTTCATTAAAGCGTTATATAGCATAGAATTTTTGAGCTAATTGGTGCACAGAATAACACCTTGATTTAAAACAAAGATGGTTTTAGTGATTTTTATGGCCAAAAAACTTAGTAATGACTAAGCGAGGACGATATTGCGAGAACTTTGTTTACTATTACGTATTAAATATTTACATCATTATTCACTGTGTACTATAATAAACACTATTTACGAATCTAATGCGATTTTGTTGTACTATGTGAAGCATTCTGTTAGTACTAGGAAACTTCCATTTATAATTCCTTAAACACTAAACTCGCATTTGTCACTTGTTTAGTTTCATGAAAGTTTTCAAACTCAGATTTAATTATCATTTATTTGATAATGAGGAAAAATTATATTCTGAACATTACTTCGTTGTAAACTGTACTTAGAACCGTATAATTTCTCTGGGTTTAGTTCTCCACAGTATCCTGTACGTTAATTACAATCTTCAGAGTTCAAGAAGCATTTAAAGTGAACAAATATTTTGAGGGATGATTACCCCAAAAATGGGTTCAGCCAGCTGTCATCCTACTCCCAACATTTTCTGGAAATGAGCGCACTAGTATTACCAAAAGGAAAGATGAAGAGTAGATGATAAAAAAGTGTTGTCTATTGTATCAGCAGCGACGATAATCACCCTTATTTCTTATTGACTGAGCGAAGCGAGACATTGTTTTAACTCGACCGTTTGGCATTGAATCTGTTGTAAATTTGTTTCTTATGCATTCACGATTCAATGCGGCGATTGAGTGTTTTCCAATATAGTATGAAAGTGACATTGAAGACAAGACATTGAAAACGATATATACGTAAGGAATTTTAATTTTTTTTTGCGTTTCAAGGTGGTGGTCGTTTTATTTTAAGCTTTTTTCCAAGATTTTTTATATTATTTTTATTATTTGATTGTTTTTGTACATAGATAAGTTCATAAAACTATACATATGTAATGATGGCTTAATTCATAAAACTTAACCTAACTTAACTCTAATACAGTGTTTGAGGAAACCATGGTGGCACCTCGTAGATTTTATTCTAGGTCTGAAAATAATTTACAAAATACGTGGAATAGATATTTATTTTTGATGGGTTGGGATGAGTGGAGTTTTTACAGAGGTAATCCTGCTTTTATTAACCGGGGGTTTGAATGATGGTTGTTGATTGTTACTTCAAAGGTTCTGTTGGAAAAATAGTTTTCGATTATTGAGGTGATGTACTGTGGAGTGCCGATTTTTCAAAGATTTAATTCAGAACTCGCTTGTTCGGCATTTCGGCTGTTTGCCAGTAAATTTGTTTGCTAGCACCGTCACGAGTTGATGCGTTATTCGATTTATTGTCTTAACTTAAAAAAACTGCAATAGAAAGTAGATCTTACTGTAAGTTTTTTGGAAGCGAGGTCTGCTACTGTTTACACAACTACTAATGTGATGGAAGGGAAAGCATTGTGTGGTAGCATTCAAGGGAATGATGTTAACTAGCTTTAGCGTGAAGAAGAAGAGGGGGGACAATTGTGGAAGAGAGAAGAGATGTAAGAAAAACAGAATGTTAGGAGAAATATGTGATAGCAGTTGAAACTATTCGCAATATGATGCCAGCAAAGAGGGCGAGAAAAAAATATGAATTTGTATTTAGACGTTGTCCCGTAAAGGGCAATTGACCACGGCGCCGTTAGATCTCGAGATTTCTAGTTGGTCGCCGAACCACGAACCCGCGATATCTCGAATTCGCTTGACCTTCCTGACTTCACGTAATTAACGAATTCGGTAGCGACGCTGATTTCGCGGTCGTGGCCTTTCAGTAGAACCATCCCAGCTCTCGTCTGAATGACCGAGGGAAGCCACTAAAACCCTGGTCAGGATGGCCAGCACGGGAATTGAGCCCGGGCCTACCGAATAGCAAAGTCAGCGCGCTCCGCCCTGAGCCAGTTCACTCGGTTGAAATAGGAATAGAAAACAGATAAAAAGGATCAAGACACGTGGAAAGTAAGCCAGTCAGTGGTGTGCAAAGCGAATTAGGTTAAAGATGCGACCTGAGAAGTTGCGGAAGAGAAGCCTACACTTCGGTTTTTATAATATGGCGCATGAGGACCTGTCTTCACGATGGAATATGGCACAGCTTTTTGCGGCTTTCTCGGTCGTGCCGCTATATGTCGCATGATCGCGACCGTATAAAGCAGTGCTGCAGATCAAACGACATCTAGCAGCACGACTGAGAAAGGCGCGAAAAGTTATGCTGTATTTTATCCTGAAGACAGGCCCTCACGCAGTAAGTTATAAAAATGGAAGTGTAGAGATATTCCTGGAGACCGGTCGGGAGCTTAGAGCTTGTCACGGCTGGGGCGGTGCCCCGCTGGTGGGAGAGTCCTGGTTAGGGGGAAACCCCACTAGCCGACGGTAGGTCGGCGCCGGATCTCGCCATCCAGCGGGGAAAGGTCTCAGCCATCTCCCGAGAAAAACATGCACTACACTTACGGGACTAATGACCAAAGCAGTTGACGCGCCCGGAAACACGAAAAAATCAATCAATCAATCGAAGTGTACAGCCAGGCCGGGTATGGTGGCAGCCAGTGGCGGCCGGAACGGAATTCTATTGGTGGTGCCAGTTAGTAATGCGACATCGATAACAAAACTTCGATGTTACCAATTACCGATGTTGAAAATGAAAACATCGATGTTAATAAAGCATCGAACCAAAACCACTTATGTTTTTACACATCGATGCAATATTTTAAAGGTGGTTTGGTAACCTCTAAAATAAAACTCATAGGCAACAAAATTTAATTTTTCATTGGCCGTGTTTATTAATTTATAATGAAGATTAAACTGAAAACAGAAAAATGAGAGCAAATAAAAATTCTCAGCCTGAAAGCCTGAACCCAGCCTGAAAGCCTGAACCCAGCCTGAAAGCCTGAAGCCCACAGTAATCTCAAGAAGTCACCACTTCCTGAGTTCGGGGTCATAGTGAGCGAGAGATAAAATGAAGATAGTACTATTGGCGCAATCTGTGGAGCAGATCGTGAACTACTGTGACACTTTTCCCTGGCACCGAGTGATACATAAGAGATGTATAGAAACCTATTCAGCGTTCCTATTACAGAGTTAAATGGGTTAAATGGCCATCCCAATGTGGCTCAAAGATTCAGAAGGAAGCCGACAGACAGCATGACGCCCTGTGCGTTTGAGGAAAATATTGATAGAGCATTGAATGACTACGCGCTCTTTCAAATGAATTACTATAAAGAATAATATATTGAAGAAGCGACATTTTATACACACAATCGCGGTGACAAATTTATTTGCCTTCCTTTTTGTTGGTGGTGCCCTGGCACACTGGCACTACCCTACAAGCCGCCACTGGTGGCCGCGCCTACGGGATCGGATCGCTTGAGGTCACCGCGGCACCCTCGACCTTTGGCCGGGCGGGCGGCGCGGGAGCAATGGGCCGGGGGTCGTTAACAGCCCGCGACGGCGCTGCCTCGTTCTGTTCAGCCCCGCTCGGCACCGCTCAGCTCCGCTCCGCTCGGCTCAGCTCCGCTCTGCTCCGCTCTGCTCCGCTCTGCTCCGCTCTGCTCCGCTCCGCTCCGCTCCGCTCCGCTCCGCTCGGCTCTGCTCCGCTCTGCTCCGCTCTGCTTCGCTCTGCTCCGCTCTGCTCCGCTCTGCTCCGCTCTGCTCCGCTCTGCTCCGCTCTGCTCCGCTCTGCTCCGCTCTGCTCCGCTCTGCTCCGCTCTGCTCCGCTCTGCTCCGCTCTGCTCCGCTCTGCTCCGCTCTGCTCCGCTCTGCTCCGCTCTGCTCCGCTCTGCTCCGCTCTGCTCCGCTCTGCTCCGCTCTGCTCCGCTCTGCTCCGCTCTGCTCCGCTCTGCTCCGCTCTGCTCCGCTCTGCTCCGCTCTGCTCCGCTCTGCTCCGCTCTGCTCCGCTCTGCTCCGCTCTGCTCCGCTCTGCTCCGCTCTGCTCCGCTCTGCTCCGCTCTGCTCCGCTCTGCTCCGCTCTGCTCCGCTCTGATCTGCTCCGCTCTGCTCCGCTCTGCTCCGCTCTGCTCCGCTCTGCTTCGCTCTGCTCCGCTCTGCTCCGCTCTGCTCCGCTCTGCTCCGCTCTGCTCCGCTCCGCTCCGCTCCGCTCCGCTCTGCTCCGCTCCGCTCCGCTCTGCTCCGCTCCGCTCCGCTCCGCTCCGCTCTGCTCCGCTCTGCTCCGCTCTGCTCCGCTCTGCTCCGCTCCGCTCCGCTCCGCTCCGCTCCGCTCCGCTCCGCTCGGCAAATAAACGCATCGCGCCCGTCCCTCGCGGAATACATTTCACGGGCAGGGTTTTTACTCGCCTTTCTGCAGCGCTGAACTATCGGAAAACTCCGACCGGCCATTAAGTTGTTTGAGAAATATTGAGGGGCGTCGTGTGGTGCCGCAATTTATGGGGCTTAAGAGACATACGAAAGTTGTTAGAATATGGTCGTGTTTTTAGTGGGAGTGTTTTTCCGAGAAGATAAGTAGGAAAGCTGGCCGTTGTATTATTACTCGAGGATCCATATTGTAAAGGGAATTGTCAAAACAGATTAATCTACCCCCAAAAAACAACTTTCATCCACTGAAATTAGTCAACCAATTTAGCGACATGTCGTGTTTTTGTATACTGTATATTTGGTTGAATTTGACATATTTTTGTTACGTTAATTTACTGTTTCTGTTATGTTGTTCCACGTTTAATATGTGGTCGTAAAATGTAACTTAAAGCTACATTCTCGTATAATACGTATCTGATTTTTATAAAATGTTTTGGTATCATTTTCGTTCAGTCAATTATTGATCAAATTTGGAGGTTTTGATCTCAGTTACTCTTCAATAAAATACTCAAGTTTGCTTTTGCTTAGCGAAATATTTTTAGAGTT
This sequence comes from Teleogryllus occipitalis, assembly GCA_011170035.1. Lineage (NCBI taxonomy): Eukaryota > Metazoa > Arthropoda > Insecta > Orthoptera > Gryllidae > Teleogryllus > Teleogryllus occipitalis. The sequence continues at coordinate 275,807 of BLKR01000616.1, read as the reverse complement.
GCATTTTGAAAAAATGGACAAAAGTTTTCTTTATTTTGCTTATAATTTTAGCTTCATTTCTGGGGTGGAAAATATGACACTACGAAAGTCTTTTTGTGTCGACTAGACGATTCAAAATTTAAAAGAACAGCACTTTTTTTAAAAGTATTTTTTGGAAGATTTATGTAGATGCTGACACATTCTTCTTTTCAACGTTTTTTCTCAATTAGTGAACGACCTCTTTTCATTTGCCATTATCGCCAAGGGTGACGTCTAGTAGAATGTATCTTCTTTGCTTGAGTACGACGGTACTCGTATTCATTTTGATTACCTTGCGTCACTCCTTGCATAAGCATACTATTGAATGCTGGAAGATCCCGCATTATGAATTCATGCGTAAGGGGAAAATAACAGTATTAAGTTTCTTTTTATTGTCTGTTATATTTATATTAACAAAAAGTTCCATTTATTTTAGACAATCGTATTTAAAATAAAAATTATGAAAGTTGTTTTATTTCGTCACTATCAATCTTAGAATTTGTCCAACGAGATATTTGTTTATATCGATGTTATTAATAAATATGTATTATCCATGAAAGGTAAGGTACCACTAACATTGTTTTCTGCTTACATAATGTCTTCATTCATAATGATTGTTTCATTTTTAATATTGATGTATTTTCCCAAAAGAAATGTACATGAAGATGGAGATGCACAGATCTCTGAAACGTTCTACGAAGCTATTTCATGACTTAGTGGCGAAATAAACCAACATTCACATTTCTTTTATTTTAAATATAATTGTCTATAATAAATGGAACTTTTTGTTAATGAAAATAATAGTGCCCCACTATAACCGTTTCATCAAAAAATGCAATGTCAAAACTGAGTTTACTTGAAACAAGCTACACATGCCATTACGTAGCAATGAATTTCATTGCCATTTTGCATGTTCTTTTTTTTGAAACCATATAGAATGTAGAGAGCTACTCCCTTCTTTTCATAAAGACCAATAATGTCTTGATGGGTCTAAATGCCAGGAACCATTGGAACGTCTCAATTGTGATTTCGTGCATGTCTTCGCTTGCGTGTTCCGCTCAACCTCGCACTGAGCGTTGTGTCCATGAGGGAGGTGGTCGCGGTGCGTGCGCTCGTCGCTGTCGTGGCTCCCGGGGCGCGGGGAAGGTGCGCGCTTTGCGCCCGGCAGGCCCACGTGCCGAGCGACGGGGTGGGAGCGGAGAGCGAAGGGGCTGCTGGGGGGGGGGGGGAAGGAACGGACTGGGCCGCGTCTGGTCGGAGGCAGGGGGAGAGGAGCGCCAGCGGCAGGTCATGGTCAGAGGCTGGAACGAAGAATGGCTGGAAGCAAGGAGACTCCGAATATCGGGTCCGGAAGAGGTTGGACTGGAAGGATCAGTGCTCTAAGGAGCATGGGTGGAAGGAGATGGTCTAGAAGGTGGAAGTATGAAAGGAGCGATGAATGACAGGAGTGGAGAATGACGGGAGTGGAAGAACGACGGGAGTGGAAGAACGACGGGAGTGGAAGAACGACGGGAGTGGAAGAACGACGGGAGTGGAAGAACGACGGGAGTGGAAGAACGACGGGAGTGGAAGAACGACGGGAGTGGAAGAACGACGGGAGTGGAAGAACGACGGGAGTGGAAGAACGACGGGAGTGGAAGAACGACGGGAGTGGAAGAACGACGGGAGTGGAAGAACGACGGGAGTGGAAGAACGACGGGAGTGGAAGAACGACGGGAGTGGAAGAACGACGGGAGTGGAAGAACGACGGGAGTGGAAGAACGACGGGAGTGGAAGAACGACGGGAGTGGAAGAACGACGGGAGTGGAAGAACGACGGGAGTGGAAGAACGACGGGAGTGGAAGAACGACGGGAGTGGAAGAACGACGGGAGCGGAAGAACGACGGGAGTGGAAGAACGACGGGAGTGGAAGAACGACGGGAGTGGAAGAACGACGGGAGTGGAAGAACGACGGGAGTGGAAGAACGACGGGAGTGGAAGAAGGACGGGAGTGGAAGAAGGACGGGAGTGGAAGAAGGACGGGAGTGGAAGAAGGACGGGAGTGGAAGAAGGACGGGAGTGGAAGAAGGACGGGAGTGGAAGAACGACGGGAGTGGAAGAAGGAAAGGAGGGGGAGTCTGGATAGAGGTGTGACTGGAAGGCGGGTTCTGCAAGGAGCCGTGCGGCGCACCATGCCGTGGCGGAGGGGCCCAGCAGGTGGGCTGTGGCGGGAGGGCGGCGGGGCGCGGCAGAGCGCCGTGGGGAGAGATGGCGCGTGGCCGGGTGGGTGGAGCGTAGCGCAAGTTTGCGAAGACGAAATTACCCCGCGTCATCAACTAATTATAACGCCGCGCCGCCCGCGCCGTAAAGTACCTCGTCGCGGTGCAGAGTACACTTTGCAGCCTCCTTCAATGTTGGAAGTCGCCGGCCGAGATTTGCGTTTCCTGAACCGCTTGTTCATTTATTAATCTTCTTGGGAGAAGTTCCTGTTTGGAATACAGTGTGAGGAGGAACGCGAGAAAGCTGCATAGTAGAATTCCTCTTCGTTTGAGCTAATAAATACTAAAATGCACGCAGATTACACTTTTTTGTTTAGTATTTTAGCTCTTTCTCCACCACTATCGAAATGAGATGATTTTGTAATTGCTACTATTATACTATTTCAGGAATACTTGGTTATTCTTCTTTCTCCAAATACATGAAGTGTCACGCTTAATAAAATATCTCGTATCAATAGTTAACTGCTAAATTGTAATTTGGATTGGATAATCTATTAGAGAACCATACCTTCTGTATTCATAAAGAAGTGATGGTACTTTCACAAAGTCTTTCCATATCATTCGTATTTAGTTTTGCTTATCTAAAGCAAGGATTACTTTTTAGAACATACTACTAGTCCTGCCGCAAAAATCCTGCTGAACAAGTGTTGTTGTACACTGTTCAAGAACAACAAATAGAATACTCTCGTGCAACATTCCAATTAATTAAATATTTTAACAAGTTGATGTCCGATAAAGCAAAACGTGAATAGCAAATACCTCAAGGTGTGCGTTGCATTTCTCGGTCAAAATCTAAATGGTTTCATTACCTTCGGACTTTTCCTGAGTTCCTAGGTATCTAACAGATCACAGACACCTCTCACATAGTCGGAGCCTGCATATTTTCTTTCAGTCTCTGCACGCATTGGAAATTATATATAACTATAGTAATATATAATATCAATAGAGATATTTAAAGCACTGATAAGGTTTCCAGCTGCACGTTTTATTTTCAACCGTCGGGTTTAGGAAAACAATTCCGAAGTTGAACGACCGAGCAACGAAGTTTAAAAGATAATTTTGTCCCCACGCCGTTACTGTCGGCTTTCCCCTGAAGTTTCGCCGCTGGCAAGGGTTTGATTCGATCTCCAGGGTTTCATTTGGCCTGCTCTCGCTTAGGGAAAGGCGGCGAAGTAAGTAAAAATGTTTCTCGGGAAGTTGCGAACGCGGTGCCTTGACCTTTGCACGCTAACCCCACAGCGGCGCACGCCAGCCCCCTGCGGGTGGGTAGGGGGAAGGGGGGGGAGGAGAGGTCAATAGTCGCAGCCGGCTGGAGAGGAGGTAAGACTTGAACCACGCACGCCCCTTCCAACTTCGGCTCTGGCAAAGAAAATGGGTTCTGGTCCCTGGAATTAAAGGGTAGTTGACTCGAGAGAAAGAGAGATTATATTACATATTAGTCAGTGTTACTAGTTTTTCATAAATAATACCGTACTTTTGAGTTATAAACCCTGGACGATGCATACCGTAATGCTTGAACTCACAGACATTAATTTCTGTTTTCGTCTTCTGCATCAAATGGTCTTTCTTAATTCCATCTCCGAAAAATCGTTCGCTAAAATGTAAGCAGAATGTTAATTTTAATATTACTGTTGTAATCCGCTGTGCTGAAGCTCAATTCCCAGTAACTGTATTGGTTTGAAGACTATTATTGGCTATTGTTTGTGTAATTATAACAATTCTTATTTCTAGTTCGTCATTCCGAGTCATCATGTATTAGTCTAAGTATTTTTGAAAGATTTAAAAATAATTGTCTCAGCATATTTCTTCTAACTCATCACTGAATACGCAGGGTAGTACTTCATTATATTTCTCGTAATAACAAAAATTATTTCCTGTACCGTTTCGATATTGGAAGGTGAGGTGACCCAAACAAACATTTTTGCGAATAATATTATAAGTTAGTAAATAATTTTGTAATAAAACTGTATCTAATCGGAACATTAATTGAACATAAATTAATAAAAATATAAAGCCCAAATAGGTATGAGCAAATGTAATGTAAAAAATGTAAAAAAGTGAAATCGCAGTCGTGGCTGACTGAAGGGATGGTGAAAATGTTTCTCATCTTGGACTTTTTTTTTGTTATTTAAGGTCGCATCAACATCTAAGGTCATTAGCGACCACTATTGCTGTTAACGGTATGGTAACTATGTGGATGAAACGATATGGTGATTGATGATAAGGGGTGAAAGGACGAACACAAATACAACCATGCCCGAGGCGGAACTCGAACCCGCGACCCTTCGGTCCGAGATCACTACGACACTACTGCCTTAGCGATCTCGACCACCGGGCCGGCCATCTTGGACTTTGGTAGCCAGAAGAAATAGCATATTTTCAGTCTAAGATATAAAGGATCACCTTCCACTAAGTATGGGCCACCGTCATATCTTCTAAACGGTTCATTATATCACAGATGATATGCAGTTTTCGCTCAAAAATGCGCAATCAAGGTGCTAAGAGTATGCTGTCGAGATATTGTTTGAAATATTTTTAGTTTTCGATTTATTTCGATTTTTTAAACCTTTCCGAGTCTTCTATTTTTAAATGGCATTATTTATTTTTCTCACCGGCAATTGATAAATCATAAAAAGAGGAATTCAGTGATGTAATATATGTTAACATTTTGTTTGTAATTGAGTGCAAAATTAGACGTGATTTTAAATTAAACGGACATTATTTCCTGCAGTAGCCCTTGCAACTATCGCCACCAAGAAAGGTAGTTTTCGCTGCGCCAGCACTGTCAAACTGCCAAAAGCGACAGTTGCAAGGGCTGCTACAGGATATATTGCACGTTTAATTTAATATCACATGTCAGATAGTATCATTTTATACTCAAAATGTTATCAAAACATTAACACATGTTATAACATTGCATTCCTCTTTATATGATCTATCTATTGCGACTGAGGAAAATATACAGTTCTATTTAAATATCAAATATGAGTACATTCCTCGAAAACTAAAAATATTTCAAACAATTCTCTACAGCATATTACTTGCCTCATAATTCCGCATTTTTCGGCGAAAACTGCATTTTGATATCGTGAACAGTTTACAAGTTATGGGGGTTGTGAGAGTCCTGAATATGAACTTAATATCTGAATTGTGATCACAAACAATTTTTGTTACTTCCACAGTCTGGTATTTAATTGTTTTGAACGTGTTATGTTCGTAAGTTTTTATTAATACGATTAAATCTTCCTTTGGGCCTTCCAGTAATCATCTCCTGTGCCTTGCCGTGATATTCGATGCAGTACGTTAGCTTACCTACGTTCTTCCTCCCCTGGCCGAGCGTGGCCGAGCGTGAGAGCATAAAAACAGACGACTGCGCGCGGAGTTTCCAAGGCGACGGCTGCTCCGCCTCTCGAGCGTCCCGGACGAATGGAAAGGATGTGTGAAAAACATATCGAGTATCGTGTTGCTGGGTGCGAGTCGTAGAGTGAAGCCACATTCAATATTATAGAACCCATAAAAAGTGAACTTCACCTCCGACATGGTTTTTATCTGTGACTCCTGGCTTCCGACCAACTTTATTGGAAGATACGTAGTTTATTTGCAACATTTCTTACGTACCAATCACTTTTGACTGGCGATGTAAAATTGAACTGAAAATAAATGTCTGCCTGGAATGTGCCTGTCTACAGATGTATGGTCGACGGAAAGGAAGTGAAGTAGGAGCACAGCGATTTTCTTGTTTTTTAAATGTCTTGTTCAAAAAGCATAGTTGTTTACTTTCAGAAAAAATATCTTCTGTAAACTTGCGTTTTACAACCAGAGCAATCATTTCTAAAAAATAAAGTGTGGAAAATGAAGTATACTATTCAGTTCAAATATGAAAAAAACAATGTAATAATTCTACAGTGAACAGTTTATTACTTTGTAAAAGGTAAATAAAAAAATCTAATTCTGAAGCACTTCGGATTTTAGGAAAGTAAAGAACAATTTCGGCAACAAATTGACATCCTTCTTAGCGGTAGAGTGATAGAGTGATAGAGTGAAAGTAGTGATAGAGTGAAGAGAGATAGATACATAAATTGCAGAAATTATCTTAGTAAAAATATGGACAATATCTTCCTTTGAATATGTTCTGAACAAGCATAAGTAATTAAAGAACGTTGAGACTTTCCGCTGTGTTGGACCTTTAGACTGACATTTACAGAATGATGCGTACTGACAGCAACATTTTACAACTGCCCTTGTAATGTGTAAGATGAAAGAAAACAAGCTTGGTCGATTTTTATGAGTCTCTGAGTGCTTCCAATTTAGTCCGAAGGTCGAGGTCAGAAGAGTATGCTAACAAGGGTGTCCTGAAGGAACGCTTGTCACAGCTGGTTCATTTGTTCAGATCGTCAGCAGACGATCCTGACCTCGTTAGGCTGCGATGTGTAATTGGTCCTGTTTGTTGAAGCAAGCTAAGAATAACGCGGACGGAGGCAACCACCTCTGTGACCTTGAGCATTGCTGCGTAGGCGGAAAATGAACCTCTTTTGTTGCATATTTAGACTTTTGAAAAAACTAATACAATGGAACCATTGTTTTCAAAAATACTTTCAAATGTTTGTTTTTGAACACGTTATTTCTTTGGGCTGGGGTAGCGATGTTTGGACACAAAAGAGCAGTGATAAAACGGAAACGACTGTATTTAAAGTAGGAATAAATACATTTTTTGCAGAAATAAATATTCAAATTGGATACTATTTGAAGAACAAGTAGTTTTTTATTTCAATAGTGTTTAATTTATCGTAGTACATTGGTACCTAATTTAACTTCCTCTGTACATCGTTACAGAATAAAATAAAGGAATTATCCCGTTCTAAAAAAAAATTATAATTCACAAAAATTATTTTCTGAACTCCATAACAGCCAACTATCTAAAATCTCTCAGTCAGTTACAGCTTATTTCAGCGGGCAAACTTACAATATGTCAAACATAGTAATTATTCAGCCATATTATCTTTCACAAACTCATATAAGAATTTTATTGTGAGCGTGAGAAAATGACCAAATTTGAGCACTTAAAGATCTTTAACAAAGGTGGAATGGGTAGTCGATGTAAATTTGCTTGATGCGATCAATCACAATAAATTTTCGATCTCGCTCGAATGCCTTCAAGGAAATTGTTTTCCTGGAAATGAGGAAATGATACGGATATATACAGATTTCTTACTTTCAGAAATTTGAAACCTTCAATTAATAAACTTTTGCTTGTAAAACGTTTTTCCTTAACTTTGAACTTATCGTATATTATTATGCTTCTCAATGTTTTAAAATGGCATGCATTCTACATGCAAGTCTTTCAGGGGTTTTAAAAAATACAATTAATTGACTTGTTAGAGTTGGTCACTCGCACATTGTTCCTAGTTGTTAGAGCCAAACAAATACTACAGATTATGATTGAATTAGTTATTGACAGAGAATGTATTTATATTTTATATTGTGAAATTTGTGGAAATGGTGAGTTAGTTGTGTGTGTTGTAGTGTGTAAGAATAAGGAAAATCTCAGGTAAATTTATGGTGGTCTGAATCGGTCTTTAGGGAATTTGATTCTACGAGGTGAGATCGGCCAATTAAAAGTAGTTTTATGTGGGAAATATTAAAACATTTTGAAACTCTTGGGTTTTGTAATTTTATAACGTCTGCAATGTTGTTCTAAAGTTAGCTCGTAATGTAATTGACTATTTGGTATGAACCATGTTGCGGAAATACAATTTCGGTGTGATCTAATGCTTTACGTATAAATTTATTTCAAACAATTTGTATTTTACTAATGTGAGTTTAACAGCATTAGACCATATAGGTGAGCAATATATCAATGTGAGTGTAATTATTGATTTGTATCAAAGTAGTGAACATTCATAATATATTGGAAAAAGATTTAATTTTTAAAATTCTGGTATTATATTTTATTAATATAGTTTTTTATGTGTTGTGGTGTCTAACTCAATGTCTAAATATTTTATAGTTTTGGTGTTTGTTATAGCCGTGGAATTGGTCTGTTAAATATTTTTAAAGAGGTGGAAAAAAAGGTTTACGGAGGGCAAAAACTTCGTCTTGATATTTGTTTCTATTTAGTTTTATTCTCTAATCTTTGTTCATTGAACTCCGTAGCTTCTTGTAAATGATCATATGCACTTACATGTCGGAGTGTGAAGTGAAAAGAGAAGCATATTTCCATTCGAGAAGGCGAGCTTAAAACCTTTATTCCATCCACACCTTATAAACATATCATTGCTCCCCTCCCGCAAACACATTCATCATGTGACTTGACGCTTGTCAACGCACTTCTCTCCACTTCGTGAAACGCCATTCGGTTTCCCTTCTGAAGGGGAGCTACTTTAGCGGAACATGAAGCTCAGGCTCAAGGGAGGGTGCGCAAGTATTTCACAATCCTACAGAATGTGTTTTGAACTGAACAGCGAATACTAACCAACTACTCCTCTGGTAGTTGAGTACACTAATATTACTCATTTTGATTTGTATTTTTCCATTCTCTTATGTCTAAATTTATAATGCATGTTGATTCATTCAATATTTCTAAACAATCTCACCTCTTTTTTAATAATTGTAGATTTTAATTGATTATTAATGATACATATTATATAAGAACGATACATATACGTATTAAATATTTTCTTTATTTACAAATAAAAATTAACCGACCAATTCATTAATCGAAATAATTAATGAGAATTTGCTCGTTGTTACAATTTTTCAAGATTATTTCGCTATGATCTATTGCCTGAACAATTCTGATCTCAACTCAAAAAAAGACAAGACATAATTGATGCATTTTACTGTGACGCCAGAGCAACCTATCTCTTCTTACCGTTTTTCAACATCGCTTCATCGAAAAACTTTTATAAACGGCTGAGTTTTTCGAACGAACTTTGCACGCCCGCGCCGTACTCGCTTCGCCGCAACACGGCATGGAAATTAAATTCGCCTCGTATCGCATACCTCTAGCGGCCGTTCCCAGAATTGAAAATGATATATGGTGTCGCGCGATGGGCAGGCAGGCGGGGCGGGGGTGGGGATGAACTGTTGCGATCCGGTAACTGCGAGAGCGTGGGTGCCAGCTGCGGAGGCGGCGAGTAGGTGTGAGGTGGAGGGATGGTGCGGGGGCTGGGCGGAGGGGGGGCTTTGCTGGGGGCGGGGCGGGGTGGAGCGGCGCTGCGGCGGGCAGTGCGAGGGGCGGGGGCGGGTCGGGGGCGGGTCGGGGGCGGGGGGGGCGGGTCGGGGGCGGTCGGGGGCGGGTCGGGGGCGGGGCGGGGCGGGGGGGGCGGGCGGGGGCGGGTCGGGGGCGTGGCGGGGACGATGCAGGAACGGTATGAGGGTGGGGCGGCGGGCTCTGCGGGGGGGGCGGTGCGAGAGGCGGGGCGGGGGGTGGTGCGAGGGGCGGGGCGGGGCGGGGTGGGGCGGGAGGCGGTACGGGGGGCGGGGCGGGGGCGGGGGCGGTGCCGGGGGCGTGCGGGTGCTGGTGCGGGGGGCGGTGCGGAGGGCGGTGCGGGGGGCGGGGGTGGTGAGGAGTGAGGATCGGAGAGGGGCGGGGGCGCACAAATGTGAGCCATCCATCTCGCGACAAGGGGGAGCCGCCGCCCGCAGCACAGCGACGGAGCATCGCTGCGGGGGCGGGGCGCTCCCGGGCGACGCCGGCCACCGCGCACAACGCAGTCGCACTCACCTGCAACGCCAGGGTTCGTCGTTCTGCTAGAAGCATTCACCAGCCATTGCAAGACTGGGACAAGTACAAAAATATTTACTCAACATGGTTAATAAAGCAAAAGTTAATAAAACAAAATAAAGAGCTCATGTTAATGAATGGCAAAATGACATAGAAATTTGAAAAATAACTATGTATTGCGACATGATGACATTTGTTACAAACACTGATCAGTTTACTCGTATTAAAGGCCGAAGCATAATTGTTGGATAATCAAAATATTTTTAATTCAAAAGAAGTAGCAAATTTCAGGTCTTACTATAACATTAAACAATTATATTGTGAAAATTGAGAAAAAATTGAAGTTTCAAACCAAGGAATTAATATCCAAAACAATTTTCCAAATTATTAGAAACAAAGTTTCAGAAACTAAAAGACTCGTTAACTATTTTTCAAAAATACATTTTGTATTAGCCCTTGAACATCTTTAGGGTGCTTGGGCATCCCAGACGTTTCTTATTTTGCTTCTAAAAGTTTCCCCAAAGTTCCTAGACGGCGTTCGTGCTATCTGATTTCCGCGAGTCTAACAGCAATATTATTGTGGCTGTGAGTTTACCGGTACAGTTACGGCTTGTTAAAAATTGTTGTGTCGCAATCGTGGGGTGTCCGTGTACCCGTTAAGTGGTATCGTGTGCTTTTTTCTTTTGAAAGCGAGTTTTTCTTTCTCGCGGGTGTTTCTTTCACATTAGAGCTGATACGTAATATTTCGCTGCAATGCTCACAGATGATCACCTCACAATTGGAGGGAAATTATGGCGTAACAAACCAGAAATTCCCTAAGTTTTCTACCCAATAGGAAAAAAACAATTCCCTTTCAAAAATAATAATAAAACACTTGTGTCGTTTACCCCTAGAAAGTGTGATTCTATTATATAACAATACATTACGACATGATTGATGTCGTCTCAAAAAAACCTGATGTCATGCACTTCTTTATACTAGTAATTACACCAAAGATATAGATCAGACAGAAATCAACGCCAAATTTCTGTTTTGTGTGTGTGTGCGAAGTGTGAGGAATGTTAGGACAAGATTTATTAACGAAATTCCCTGAGATTACCTGAATCAAGAATATTTGGATGAGAAGTTTTGTAAAAAAAGGCAATACGTCCAAAAGATCTTCCGTTCCACAGTAAAAAATTGCAAAACAAAGACTTTAATGTTGGTTTCCTCGTCGTGAAAGTAAAACATAATAAGTATGTGTTCGATGCAAAACACCAATATGTGCAGAAAGTATGGTATACGTGTGCTAAGAATGTGAGACAGTGTACAATTTTTAAAAAATTCTTACAGTATTCTTTTGTTGTAGATTTTCTACTAATTTACTCTTCCTTAATATTGTACCACGTTTTTCTTTCAAGTGTATTTTGTGTACTGATTTTAAAATATGTTAATGGTATTTATAAGTGTAAAATCCAATAAAATTGCGAAATAAATTTGAACGTTAACCTTGTACAGCCTCTTATCATTAATTTAACAATTTTTTTAGATAAGAGATTTTGTCCCATAAGAAATATCTGGAGTGTTCCCTCACTCCGTAAATGTAGGCAACGGTGGAAATACCGTAAGTGTTTCTGAGTTAAAGACATCACTTTTAGTGATACTATTTTAAACAACTGCTCTTCGTTAACCTCACAACTTCATTCAATGAAAAAGTATTCTGAGAATTTAAAACAAAGTGTTTAATCGCATATTAGACCACTATATTTTATGGAAAAGTAAGCAATAATTTGTACATTTTGTAATCATAAAAACATGTGAATTTAAAATAAATACATTTACCGGAGCCCCATCCATCGAGTTTTAAGCAAGTCCTTTTTTGTTCCTTGAGATCCGACACTATTCAATCATAGTAGCAATTCAAGATCACGAGCTGGACGGAGAGGGGAACAATCATCCAATCGGAAGATCATGTACGACTTAAATTTTTGGTATTGGAGTTCCCCATTGGATGATGGGGATTTGATTGGAAATGTTCCCCTCTCCCTGTCGCTCTCGACCTTGAAGTGCCACTATGATTAAATCGGAGAATAGTTGCAATTTAGTAATTGTAACTATACTATTATACGAGTAAAATCCCAAAAACAATTCCAGTTACGGGGTCACTGTAATTATGCATGATTCTGTTGTGTGATTATGTGTGATGCGTGATTATGTGTGATGCGTTGTCCTGATGAGGGAGTTTTGAGAATACGAACTAGCAGCAAGTGAGAGCTATTGTGTATAAAAGGTAACACTACCTCTACAACTTGAAATTTGTATTTTATGAGCACACTGCCTCCTATAGTTATAGTACAGATAAGAATATCGTCAACTTTTCAATCTTGTCAATGATTGCTGGTGTAGTTGATATTCAGAGACCACTTAACTATTTCGGGGAATTTAGTAAAATATGATTTAATTAAAAATTGAAGATGATAGAGAATATTTAATATGAACTGTCAATTGCTGGTAAATAACCCGGTTTACACCGTTTCTCGATATAAATTGAATTGAATATTATGCCGCATTTACCTACATTTGTTATCACCTACGGCAACGTCAATGTGTAAACAGTTGGGTTGATGAGGTGAAATGGTGAAGTGGAGAGAGGATCATTTATTCACTCTAATCACTTCGCGCTCGATTGCTTCTGACATGTGGCGCTAGTTGCCTCGCGCCATGAACCAGCCGCTGGGAGAACAAGCGGGCAGGACGGTAGCTGTTGCTGCGGTCTCCGCTTCCACCCCATCGCTTCTCGGCACCTCTGCTACTCCATCGCAGCCATTTTGTCCCTTGAGACTAGCTCACTTCCCTCCGCTCTCGTGTTTTCGCTTCACGTCTCTGTATCCTCAGCTACTTATTCACCTTATTCATTTACAACAAAACCGCGTACTACCTTTCTTTTCACCGAACGGATTTAAGAACCTTCGACAAAGAAATTCTGTGCTATCTGAGAGGTACTCTTAAAACTTTAATTATGTTCTGTCCTTTTTCGGGAAATTTTATTACTTAAAAGAGTAATTATGTACCTTGGTCTCGAAAGTTCATTACATACTTGTTTTATTCTCTAATTTTTGAATTATTTAGTTTGCAATGACTGCAGTATGAGGCATAGCGCTAAGTAAATTTCTTCTCACATGTTATGGCATTAGCGTGAAACATAATTCTCGATTTACCTAAAGATGTTTAATATTATAGTACGTAAATGTTTACTATAGACTTCTTCAAGTATTGCACACGCACTCTGAAATGAACCAGAGCAAATATATATTGCACGTAACATTTCCGTTTCACGTTCAGCCAGTCTCGTTTCCTGCAGGACCTGTCAAAACTCTCTTCGGAGCCACACCACAGTCATAACACGTCACAACACGTTCGCCTGAGCACACTCCTATTCAACGTCACCTCGTGCACTTCACACGCCTTCGCACTCCCCCTCAGCCTTATCCTTTTTTCTTCCCACCTCCCCTGCCGCCCCCACCCCCACCCCCACGGCCACCACCCACGCCGCCACCACTCAATCCTCCACCGTCGACGCTTCCACCGCCCACGCCGCCGCCGCCGCCCTCGCCGCCGCCACCCCGCCACCCCACGCCGCCATCGCCCAATCCTCTACCGCCCACGCCGCCACCGCCCACACTGCCACCGCCCACGCCGCCACCGCCCACGCCACCACATCCACGACACCCCAGGCCGACCACGCTGCCCACGCCGCCACGCCCACGTCGCCCACGCCCACGCCACCCACGCCCACGCCACAAACGCCCGCGCCGCCCGCGCACTCGCCGCCCACGCACACGCCGCCCACGTCGCCCACGCCCACGTCGCCCATGCCGCCCACTCACACGTCGCCCACACCGACGCCGCCCACGCCCACGCCGCTCACGCCACCCACGCCGCCCACGCCACGCGCCGCCCACGCCACCCGCGCCGCCAACACCCACGCGCCGCCCACGTCCACGCCACCCACGCGCCGCCCACGCCCACGCCGCCAACGCCCACGCCGCCAACGCCCACACCGCCTCTCCTCACCCCTGCTCACCTCACCACCGCTCACCCCGTCAACGCTCACCCTGCCACCGCCCATCCCGCCACCACCTGCCCTGCCACCGCTCACCTCGCAACTGCCCAAGTTCTCATCGCTCACGCCGGCACCGCATAAGCTGCCATCTCCCATGCTCCCACCTCCCACGCCACCCCGCTAAAGCATCCGCCGCCAACGGGTCGTGGCGCATTGGGATCGCAACGCAGCGCAGCGTCGCGCAGGGGCAACGGGCGGTGCTCACAGATACTCTGCGCTCGCGTTACTCATCGAAAGAACGCAGGAATTTGTATTTTTCTACAAACAGAGAAGGCGGGTATACAAACGTGACGACTTTTAGATGCTTCCGAAGAGGTAATTTTGTATTAATCTTAACTGTACCTTTTGTATTAGCTGTAACTTTTGTACTAGCTTTTCCGTAAATCGAAAAGGGCGTGCCACAAGGAAGATATGATCTGCTCTTTTATTACACATTATAACATTCATTCGCAATATTTGTCATTATTGTATATATTTTCTATAAATTTATGTTCCATTAAAATAAAAACCATTGTTTGGACATCAATACATATTTGCGTTTCGGACAGAAGAATTAAATTTCAGGCAGGATTATTACTTAATGATTTCTTGGTTCTTGATTTTTTGAACTTAAATATGTACGCAAATTAATTCTGCAATTGGCCAATTACCTCACCTTTGCGGGAAGTATAGGAACAAAATATTTTAGAGCAGCTACAAATGTTTTTCAAATGATTTTAACGGCGAAGTTACAAGAAAATGTATTGTGACAATTGTCGGTTGGTTACGAAAAATATTGTGCATGTTGCTGTCTTACAAACTATGATATCTCGAGAATAATATTCCGAGCATTCCACATCCCACTGTTGAGTGCAGAAGTGAGTTCCTAAACGTGTGAACTGCTAACGCTGCCCTCTTACGCTCAGCAGAGAGAACGTGCTGTGAGAGACTTCTTGAGTCTTCCTGATATGGGGAATAATTCATTAGGCGCCTTACTTCTCGTGTCTTTTCGAGTCGGCGACCGTTCCACCCCCTTGTTCCCCCTTCCCCGTCCCCCGTTGCCCTTCCTCCCCCACGAGGAAGCCTGGAACTTTTTGAGCATCGCGGCTCCGCGGCCTAATGACGGAGGGCCTCTGACGTCAGAACCGCTCCTCGTGACATTTGGTCGGAGGAGGAAGAGGCGGCGGCCTCCAGCCTACGATCGATAGTTCGCGCTCGGCCCCGTCTTCTGTTCGCTTCTTAAGCGCTTCCGCCAACGCCTTTGCGTCGGCCGCTTCCGCCTCGATTTTTCCTTGTTGGCGAACGATAATTCTGGCTCCGTGCATTAAATATTGGTGCCTTTCTGAACATTAAAAATAGGCACTTTCTGAACTTCTGCGGTAGTTTATATGTGAAGAATTGTCATTTTCTCTTTCACATCCCTCCTCTCCAAAATGGCCACAGCCTTCCTTTTAAGGGGACATAGAATACTACATCCTGGCAATGTTAAATTTGAGTATAATTCTCACAATCTATTGAAGTTAGGCTTCTTAAATTTTTTCATGTTACAGATATCTCTCTCATAATAACACGGAAACGACGGATTTAAAAAAATGTTTACTATTTTTGTAGATAAAAATATTATCTCTTAATGCAATTTTTACCACGTTTTATAGTAAATAAAGTTCCACAGAATTGAAAATACTAAAGTAATAAGAAAAAATGTTTAAGTAAATACAGGAGACCTTTATTAACAACTTCTAAAAAAATTCAGTTTCCTATTAGAAATGTTCGTTGGTAAAAGGTGGGTTTAGTAATAAAAATATCGACTTTCGGGAAATGGGCTTTAAAGACCTCAACACGTCAGCTTGATAACTTGCCTCATCACTATAATCGTGTTCCAATTACTACTTCCTGTTGACATTTTTTTACGTTGCTCAGCATAACAACATATTTTCAATTTACTTTCTGCATGTCTATGTTTTTCAGTATTTATGCCTTGCAGACACTCTCTGTGAGATGCATGCAATGACACCTCGTTTGTCTCGAGCGGTCGACGGGAAGGGGTCTTCATTTCTTCCCATTCTTCATCCTCGCAATGATTCTTTCTGTGTCTAATGCTAATTTTATAAAATCCGTGTTAAATGTTCTTTTTGACCTGTAGTTTTGTACACACGTGAGACGCACGATCTATTAGAACTATTTCAAAAATGTTAGGAGATACAAGCAATTTTTTACCTGGAAATTATTATCTCTGTCTGTCTGTGTGTATGAATGTATGTATATGTCACGCATAACTCTGATAGATTAGAAGCTTTTGAGCTCAAATTTAGTAAATACGTCAATATAAGATTTCGTTGTGACATTTCGGATATCATTAAGATATTTTAATTTTGGAGGTACTTTCCGTGAATCCCCTACAACCTTTTCAAATTTTAATATGATGAATTGCATCGTTTAAATTATATTAAATTTTATTGTGAACCTTTTAATTATAAACGGGAAGAGAACTGATTCCTTTTTTACAAATTACTCTTCATGAATTCTGACGAAGCGAAAGTCCTTCCAGGCTTTCTTTTTAAACACCACCATTGATTTTGACTTCTCCTTGCTTCTATTTGCGATCTTGTACAAAGCTGAACAATACATCTCTATTTCTTCGCCTCTTGATAAACTAATTGGAGCTTGTTATGCGCATGCACCTGAGCTGAGCTGAGTTAGATATTTATTATTTCTACACCCTGTTACAGGGTAGGTTTTTACACCCTGGAGGCAGAACACAACATATTACATTAAGAAATATAAATAAAATTTAACTTTAAGTTATTTTAAGAAATAATATTAA
Source organism: Teleogryllus occipitalis (assembly GCA_011170035.1). Classification (NCBI taxonomy): domain Eukaryota; kingdom Metazoa; phylum Arthropoda; class Insecta; order Orthoptera; family Gryllidae; genus Teleogryllus; species Teleogryllus occipitalis. Next base: position 258,900 of record BLKR01000616.1, on the reverse strand, counting down.
TATTAATAAAAATAGTAATAATAATAATAATAATAATAATAATAATAATAATAATAATAATAATAATAATAATAATAATGAAGACATTCTTGTCAGTACTCTCTCCGTAGTAGGAGCGTTCACAGTCGAAATTAGCAACTCATTTGTATATCGTTTGTAATTTTCTTCTTCTACAACTTTCATGTATTTTATTTCACCATGTTCTCAAGAACTATTGACTATTTCTAATGTTTATTGAATTCTAAATTCATCACACTTGACACATTGTTAAAGGCCTGATGATGGAGGTACAGCTCGACCTCTGAAACATTGCCACGCTGTTTCTTGTTTCAAGATACCATTTTGAATGTAAAAATCATTTATGTTTTAATACATGTATTTTGTGACTGTCTATTAAAAGAAATTATTGGAACTTTTATTAATAAAAAGCTTAGTAACATACAGCATATGTTTCATCTTAATAATATCAATAATGATAATAATAATAATAATAATAATAATAATAATAATAATAATAATAATAATAATAATAATAAGAGTAGTAATAACAATAATATAATTAATTCTACATTTTATGGCTGACCTGCACAAGTGTTTTAAACTCTTAAATACACGACTTTTTAATTCGACTGCACTTGTGCGAGTTGCCCTGTCGTTGCTCCTCGTGAGTGCGAGGGCCGCGCAGACGGAACGAAGCGCGCCGCTGCCTGCACGTCGCCCGCGCCGCACCCCCGCGTTATCTCTTCTCGCGCAGTGTTGACCTTCCCTTCCCTTCCCTTCCCTTCCCTTCCCTTCCCCTCCCCTCCGCTGTCGTGCCCCCTGTCTTCATTGCGCTCTCTTCGCTTCTTCTGACACGCTGTTTGCTGTTTCTGATACACGATTCTTCCAGCTAAAGTGGCTTTTGCCATGCTCCTTATATGAATACCAACGAATATTTACTGTTATTTAAATGATTTGCATGTATCTTTATTATATTATTGTGAGAACAATTCTTGCCTATTGCAAAATTCATAACTAACGGAATGCTAGGGAAGTTTACATAATATTTTGATATTAGTGTGATAAAACATGGATGGATTACGTAGGGATGCGAAAAAAAGGAAATTATCGACGCTTTTGGTTCTGATGGGTGATTTGAATTCATTCGAGCTAATACTTAATGGATCTGGAATACATTTTTCTCTAACACGTAAATATTTTATAATTTAAGTAATAATTTAAGAAATTCTAACACGTAAATCTTTTGTAAGAAAATACTGGTAAATAAAAACCCTTGATTTATGAATGTTTCTCGAAACTCACACTGAATAAACGATTTAAAACTAGATATACACAATTCTACTGAAGGAAGAAGTAGTATAAATATGAACATATACGCTGTACACATTGTACGCACATTGCCAAATACATTAACAATAATGCTATTTTTATACTAAAAATCTCAGAGACTCAGCTAACGCTTTCTTTTGCTGAGATTTTGCCTCCTCGGTCATCTGTGCAATTCTGCACTTTCATTCTTTAAAACAAACTGTAGGCTGCCATCATCACTTCAAAATAATTGGTCCTATTAACGTTGTTCCATCTTTTAGGTCTTGATGAAACTTCTCTTCATGTTGGTCACTGAAATCCCCCAGTTTATGGGGGAAGAAATCAAGATGGTTGTGAAGAAAATGAAGTTGGATGCTCATATTGCATCATAAAGAAGTCCTCCATATTTTCATAGGTTTACTTTAAATGAACAGAATGGGCTACTAGCACTGATTTCCAGACATATTGATTTACTTTATGAAGCAAAACAGCTTTGAGGTTGGGTTGTGAAGAATCTATAAACAACTTCCATTGATCACCGTCATTATTCAAAATTCTGAAAGTACATCATATATGTGGTTGCAGTATACAAACTGACCCTCTTTCGTGAAATAATCAAGGAACTTTTCTTCTCTCTTTCGATACCAGTAAAACGTGCCTGGAGCGATCATATTTTTCTCTTTCAACCGTGAGCCTAAAACCTGCGCCGATTCCTTCAAGAGGCCAAGATCTGGCACCAAATTATTAAGTTCTTGATTAAACAACCGGGGTCTTCTCTCTTCTTTGGGGGAATCAGTAACGTCCATTTCATTATCACAGCAGTCTGAGTAATATGAAGATGATGAAAATGGTAGGTTATGTGGTGGGCTTGGTATAGAAATGCCAGAGCCATGTGGTACGGGTCTAACGGTTGACGGAATATTCGCGTAAACATTTCTTTTATATTTTTCTTAATATATCCATACACTTTCACCATGCAAAAGTAAGAGTCGTTTACATGATTCTTTTGTTTTCTCCACATCATTGAAATATAAAAAGATAAAGATTTGTCCATCCGTTGACACCATTTTTTTAAACCTGCAACACCTGTGTGACAAACACTATGTGGAGCCCAAGGTTTACCTTCATCCCCTAACTTAAATGACGACGTAAACGTGCTACGCTTTCCTTACAAACGAGGTAGTGTTTACCTTCAGAGTTTTAGTGTAAATGAGCCACATACATCAGAAAAAACACTTCGGTTCACTTTCATTTCTTCTAGATGAACTTTCTTCTAGATGATTCTTTGAAACATTTTCCCCGCCAATTAAATGCACGTTTACAGTCTTTATACCAAACAGTTCTTGCTAAATACCTCAGATCAACGTACTGACAGAAACTGGGGTTTCTTGCAACAGTACAGATTGGCTTCTATATAACGATACGTACGTTATTGTGATACATTGCCAGCGTTAATTTGAAATTCAATTAATTTTAAATTTTGCAAAAAACTATAGGCGATGTAAAGAAACCGAATACATATATCTAATCAGATTACAACATCGACTCATTGTTACCCCATCTTCGTAAATAGTGGCAGCTCAATATTATCTGAGTAAATATTGAGGAATCAGTGCTACAAACAATGAATTAAATTCGTTTGAATCTCTTCATCTGTGAAGTTTGTATATCACATTTTGTACCTGGCATCTTTAATGTCATTTTGTAAATATCAAAATTTTCAGTTGATCCAGTAAAATTTGTTTGAATATATTGCAGTTAAAAAAGGTTTCTTTTGAAAAAAATATATACTTTCCCTTGACTGTGAAATTACACTATTCTCGTTTTGTTTGTATATTCCTTGTAGAAAGTTTCTTCCTTGAAGAGTTTAATTTTGTGTGCACCGTCGTTCTTTCCATCGCGCATTGAGAGCCGTCCTTTGCGGGGCGCGCTCGTCCCCCTCCCCCTCCCCGTCCCCCTCCCCATCCCGCGCGCCGATCGCAGCCCCTCCGCTGAGCGTCGAATCCGCGCCGCTTCCGAATGAGAAGCCGCGATGAAATATGTATTCGCAGCGAGCCCGGCAGCGGCCGCCAGCTATTTTTGAGATTGCGCCTGTTTCCCTTTGGACGCGATCTTTTCCGTACCTTCGCCTCCCTCCCCCTCTCAACGATCTGCCTCTTTCAATGACTTCCCCCGCTCCCTCGCCAGCCTCCTTCCCCGCTCCCTCCCCCGTCTCCTTCCCCGCTCCCTCCACCACTCCCTACCCCCGCTCTCTCCCACGCTCCCTCCCACGCTCCCCCCGCCCCGCCCCCTCCCTCGCTCCCTCTCCGCTCCCGCCCCCGCTCCCCCGCTCCCTCCCACGCTCCCCCCACGCTCCCTCCCACGCTCCCTTCCCCGCTCCGTTCCCCGCTCCCTCCCCCGCTCCCTCCCACGCTCCCTCCCGCGCTCTTCTCGGCTCTCTACCCACTCTCTACCCCGCTATCTACTCTGCTCTCTACCCCGCTCGCTTCCCCTCTCTCTCCCGTTCGCTTCCTTGCTGTCCTCCCGCTCCTTCCTCTGTTTCTTAACCCATTGTCTTGGGCTCCTCCCTCTTCCTACCCCATTCTCTCTCCAGCTCTCTCCCCGCTCTCTCCCTCGCTGTCTTCCTCGTTCGCTCTCCCTTTCGCTTCCTCCTTCGCTCTATCCCAGTTTCGTCTTCCCACCCTCGCTCTCTATCCTCTTTCGTGCGCCCTCCCCCTCCCGCCGTGGCCGTGCCGATGCGATATTCTTTCTAGGATGCGCAGGCCCGCGCGTTGAACGCAACTTCTTGACGAGTTCCGCGCATGAATATTGCATGGCCGCCTGAGGCGTCGCGACGCTGGGCGTCGGGCTGCGACGCCGCTCCCGGACGCTCGCCCCCTCTCCCGCGCCCAAACGCCAGGTGCAAAGGGACTAGGCGTACATCGTCCGGCTCCCCGAAGTACTACTCTCTTCCCGTAGAGGCTGCTTGTCCCCATATTACTCTAATTCATAATTCTGCCGCTAGTATACATTCACGAGCAGCACTGTCACCATATTGATCGTTCATAACGTTCCCTCGCGCCAAGAAACATGCCTCACGCCAGGTTTTTAAATTAACTTATTTTTGTGGGTTATTACAGAACATTACCTATTTATAATTCATCGTAATTAAAAGGTAAAAGAAAAGTATATTACAGGCTACCTCAGAATGTTACAAATTGCTGGTGCTTATTATTGAGGATGAACACGTTTCTCCAATGGACATATGGGAGGAAAAGACGCATGTGACATTTACCCTTAATAGGCGACTCATCTTCAATAGTATTGAGTATGTTCCCAAAATATATTTGACTGCGACAGAGCGTACAAATGAAAAATAAAAATAAAATTAACATTTCCCATACATTAAAAAAATATTTCTAAAAACAAAGTCTGCTGAATTCTATGACGATAACCCACTCTGTAGAATGAGCTTAATTGCACCACTTTCATTGTAAATTTTGTTGTTTTCTTTGTTAATTTAGAAGAACCGTTCAGATGAGTGAGATCTTGTTTCGCCTGTGAAGTAATATATTATCATTCCTTTTACGATTTATTTTAAAATTGTTGGAAATAATAATTGCTTAATTTTGATGTTCTTTGGGTATGGGAAGGTATCTTTGAAAGAGCTATGTAGCTAATAATTATTTACATGTATTCATTTCTGCTTCTACTTAAATAGCTTCCCCCACTGTTTCCGTATATCTTCCTTCATGTAACATTGTAAGAAGTGCTTCACCCTTTCCCCTATTTCCATAAATTTTCCCTTCTCCTTGTCATACTCAATCGCATAAGCATATTACTCTCATTATCTCCTTGTTTTCACGTGAGCTTCTTTATGCCACTTCAATGATTCCTCAATCTGATTGTCACGGCTATTGCTGCAATTCTACGTAAATGTTTATCACGCTATAGATTTTGTAGATTCCTCCAGTGAACAAACCTGTGTCTTCCAATTTTCAAGTCATCACTTAACATGATGCTCTGCATAACTTCCCACAACCTAGCTTTTTAGCATACTCGTTTCTGTCGTTGGCCATTACAATCTGTAATTAAGATAAAAATATCACCAACTTTGTTATCTAATACGATATCACTCTCAAAGGATCATACTTCAACATGTGTCAGTGGGTTGCGCATAGGTTTATTACTGACTAACAAAATACCCGGAGTTGCACGGAGTTTCTTCATATCCGATTGCTATGAAAAGGGTAAAAGATTAATTTTATGTAAACCACAGTGTTTCAGATTTTTGTTTTTAGTGTAATTAGTTCAAATATAATAAAATACTATAATTTTCTTTCTTTTTATTTTACAGTATATTATAATTATATTAAAATATTTTATCAAACGCACTGCTATTGGCCTCTGGATCTATTGGATTCCAGTTCTGCTACACAGCTGTCAGAATATACTAGGAACCAGGCGATCTTAGTGAGAGGCAGGTGGCTGTGAAATTCCACGAAACAAGTAAAGGGTAAACATCCGCGCCCAAGCGGGATTCGAACCCGCAACAGAGATCGCCAGCGCGCCTTGATGATGTACGGACGTTCGGTCCGGCCAAGTGTGTATTCCAGTATATTGCAGTGGGAGCCACTGAGAGCTGGCGGTGCTCGTTGTTCGTGGCGACCTCGGCTGGAATGCTCGCGTCGCCCGCTCTGTAGAGGAGCCCTTGCCCGCTCTGCATGCGTCTGCGTGACCTGCTTCCGGGGACCGTGTCACAGCGGAGGCGCCTGCTCAAATGGCTCCGTCCTATTTAGCTGGCAATTGAGGTCGAGTTTAAGGGCTACAAACCTCCACTGTAGTTGCATTTCGATTTCACGCTTAATCTAAATGTATGTAATAACTGCATGCTGTACCCCCATGTATATTAATTTAAAATAAATTTTTAACTTGTAATTTTGACGGACAAAAAGTTTCCGTTAAAATGCTTTTATTGTGTTGAGTTTTTGAGTGGAAATTACAGTGCAGCCATTTCATAAATGTGCCAGTCGCACGGGAATTTTGCCTCGGCAAACGAGGCCACGGATGCTGCGGAAATCGAGACAGGCCGGTCAGTGGAAATGGGGACGGAAGGTGGCTTTTCGTTCCAGGAAAGTTTAAATCGTACTCCCGTTATAGCAGATGCCGTAACTGCTCACCGTCGGCCCTGTTGCATTAATGAATCTCTAAACAAATTGTAATAGATGTTTTGTGGAATTGTAGAGATTTTTTCCTTTATATATCCTTCTGTATGTACCTTTTCCTGTTTGTATGTGCATTGATTCTTCTTCCGTGTGGGGATTTGTCGCATATACTACGCGATCTTTCAGGAATCCCCACAAAAATAAATCGCACGGAGTCAGATGAAGTCAGGAACTACGTATGATCATTCTTTCTCCATAAACGCCATGTAAATCCTTTAGGAAACTGAAGCACTGTGTGCGGTTGAGAAGTCCTGTTGAAAATGACCATAATTACGCTCTTCATTTGTCAACATTTGGAAGAAAGGTTCCAGGATATGATATATATAATGGTTTGATTTTTTTTCGTTTCCATGCAAATTAAGGGCTCAATTATTCTCTTGTACTGTTTGCTCACCGTAAAACGACTTTTATGTCGTGTAGTGGTCTTTCGTGAACAATGTGTAGGTTTTCTGTACTCCAATACCTGATATTTTTTCTACTAACGTGGCCGTTGAGATAAACTAAGCTTCGTCGGAAAAAAGTTACAGATATGTCAATTATTCACACTTTTAAAAATCCAATTTGCCAAGCCCACGCTTTCTGGCGGATTGATAGACAGTAAAGCGCACACAACCGTTGCTTTGGACGGCTTCATCTTCAACGTTTTTGTGGCCTTCCTCGCACTGTTGCGTAAGACATAACAAGGGATGAGAATGTTCCAGCTCCGTTCGAATGTCACGCAATTTCTCTTCAGTTACGACGTCGCGCTGACCGACTGTTTTATTGTTCCTTGACTCCTAACTTTTTTCACCATTTTTTCAGTCGTATTCCGATGTAGAGGTCTGATTCTCTGAAACGCCCTAATGTGCCATACACAAACACTTTCTGTTTGAAAGGGAAGTATGAGAGGGTAGAAGAAAATAAGTATTTTATTTTATATAAATGGACACAGCATATTCTATTATAACAAGATAAAAGTTGTGATAGTAAGAAAATCAGTGCTTCTGTGAATTGCAATGTGAATTTTAGCATCGCAAATTGTAGGTTGCATGTAATTTTTATTCTCTTTTGTTTTCTCAATTCCTTGAAAGTGACTTTTCAGCTTTGCGATTGTCAGTTTCAGGAACGAAGAATTAGCGAGCAGGAGCTAGGGGCGTTCGTGCATTCGGAAAGAGAGTTGGAGTTCGTCCTCGCTTTGCAAATGCAACGGAGCGGCAACACGACCTCTGCGGTCCGTCTGAGCATGAGAGATACGGATGGGATTGTCAGTGTGTCGAGGACGAAAGCGGGGAAGTCGAGAAGTCGGAGTTTGAAGGAAAGGATCGACTCGGCGCCGGCGGGGGGGGGGGGGCAGCGAGACTGGCGCGGATGGGGGCTCGGGGCCAAGGGACGCCTAGGGACTCGGAGGGTGGAGCAAGAGGGAAAGAAGCTGGGCGAGGAGGTAGGGAAGAATGGTGTGGGTGTCACAGCGACTGCTGTGAGATGGGTGGTACCACGGGAGGGTGAGATAGAGCTGAGGTAGCTAAGGGAAACCAGAGAGAGAGAGAGACAGGGAGAGAGAGAGACACTAGAGAGAGACACTAGAGAGAGAGAGACACTAGAGAGAGAGAGACACTAGAGAGAGAGAGAGACACTAGAGAGAGAGAGACACTAGAGAGAGAGAGAGACACTAGAGAGAGAGAGAGAGACACTAGAGAGAGAGAGAGAGACACTAGAGAGAGAGAGAGAGAGACACTAGAGAGAGACAGAGATACTGAGAGAGATACTTAGAGAGAGAGATATACACAGAGAGAGAGATACAGAGGGAGCTACACAGAGAGAAAAAGAGAGAGAGAGAGAGAGAGAGAGAGAGAGTCCGTTAGGGGCAGGAAGAAGTCTGGGAGTCCGTCAGAAGTCTGAGGTCAGGGGAGATCACAAGGCCGGCGCCTGGTGCGGGGAAAAGCGGGCGAAAGGAGCGAAGTCCGCGGAGGGGCGGGTCGCCGGGGACAAAAGGCGCTGCGTCGAGAAACTCTGTCGTCGCGAAGGAGGTTTCGGTCACGGGGGTGGCGGCCGCGTGGAAGGGAAGGAGGGGGTTGAGGGGGGACGGCGTCGTTGGCGTCGCGGCGCGCCGGGCTGCGTATGTGTGTCGGGGCTGAGCCCCATTTCCGCGCGGGCGATCGATGCTTATCCTGTTTGCGGCTGCATCCGCGCCCCGACCGCGCACGCGACCTCGCTGCCAGCCCGTCGGTGCCCCCCCGGCCCCCGGCCCCCGGCCCCCGGCCCCTGGCCCCCGAAGCGGTCGAGGACGAGGCCTCGTTCAGCCACACCTCACGTGCAAGAACTGCAATTCTCTTGCCGGCTATACGGAGCACTACTCACGCAAACGCTTTTTATTTCCATTTGTTGACTAAAATTGTATTTAGTCTGAAAAATGCAGCATCCCGGGAAATTGTGCTTCCGTATTTATCAGAAATTTAATCTACGTTTCAAATAATTTTACCTGCAGGAGAACCGGAGAACGAGATACATAAAAGTGTGCCAAAAACAAAGAAAGATGTTAAATGGTACAGCGTTGTTCAATGCGGTGCAATTTGAGAGAAAATTAAATTGAAAAGGAATTTTTAAAACTGAGAAGTCCGAAATCATTCATGCCCACAGACGAGCACGTTTGTATAAAACAATTGTTGAGGATACAATAATTGAAAGATCGACAAAACAGGCGTACCTAATGAAGATGTTAGAGATATTGTATTGACATGAGATGGAAACATTTTACAGTACTCTCTTATCGAACTCAAATCCGCGCGCGTGTGTGTGGTGTGCGTGTGGTGTGTGTGCGTGTGGTGTGTGTGTGGTGTGTGTGGTGTGGTGTGTGTGTGTGTGTGTGTGTGTGTGTATCATTGAAGACTCCACTCCTAGATTTTCAAACTTGCCAAAGTAAATATACATATGTTTTACCGATTGTGTAAGAAAATAATTCGCTGTAAAACTACTAGTAAACTGCAGGATGAAAACAAGGCACTATTTCCAGGGATAAAAGAAAAAAGAAATGTATGACAATTTTGAAGATAGTATCTTTTGAAGGGATTAGTATTGGTACAGAGGTATTACATAGTCTCTTGAAGAACACGTTCTCGAAAGTATAAGTCTTTTTCTTATTTTTGATTCTTCTTTAAAGGTGAATGCTGAAAAGAAAGTTGGGATTGTGTGTACAATTAGAGTGCATGCATACTTCAATCGCAAGAAAACCATTATTTCTACCTAGTGAAAAATAAATGCTTAAGGATGGAAACTTACTAACTGCAAATTAATGTAGTACAAATAACGGTTAAAGACTCGTAAAATTCTGATCAAAAATTAAACAGCCAACTTTTATATAAGCATTCGTAACTAATGTGGTCGGTTATTTCAAAGAACGTTGTAGTGTCACATTTTTTCTCTTAAAAATCTGATGATAACCCACACTTGCAATTTGATATAAAATTAGTCAGTGTATGTTGATCAATAGTCTGATTTCATCTTAATTAAGCAGAGATGCGATTTTTAAATTTATTTATTTTCGTTCGACATTTCTGTCTCTCGAGGAGTTTGAAAACAGAACATTTTATATTATAACATTTTGGATAAGGACATCGAGTATTCAATCATACTCGTAAACATTGTCTTAGTTTCGAAGGTTTGTCCAGGCTTCAAGGTTTGGTCTGAGGTGTAAAGTTGAACGAGATGCATTTTCCGAGATCGAGAGGGTAATCGCATTTTGGAAGCAAACCCTACCAGGACGCGGAATATTGACTTCCCCCGCGTGTTTATTGAAAATGCGTCTAATGGACCCGAAATGATCCTCCTAACCTCGCCACATTGTTCGTGGGAGCGCCGGCCGCCCGTCCCATTACCGAGGCCGCGAGCGATCGTGAGGCTAAGCACGGCGCGCGGCGGGGGGGCGTGGCCGCGGAGCGATCACGTCATTAACCCGATTGGCGCGACTTGATGGCGCGCGCCGCCAGCCTGCGGGCGCAATCAGGTTAGCGGATTCCGTCAACAGCGCGGGCGGCACGCCTCGCCGCGCCGCGCCGCTGCGGTCCGTGCGTGACGGCGACGGAGGCGGCGGCGGCGGAGGCGGCGGCGGAGGCGGAGGCGGAGGCGGAGGCGGAGGCGGAGGCGGAGGCGGAGGCGGAGGCGGAGGCGGAGGCGGAGGCGGCGGTGGCGGTGGCGGGGGCGGTGGCGATGGCGGTAGAAGTGGCCGGTGCGGGGCCGACGGGGGGATAGTGGTGGCGGTGCTGGAGACCGTAGGTAGTGATGGAAAATTTTACCCAAACAATACATCATGTGAATCATGCAACGAACAGCTGACAACTGTCCGTATCCCGAAGCAAAATATATCAATCCTACAGACTGATAATCTTGAAAATATTTTATACTCCACTGACTTTCAGGAGAAAATAGTAACATTATATAAGTTATTAAAAGTGAATAGCGGTTTATAAGTCTATTTTTCAATTGTAAATTACTGTTTCATTCTTGTTTAAACTGTATTTTCACAATGTAATTTGAATTCTGTTTTAATTATTGTATAATAAGTATTTTTTGCAGTCACTTATAACCTTGTCGTTGATGCGACTTTATCTAAAATATTTTTTTAAAAAAATCAGTACATCAATATATCGATACATCACCAAATTTTTTTGATGTCGTTTAAAACATCGACAATGACAGTCATCGATGTTTAAAATAGCGATGTTTTAAATATGATAAAATAGATGTTTTCACATCCTATTTCCATTTTAATTAGTGTACTATTAAAATGAGTTATATTTTATTGTTGACAGACGTATAAATAAGTTAACGAATTTTCCATTTATTCACATTCATTCATAAATCATCGAAGTAAAACGTCCTTAATATAATTTCATTCATAATATGTAAATATTAGTTTTAAGTATATTCAACGTTCAATTACTCTGTCATCGATGTCTGTCCAGATATTGAACCATTGAACCAGTTTATTCAGTTTCGTCAATCGTTTATTTTTCGCACGAAGCATAAAAGATCGGCGGCGGCGGGGGCGGGTGCGGTGGTGGCGGCAGGGACGGTGGGTCGGCGGGGACGCGGGCGGCGGTGGGAAGTGAAGATGGTGGTGGCGAGGTCGGGGCGGCGGTTGGAAGCGAGGGCGGCGGAGGCCACGATGACATTGGCATGCCTTCCGCACTCGCGATTGGATCGCCGTTGATTTGGACGGCGCCGTTGTCGAACGCGTTCCCCTGCCGCCGCTGCGCCCAACCCTACACGTCCGTTGCGTCCCCGTGCTTCACGCTCATTACGCCCCCCAGCAAGGTGTTGCGCGCGCCTCCAGTTGCTCGTTGTGGAGGGGCATTCTGTTCCCTTCCCACCGACACCTCAGCGTCTCGCGCCACCGTTGGCCTCCGGGGGCGGCGTCTTTCTGTCTGCTTTTGCCCCTCGCGCCCAAACGTGTCTGCCGTATCCGTTCGTGGCAACTATTTTGATCTTTTCTCTGTCAAGTAATATTGAAGCATAAAACACAATAACATTAGGTAAATGAAGGTGTAATACAAGTAGGTGCTTTGCAAATACATGCATCTATCATGACGTATTTTGCATTCACATGTCGCCACCGACAGACATCCCAAACCTACTGAATGTTTCCATAGTTTACATTATGGTCTCGTATATGATCATTGTAAAAAACTTATATTTCTATTCAGTCTTTCTGAACATTAGCAAAACACATACTATGCTAATCCTGCATGTTTTCTTCATTATCTCAGTTTCTAATGATCATTCCCTTCTGACAGTTTCTTGAAGTATTTTTTCGGAGTTATTAAAGAGTGACACTTGTAGGGAAACTTCCTTCTATTTTCTGTATATTGCTGAATTCATGCAGCCAATTTTAATCTATTGTTTCAATCATGAAATACAACATATTTCAATGAAATATATGATGTATTTTAGTAATAAAATTTCCATATGCATTTTTGTGTTTATTTTTTTCTCGTTCGTGTTTCACATTAATATTTACGTTTTCTTGTACCTGGGTTATGTTGTTTGAGTTTAATGACGAGTCAGACCATCTTAGATGTGGAAGTAATCTAAAACTTGTAAAATTGTTATAGTGTTGGTAGTGTCTTATAGAAAAACTTCGCCAGAGAGCCATGCCTTCTTCAGTGTATTTAAACGAAAATGGTTTCAGGTCCTTTCTTTATTTCCATGTTATCTCTGATACACTAGATATAGACATTTGCATTTTGTCATCGCTTCCTTGTTTAGTCCCGTTTCAAAAGATCCATTACGAGAATGTATAATGTATGAAGACTATAGTCCGCCTTTGCATATTACAATTTACATTACATTGATATTCATGACCTTCAAAAGAAATACAGATTCTTATTCCATCGGAAAGTACCTTCTTTCCATCTGCTTATCCACAGTTTCAAAGCACTTGAGGAACAATCGTTTACTTAGTTAGACGAAGAAAATTAGGAATTTGCAGAGCAATTCATAGGCGTCAACACAATGAACAGGGTTGGGCAGTATTTAAATAGTAGTATTTGAAAATCTATTTTAATTACATTTTGTATTTGAATAACAATATTTTTTTTAGTTTTGGCATATATTTGAGAGATGTATTTAAATACATAAAATAGGTGTATTTAAAAAAATTAATGTTTAAAATACTTTAAATACAGATGAAGATAACGAGGATAGTTTCTTTTGTTTGATTCTGCTAGTGAATAAAGCTCATTGAAACAAAAATAAAAGCCCCTTTGAGCTGTTGAATTTGAATTCTCTTCATTTTTTAAATATAAATCTAAATTATTAAAGATGATGGACAATTACAGAGGCCAACAAAAAATTGTTTCAAAACACTTTTTTAATCTTGATCGCTCATTTTTATAGTTTTTGGGTGCTGAATACGCATCCGAACTCTGTTTGTTTTCATCACCTACAGTTTAGTCGCAATTCGATCTAGTGATATTGAGGAAAACATGCTAAATATACTCGTACACTAAAAATTCAAAGGGAATACTTTAAAATACCAACATACCTTAATTTAAACTTGCAAGATGGCTTTATATTTTTAACATTACATTCTACAAAGGCCTTACTTGTCCATTAACGTATATTTTCTTCGTTTCTTTTCTTTACAGCTCCTGATATAGCCTTTTCTCCCATGTGCCGTTTTTTGACTCCCTCGGTGAAGTGACCTACAGTAATCTTCCATCATGATGGTGTTTAAGCGTCATTGATAACGTTTTTCCATTACTTTTAGAGCTTGATGAAAACGCTCACCTTGTTCTTCACATACATCGCCTAAATTGTCCGAAAATAATTGTAAACGCACGTTTAAAACGTTAACACTTCGACTCATTAAACATCCCAATTTTTTGAAAGCACCCACACATTAGCAAAAATTGCTTATAGTCTGGGTCTTTTTTGTTGCGTAGGAACTTATTTACAACGTGGTTAAATGCCTTGCCTTATGTGGCGCCCAAGATTTGTCTTGATATCCAAGTTTAAGTCCAAAATATGAAAAATAAGCATTTCTAACAAAGTCTGTGATGTTCCAACTTTGTTTTTTAATCACAAATTTGCCATAAATATAACAAAAACTGTCAGGACTGTTCTTAGACTGTAACTACGACTTAGCCATGACTGAACACTAACTGCTAAACTAGTATCTTATCTTGATAGCAAGAATTCAAACACGTACGTCTCGAATAAAACAAACACGATACTTCTTTTCAAAAGCATCTCTGACTGTGAAACCGCCAGGCTTATGGATGCGCGGTAGTAGAAGGGATCAAAATATTGAAATATTTTCCCAAAGCGTATACTACTCTTTTTGTGATCCTAAAATTGTATCGTTCTAACTTCCTGCGTCTCATACATTTCTAGAGTCTCGAGCTGCATTTGACTAGCGGTACAAGGAAAATGTTAAAATGTGAATTATTAAAAAAAGTGTTAAAATGTGAAAATGTTTTTTAATATTTTTTGTTCACTATATTTTGTTTTCTACAACCATTTTTTTTAGAAATAACTGAGGGTACTTCTTTTCCAAACAAGTAATAACAGCGTAATATCTGCCAGAATGCTTCCGATCGAAGAAACACTCTGCCTGCGTGTTCTTGCCTGCAAAAGCTGTTTAGAGACGTATGAGAATTTGACGCCGTGCGGGTTACCTTATCGACTTCCCCGAAACCCGTTAGGGCGCTCCAGAGAACAGGAAATTACTCTCATCTTTCTGAACTTCGCAATGATTACTGACATATGTTTCTTACCAAGAACACAGATATCTTAAAAATAGCGCTCCTGACATCTTTTGCATTTAGAAGGTAGAATTACACAAGATAGTCCGAGGTTTCTTAGGTAATTTTGTATTGGTTTCGAAGTTTGGTGCATGCCAGATCAGTAAATTTGCTGTTCCTGTTAAGCGTGCTTGCTACAACGTCAAAAGAGAAAGTTTCAAGAAGTCATTGCTAAAAGAGTGGATTTATGGAGATGATTGACGGCAGACTGGAAATGTAGTTTTTTGCCACTGTTGTCAAAATGGGGTAAACTGTGGAAAAATATTTCTTACAATATCAAAACACTGCAACTCATGCAAAAAATGCGAAAAAAGAGAAAAACTATTCAAACCTTCTTCAGCATGTGCAGTCAAAAGATGAAGACAAGAAAGAATTTCAATACTTGTCTTGTGCCATGCCGCAAATATTCCATTTTCAAAATTTGAAAATTCAACATTTAAACAGTTCAACCGACAAAACGTACAAAATATAATATTCCACACGAGTCATCTCTTAGGAAATATCTAACTCAGTAATGTGTTTTGACAATCGAAGAAATTCGATTTATGACAGAATTGTGTTGATCCTTTATGAAGTACGTATTACGTATACATTTTAATATTATTGAACATAATGCCCATTTCCTGCCTACATCTAAGGTCTTGCTTCCTAAGTGCCTGCAGGGGTGCCATCTGCCCTCCTTTTGGAGAACATGTCCTTCTTTTTTAACATTGTCCTCCTATCCTCCCTCCTTTTTTAACTTTACATGGAATGTCTTACTTTTTGTTCTGTTGATTTTAAAATAATAATGGCATAATTTTAAAGCAATTAAATTAAAAAGACTTCATGTCTTGAATATCTACATTTTTACTACAATAAATGCCTTCCATCATTAGTTACTGTGATATAAAACTTATTTGTGTTTATTGTTTGGTGGATAACGAAGGTGAGTGCGGGGGTGTAGTTATCCCGTCGGAAGCTTTCATTTTTAATGACCCAACGTCTTTGATTTTCAAAGACTATAATGGTTTGGATTTGTTGAATACATTGTCTATACATCGTGGACTATAACAAATGCAAAATGTCCTCCTTTTCATTGAAACGTCTTCCTTTTTTAGTAAAATGTCCTCCGCTGAGAAACAAATTTGTGGTAACCCTGAGTGACTGCTTATTGTCAACTATTATGCCTATTTCCCTGCCTATTTTTAAGTTTGTAAATGCCTTTTTGCCTGCCTATTTTCGATCTCTCTAGTGCCTGCATGTATGAACTCTACTTGTAACACTAGTTTACGTTCATCCGCGTCAATTGAAAGATCTTTTACGTTTGCGGGTTTTATACAATCGCCAAATAGGGGTTTATTGTCTGATAATTTGTTTAAAAAACGGGTCGTTTAAAAATAATTTCCGCTTATTTGAGTTAGACTTATAAGTTATTATTCATAAATTTATGACTGTCAATTAGTAATTTGTTGTAATTAACAATGACAATAAAGTTTTGCAATAAAAACGTAATAATAAAAATATTGTATTTACTGTATTTTGAGTATTTGAAGTATTTTAAATACGTAAGTATTTAGCTATTCAAAACCTTATGTATTTTGAGTATGTATTTAAATACTTATTTACGAAGTATTTTGGCGAAGTACTTAAATACTAAATTTAAAAGCTTTGTCCCAACTCTGACAATGAACATGATCATAAATTTGCACTTACAGTATTGTTCATTAGCAAGTTGGGTGATTTTTGATTCTTTGATTGATCAGCATGCGGAATCTCAAAAATATGAATGTAAATAATATACACGTTCCCTAAACATCGGCAAAATTACTTCATACTTAGTGAAGGAATAATAATTAAGATTTGTCAACCATAATATCTATCATTTCACATATTTGTGAAATATATTTACAGATATTTATAATTACTTCCTGAATATTATGTATTTAAGCGGATACAATACACAATACGAAACGTATTTGTATAATAAAATTAGGACGAAGATTCTCCTAATTAATCTATGTCTATTTACGAGTATCGTATTTGCTAAATATTTCAGGTGTCACTGACGAGGAGTTTTAGTCATGTTGGTGAATTACAATTTTGTGTCATTATTAATCTAAGCTACACGATACAGTTACCTGATAACCCAATGAAATGTTCTTGGAAGCCAAAGTGAACATATTCTACATGGAACCTTCTGTGGAAAAATGCAACGTGTGTGTTAAGGGAAGATGCGATTCTAAGAATATAAATATGACATCCAAATTCCTTGCGAGGCGTGTCTTTCTGGTTGAGTAGATGTGGTGGTAAACGTTTCATTAAGGCAGTCATGGAAGAAAAAGAGAATAAACTACTTAATTAATATTGGTGCACTCACATTTATTGAAATAAAATAAAATATCTTTTCCGCAAAAGTGCGAATGAATACATTATCATTAAGACTACACATATGTTTAAAAAATGTTGACGATATAGCAATATTAGCTAGTTCAAGAAAAGATTTACAGGAAATAATAAATACCCTTGCTGAAATTCTGCAACGGTTCCTCATCAAAATGAACTTTTAGAAATGTTAATTCATAATTTTTGGAAAAGACACATCAAATAAAATAGTGTTAGATACAACAGAAATAGAACCTGTACTACATTTTGTTATTTACGCTACACTTTCACCGAAGGCGATAAATGCACAACAATTAAGAAAGCTAATTACAATACCAAAGAAGTCGTTCCAAAACAAAATAAATTGGCTTACAAATACCAATCCAAATTTAGATATTAGAAATAAATTTCTGAAAAGTTATATCTGGAGTATCCTATTACACGGATGTGAAGAACGGATACTTTAGAAACGGTCAGGAGTCGTTTAGAAGCTTGTGAGATGTGACTGCAGCGAAAAATATTGAAGGTTTCCTGCACAGAATTCATTTGTAATAATGTAATTTTAAAACAAGAGAAGAAGAGATCCATTCTAAAAACAATTTCGAACATGAAAGCAAAATTCTTTGAACACATTTTCAAACATAACCAATTCTTAAGCACAAGTTTGGACTATAAAATAGTAGGAAAAAGAGGAAGAACTACACTTCAGAAACTTTATAGTGATGAAGAGGACATAGAAGGGCAGAATGTTGTGGCGGCAGTGACAAGCACATTCTGCCTTTAAGATGATGATGATGATGATGAAGATTGTTCATCTTTTCCAGACGTCTTTTGTGTCTATAAGTTAGTTGATGGAAACAGAAGTAATTTACTTTAGATTTTACGCATAATTATTTGGCACCATTAGACAATCAAATTCACTGAGTAATTGGATTAACTTTAGTGTATCACAGCTCTCTAATTGTGATGCCCGTCTATCATGTATTTTGAGACAAAAGAAACCACGTTTAATATCTAGAATTATATTGTTAACAAAATATCAAGTATTTCATTACCAAACTAATGTTTTAAAATCGTTCCTATTTTTGTGAAAGCGCAGAAGTTTCATCGTAATCGGAAAATCAAGTATTAAGTTACGTATGATTTGCTTAAAAAATGTCTGGTGTACATCGGGGAAGCAACAAACGGTGAACTGTAGAGTTCGTACTCTAGCAGATGAATGGGCAGGTCGAGAGAGGCAACAAGCGCCGGTTCATATGGCGGCACGCAGGGAACATATGCTCTCGCGTTGTTCCAGAATTATACCTATTAGAAGCCTTCGCCCAGGTCACGCCCAGATACCCAGCTTTCACCTGAACAATTGCTTTCAAACATTTGCTTTCAAACACAAACAGAGAGAGAAAGAGAGAGTCAGGAGAGAGAGAGAGAGAGTCTGACTGACTGACTGACTGACTGAGACCGGGAGCGGTAGCTCAGTGCATCAGCTGATGTCACTGCAGCGCCTCTGACCGCCTCGGACCTAGGTTCGAGACCTGGCGGCGGCAGGATTTTCGACACTAGCTTTTCAGTTAGATCGAATTCAGTCGCTGTCTGGAGGAGAATTCTAACTGCCGGCCGCTCTGATCACTAGTTTTCCGTGGTTTCTCCGGTAAACACCTGGCGAATGCCAGAGCAGTACTCTAAGAAACGGGCCACGGACTGGGCGCTTTCTTTCCTTCCTCTTCCTTGTCCTATCCTCTCTCCTTACACACACACACACACACACACACACACTTGCATTAACATACACTACACGACCACATATTCTGGGAGATTGGTCGGGAGCTTGTCCCGGCTGGCGCAGAGCTGGGAGAGTCCTGGTTGGGGGGAACCCCGCTAGCCGACGGTAGCTCGGCGCCGGATTTCGCCATCCAACGGGAGAAGATCATCACCATCTCCCAAGAAAAATGCACTACACTTACGGGACTAATGACCAAAGCCGTTGACGCGCGCGGAATTACTAACAACCAACCAACCTGACAGACTAACAGAAGGAGAGACGAACGGGAAGAGAAGCAAAGTGTAGAAAACAAATACATTAAATATTCAGTGGTGGCAGCAGAAAACTGGTCGTAGTTCATAATAATTGACCAGTATGGAATAAAGAAACCACACTTAATAGAATCAAACCTTTTTTATAGAAATATAATTGTCGCTACCAATAAAGTGGGTCAACGACTGATTTCAGCGCAATTTTTTCCTCTCTTTGTTTACAACAATTGTTAATTCGCAGCAACAAAGAAAAATTTGGACAATTTCTCGAAAAAAAGACGCAACTTTCTTTGTCCCAGAAGAAAAGTCCGCATATTCATAAATTATTAAAAATACATTCAAAAATTTGTTTTTGCGGTATGGTATATCTCAAAAACTGAAAAAAAACTACAAAAGACCTTTGACCACAATGTGAACTAAAATTTGATCAGTGCACAGATGGAGATTCAATTAAACATTTCTATACTGTAATATATCAGAAAACATTATGAAAGGTGAAGTCAAAGAACGTTATAAAAAAAGGACGAGTTACAAGAAAGAAGGAGACTGAGGGACCCCGAGTAGAGACTCCAAGAGGGAGTTCTCTCGAATTTATGGGTGTGGAGTCGGTTGTATCTTGGTGAGATACAGAAAGGGAAGGTGCGAAGTATTATAGACCCGGAAAGAGAGGAAATGTGGTAGAAGGAGACTGAACATGAAGGGGAGGAGAGAGAATCGCCGCGAGGCGGGGACACGACGCGGCGGCGCAGCGCAAGAGCGAGTACGAAGATTGGCAGCGCGCGAAGAAAGGAAAGGAAAGAAAAGTAATGTAAATAGATTTTAGTTGGCTGCCAAAAATAATTTACGGTAATTTGCTGATTCAGATTTATTACATTTGAATAAACGTTTTGTTCATTTTTTATATGAAAGAAAAAGGCTGATTACTAAATTAAAGATTGCAGCCAATAGCAGTCCAATTGATGGAGAAAATTCTTTTATTTGAACGGACAGTCATCGTCAAGGTAAGATTGAATGAGCGTCGGACCCATATGTATTAAATTTATCTCGGTGGCATGCCCAACTTGGTCAAGGTAATTAAAAGAACAAAATTGTTTCGGATAGATTAAAAATATATCTCAATACAGACATGTTATGTTGAGTTTTTTGTAACAATTATTTCCTTAGATCAAAGAAGAATAGTAGATGAATAATGTAGAGTTTCTACTATGGTAATCAAAGCGTTCAATATCTGTCGGTACTATTGTACACGTTAAACAATATAGTATAATTTAAATATTGATTTTTAACTACCTCTATTACACCTTTCTTTCACTTCTACGGCGAAAGCAGATCGTTTTGTTCTCCAATCATCAACATCTGTTGATCAGTTCAGCCGCGAGTTATTAGCTCGAGAACCAACTCACAACTTCCACAGTGAAAAACATAAACCTTTTTTGTGCAATTGAGTAAAATTTTACTCATTTCCAATGCCACGAATCTTACACTTGATTTGCTTTGCATACCTTTCCTCCAGTAATTTTAGAAAAAGTGAAGGAGAACTACTAGAAACCATTTGGAACATGAAAGCAAAATTCTTTTGACACATTTTCACACATAACCAATTCTTAAGTACAATTTCGGACTGCAAAATAGTTTGATAAAGAGGAAGAGGGAGACTTAGAACGGAAATTGTAGAACAACTTCAAATCGAACTACACTTCAGAAACTAAACAGAGATGAAGAGGACAGCGGGGGCCAGAATGTCATGGCGGCAGCGACGGGGCACTTTTTCCCTTTAGGCAAAAGTAGAGAAGTGTATTTTGTTCCTCCGGAGGTGGCGGTGATCTTCCCCCGCTGGATGGCCAGATCCGACTGCGACCTACTGTCGGCTAGAAGGGTTTTCGTCCGCAACCAATCTCTAACCTCCCGGCCAGTCTCTCGGCATGTGTGGTAGTGAAGTGCATATTAGTGTAATAGCGTTTTCCATTCGTTGCACTGAAACCCACCCTAGTGCAGGGCAGAAACGTCACCGCTCCGCAACAGTGCTGCCCCACACGCGTGAAGGGCAGCTACGAATGAAACGGATTCCGGAACTGAGTCAGTGCTTGTGAAATTATACTCAGCTGTTCTTGGTCAGTCACACTGATCGAACTCGAACAATAATAATTTTGAATGATGATCGTCGTTATAATTTTTATGACGTCTTTTGGTAATTCTTACTTCTTAATTCATAAATTATTAACGTATGATTTCTTTATTTAAAAACTACGAAAATTTCAAATGCGTATGAGTCGTAATTTCATATTTCGAGATTTGCCAGTGATCAATATAGTACACAAGATTTTGAACCGAAAGGCTTCTGTAGAATTGTTTGATGACTGAAAACAATAAAAATATTAACATGAACATTTCCGCTTGTATATGTATGGGCGAGCGAGAAATATTTCTTGGCATATATATTTGAATAATTTTGTAAGAGTCTCTATTTTTATTTTCACTTTATTAGCGTTTCGAAATTGAGACGTACCTAAAACACTTTAGTTTATAAATAGCTCTGAATTTGTTAATATGAAGTTATTGAACGTTAAAGTTTCGGAAAACATTATCTGATTTTCCGAACTTGTAAATCACAAACATTATTTTAGGACATTTCTTGCAAAACATAATATACTCCATCATTCGAAGTATTCCTGCGTGACAGAAGATCCTCCATTGCCTTCACAATTTCACCACGAATCTAAATCAGCATGGATAACTTCCGTACCTAACCTCACAATGGCCCAGTGCACTGGACTGCACTGACGCGATCGTCGGTGCAGTTTAGGGCGCCCCGAGTGCGCCCTGGGTCCGTGTCGATGTGCGAATGGAACACGCAGTTCTTTGCACCGGTGCGCCCTAGCGGCCGAATGGAACACGAAAGCTGCCCTGAGTGCTGGGTGCACACTAGTGCGGCGAATGGAAAACGCTATTAGTGTGTGTAAGTAAGGGCTGAGAATAGAACAAGGAAGAGAAAGGAAAAATCGCGCACGGTCCGTGGCCCATTTGTGAGGGTACTGCTCCCGCATTTGCCTGGTGTTGATCGGAGAAACCACGGAAAAACACCGATCAGAGCAGCCGGCCACTAGAATTATCCTCCTGACAGCGACTGAATTCGGTCTAGCTGGAAAGCTACAGCCACCGTCGGGACTCGAACCTAGGACCACCCGGTCAGAGTGACTCGAGTGACGTCAGTTGATGCCCTGAGCCATCTCTCCCGGTTTCTTGTTTTCATTACCTTCTTTAGAACATATTTTGAAGTTTCATAGTACATATTTTTCCGGTCTGTAATGATGACTGCAGAACCGTTCTCACCCGTGCGGTTTCACCGCCGTGCAGCGCTGGCGCGTGTTGTGAGCAGCACGCGCGTGTGCACGCGTGTCTGCGGCTGCGCGTTTGTGCGGCGCCGTTTGTGCGGCCGATTAGCGCGCGAGGGCTTCATTAGCCACCGCGAATGGACGAGCTCCGCGGAATGTAGTTGACCGCACGTTGTGGACTAATATCCGCCACTTCCTAACGTATTCAGAGCCCGCGACGCGCGCGCGCTGCCAATTGCGGTGCGCTTCATCCGCGGGGCACGGCACTCGCCACGTGACTACGGATGGCGAAAAACATCGATGTTTTCCAACAGAAACGTTATCATCGATATTTTGCTTTCGATGTTTTCTTCACATGACTAGGGATGGCAAAAACACGTCGATGTTTTCCAACAGAAACATTATCATCGATATTTTGTTTTCAATGTTTTCTTCACATGACTAGGGATGGCAAAAACACATCGAGGTTTTTAAAACATCGAAGTTTTCCAACAGAAACATTTTCATCGATATTTTGTTTTCGATGTTTTCTTTACATGACTAGGGATGGCAAAAACACGTCGATGTTTTCCAACAGAAACATTATCATCGATATTTTGTTTTCAATGTTTTCTTCACATGACTAGGGATGGCAGAAAAGGTCGATGGTTTACAACAGAAACATTATCATCTATATTTTGTTTTTGATGTTTTCTTCGCATGACTAGGATGGCAAAAAAACATCGATGTTTTCGAACAGAAACACTATCATCGATATTTTGTTTTCGATGTTTTCTTTACAACAATATTTTGTTGCAAAAACCTCGATGTTTTTTATTTTTTTTAGTTTTTTTAAATAAATTGGTTTAAGCACGTTGTGTTGTAGAAGCAATCCACAGCAATATCGTTGATTTGCGCCATCCTCTTTATCACGCTGCACATTTCGCCTAGGCAATCTGAGAATGTTTGGGAGCTGCTCGTGTTATGAATGTATATTATCGCCAGGTGTGTCGTTGCCTCAATTGACAGTGAAACACGAAATCGATAGCAAGATACGATGTTCTTTATTGTTAATTTTATTCTTTACGTTCGATAATAATTCTTACATACTATTAACATGCTGGTAACCAAACAATAAAATATATCGCTTTTACGCACTGTAATTAAAAATGGATAGGAAAAAAAGCATGTTTATTAGTCTATAATTAAAACACCGATGGTTTTAACATCGATGATTTCTCGTTGATGTTTTCATCGACATCAAAAGCTCTTTAACCATGTATCGAAACATTGATATAACGATGTTTTGGTAAAATTTGTCATCACTTCACGTGATCGCCATTGGTTCTAATTTTGCCACCGAGGATGCGTGTGTAACGACGTTCGTGTTTGAAGATTGCGACACTGCAAGTGAAACGTTGTGGACCTGGAGGTGCGAGATTTTCGCCACCGGCTAAAAAGCTGGGTTGGCATCGCTGTTTGGATAAGAATTGTACGGTCTGTTAAATTTTATGGATCGTTTGTGTATCGATCAGTTCAGTACCAGAGCACTACATAAACCATTACTACCAAACTACTACCCAACACGACATACTTGTTCTCCACATTTAATTTTTAATTAATGTCACGTACATTTTTCAAATATATTAGTACTTTTCGTGTAATTTTAGCGCAACATGTGAAATATTAACACATATTAAAAACAAGATTTTCAAAGAAAACAAACTTTTTCTATAAACATTTTGTATCGATCGGGCCAAATGCACTGAATGTCACACATAAACCCTTTTTTATGTATCCACCCACGAAATTTTATTTAAAAAGAGTTACACAAATGTATTTTTTAAATAATGTTCACGTTCTAAATATTTATACTTTAGGTTTTTTATAATAAATTGCATTTGTGAGCGCAAACACATAAAATTATTATGATTAATTTTCATCATAATAATTAAAATTTATATATTCAATGATGCAAAAAAATTAAAAGCCACGTATATATAAAACGTCAGTTTTAATATTATTAGTTTTATCTAAATATTAAATTATTTTTATCAAATTATTATGGTAATAGCAATATCGTGCTCACAAACAGTACTAAATAGTGAGGGGGTCCTTGTGAGACGGAGGCTCGGGGCAGGTGACATTCTAGGGCTGTAAGTTTGAAACCCATGTTAGGCAATAATGTTTTAATTTGGGATCGTAGCATGGGGAATATTTCGGAGTCCCTATTGTATTATTATCTGTCCCCTAATAATTCGTAGTGTCTTGACCTTACAGGCCCTGTGTGTGCAGTCAATGAGTGCAATTGAGAAACTGGATCCTACATTCATAACTGTGGTACAAGCAGGAGAGGGTGTCAAGGGATACCAGAGGCAAATACAGGACGAGATAGGCGATGCAATTTACAGAGAACGCGAAGGTTATTTTCGCTGCGATTATCCTCAGAGGAGCGAGAGTCTCTGTTAGGTATTTTAGGTGCCAATAGGTAGCAGCTGGGGAGAGCGTGAGGCAAAACCGAAAAACTAGCCAAAATTCATGAGAATGGGGAACTACCTAATACGAGAGAGTCTGTACCACTCTCGCGAAGAAGGGGGGGGGTAATTTCCTCCCCAGCAGTTACACACTTGGAGGGTGTCCTGGCGATTGTTTTTTAAACATTGTATAACTTCATTTGCATATTATATAGAGAGGGAATGATGGTTCTCTTCGAAGAAAAGAAAAGGAATATGAAAATACCAAAGATTCCGAAAGAGTTTTTAAGTTTAAAATACATTATATCCAATGTTTGCTTTATATCATATTAACATTGAGTAATTAAGTGTATTTTCTTTTGTTTCAGGTAAACCAGTGCTCCTTTGATGTCGCATCTGAGTACATGTCAAAACTATGGTATTATTAGCTTCCTGAAAGTAAGTTCACTGAAAATACTCTTAAAATACTTTAAATAAATTGATTTGGATAAAGGTTTGCTCTAACAGAAAACTGAAGGCATTGACTGAAAATAACTTTGTAACGTGTACCCGATGGCCGTCCGCCGAAAGCGACTGTTTTGACGAAATGCTTGGTACGAGTGGTTTGTTGCAGTTGATATCGACAAGTCGATGATTGGAAGTCATTTAAAATGAAGTAGGTGCGTCATTAGAGAAAGGCTCTTTAGATAATGTGCTTCATCAATTCTGCACAAGTTGTTGTTGGAGGTTAGGTTCAGCGGGGAATGAATTGAAGCAAGAGTAATGAGTAAAGCGGTTTTCGATGATTCTAAGTTATCAATTTTAAAGTAGCATAATGGCGTTAGTCACTTAAATCGCATTCATAATTACGTAAACAACTCGTTTGTTTGCGTACGAGTAAAGTGACTTACGCAAGCGCAATGTCGTTCGGAAGTCTAAATTGCGGGGGATGGTGTCACACGTATTTTTGTCCCACAAGTTTTTTTTGTGAGAAATCTATTTTAAAATGTTGGTAAGTATTTTAAAAGGTGAGGACTTAATCACCGAGCAACCCTTCTTTTTTTCGGACACATCAGTCACCGATCAGTCAACGTCACCATCAGTCAACGATGCCAGGACCTGAAAAAGTTTCTGTTGTTTTAAAGGCTTCCGTTTATATTACTCAAGCTCCAAAATGAGATCTTCTGGTACTTACTTTACACTGATCTACATGTTGAAATTGAAAATAAGTGCTTCACTTGATAACCATATTGATTAATTATTGTCGTATCCGTAGTACGAGTGAGGTCACCACATTGGAATGAGCTATTCTAATGTGGTGCGCGGTTGTTTTGTGATATGAATATGATTCTGTAGTGTCCAAATGATGAGTTAATTAGCATGTCGAAAATAATGGGGTAAAAAGTGTGAAGTGGGTTTTCTTTTTCAACTAATTAAACAGTATTTCTTGAATAGCAGCTGTATAAAAGAAATTAATAAAATTGATGAAATTAATTAGGATAATTATTTTCAGGAGGCTCGTTTATATCGTGTCTCCTGTCCAGTAGTTCTTTACACATTACGCTGATACTTCAGCTACTAGAAATGATGCGTCACAGTCTAAATTATTAATATTTTCGAACTGTTTAAATTGCATATGCAATTGTTTAAATCGTTTAATTTGAATGTTCATTGATCAATAACCATATAGATCAGAAAATTAAAAGCTATGTTGATGAGTAAACTATTAATGGAGCTGAGTTTTAGGGAACGAAAGTCACATCCAATCATTGTATTGTGTTTTAAACTTTCAAGTTATTTTCGCATTTAAAACGATAATTTACAATGAGTGAAAGGTTCGCATTTGCCCGATTATTTATTAAATAATATTTTGGAGAACGTGTCTTTTAGCTGGGAAGTACTTTTAAATAATTTGTGAAAATGAGGTAATTTCTTTATTGTATGCAGTGAAATTTATGGTAGACTTTGTGGAAATTGTGCTTATTTGTTTTTCGAGTAAAAATGAGAATAAAATTTCTAGAATGAACATTATGATAAAAATAAATTCTTAGTGATACCCTTAAAATATATGATACTCTTATATGGGATCTTCCACGTTAGCGGGTCCGCTAAGTTAATGGCAATATCACAGTCCCGAAGCATTACACAGCATTACAGAAGAGTTTTCAAAAGCAAAAAAAATTCGTCGTCCTGTAGCAATGATTACTAGCTGTGAGGTACCGGCAACACGTCAACTTCAGGGGTAGCCGAGAGGTGTTGAGGACTACTCTCACTTGTATATTCAGCAATAGCTTTTTGAGAGACCGGCGCTTGCTGATCCAGCAACCGGCCTTTGGCGGCCTGCTCACGGTCATGCTCAGCGCCAACTCCAGGCATGCCCTGGCGCTTCCCAGACAGAGACTCTTTCTCCGAGGCCTTCCGACTTCTTCGATTCTCTCCAGCAGTGGGTTTCTATTCGGAGTGGCCTTCTCCTAGCATTTAACCCTACTACCCTTGGCATCCACCCTCCCCCGGGTCAGGTAAGAACTGGGAGTAGGTGTAACCTTCCACCGGTTGCGCCAATTTCTGTCACAGGAGCGGTTGCATGTAAAATAAATGTAAAGAACCATTTATTTTTCTTTGTATTACAACACATGTAAATTATTACATTTTGTTGATTACTGACAATTACTGCAGACAATTGTTTTTGTAGAGTGAGTTTTGCAAACAAAGCGAGCGCACAGACTACATGTCATTGTTGCGGAGCTGTTTTTACGAACCTCCCGCAAAGGCTGCATGTTCCACGTTTCTTTTTTTCTTGTGGACTCGATAAAGCTGAAGTTGAGGGTTGTGGATATTGGAACTGTATAAATGCTTTGAGGTCTATTGGAAGGCAAGTAATTTTGCTCCTGGAATACATATGTTCCTTCATTAGTTCAAGAGACATTTTCAAAATAAATCTGCGTAAAATGAGTCTTTAATATGCTTTCAGCATTATGTACATCATCTGGCTATTCACTCCAGCTATATTTATAAGAGCGAAAAAAATCGATTGAGGCCACCTTCTTGTTGTTCTGGCTACACTATATGTAGCACATAACTTGTCCAGCGTGTCCACTCCACCTTTGGTCCTATTATAATCCAGAATAATATCTGGCTTTCCACTTTCCTGATCTATTTCTCCACTATCATGAATCGTAGACATCAAAATAACCGCTTTATTAATTTTGGTTACATACGAAACGAGAGTTCGGTCTTTTTGGTAACCAAATATTGAAGAACCTACAGCTCTTGTCTTGTTAGGCAAAAATTCTGAAGGAATGACGCCTTTGTTTTTTCTCATTGTTTCTAAAAGTGTAATACTTCTTGATATAAGGAATGTGGCCAGAGGCATAGAGGTATACCAGTTATCGGTAGTTAGATTTCTGTGTGTATTGACTAAGTCCTCAACAAGACGCTTTACAAGTTCTTCTGGCGAGTTTGAAACAGAGTATAGGCCTGGTGGTTGTTTACCGACATAAACCTCCAAATTTCCACAATAAAATGTCTTTGCATCTGCCATTGCATACATTTTTATGCCATATTTAGCAGGTTTCGATGGTATGTACTGTATCCATGAACAGCGACCACGAAATGGGTGCAACATTTCATCAACTGTAACGAGTTCACTCATGCTTTAAGATTTTCTTATATTTTTAACAAAGCTGTCAAAAATATATCTTACGTCAGTAAGTTTATCCAGCTTCCTTCCTTCTTGCTGGGTTGTGCTATCATCAAATCGAAGGCTCCTCAAAATTAGTAGAAACCTGCGATAACTCATAGCTGCTCTCATGTGTCATTCCCGTTCCATCCTTTGCCCATAACTCTTCCACATTTACCATTCATATTTTTTTAAGCCGATTTGGATAAGGATACCGATCGTAGCCAAAAGTTCTTCTCTGGTTAGATCAGTGCAATCTCGGGGCCGCCCATACATTGGGCGTCATTTTTCAATTTTTGCATTAGTGTGTCTTAGAATTTCATCAATCATGTTTACATCAAAAAGTTTCGAAAAAAAGTCAATTGCAGATTCAGAATCTCTTAATATTCTTCTAGGACCAGGTAACATTTTTACAATATTTTTTTTCTTGATGTTGGAAGATTTCAATAAACTTGATTTGTCCTATTTCGTAACTTTATCCTTCCCAACATAAAAATCTTCAGCTCTTGTTTCATCTGCATCCTCCCGATCACTACCCTCAATTTCAGTTTCAGACTCATGGTCAGCATTTGTTATTTCTTCCTCACTGAAATCAGAATCACTTTCCTCAAAATTTCCTGTTGATTGATTTTGACCTCTGCTTTCATTATCTGCTTCTTCTAATTCTTGCAAAATTCTAGGAATATCTTCAAGTTTTACCGGTTCCCACCTAATAAAAACATTCCGAATGTGTACTATGCTAATCACTAACATTAAAAATAAGAAAAATAAAAAATAGTTGCACTTACATTTTGTAACAAACAGCTTAGGAGAGAATAAACGTGACGGATAACAATGAGAGCGAGAGCGGCCGCGCGATGTATTCCGTAAAACTGTTACGCGCGCTCTGACTAAATTGTTTATGGGCAGAAAAGTAGTCGCAACAATTGGGTAGGGTGGGGCAGGTGGCAAGAAGAGTATTGTTTCGAGGAATAGCTGGCGCCAATATTCCAAGGAGCTGATGAGAAGCGAAAGACAGCTAAAATAAAGCAGGTGTTGTACAAAATACAACTGCGCGACCGGTGGAGGGTTAATGAAGAAACAAAGGACATAATTACTTAGGATAGATGTGGTGAAGGCGTACTTACTAAGATATCTGACTAATTACCTAACAGAATTACCTAACTCTAATATAAGCTAGTTTAATTGAGGAAATATTCTTCTAACACCTGTAAAAGCAATCTAGATATGAAAATTTGACTAGGAATGCCAAGTATGGATATCTGTAATTCTGGTTCTTTGAAGAGAGAGTCTGAACCTGACTAGGTGTGAAATTTGAGGTATGGAGCGAGAAAACTGTGTGGAAAGATATGTTATATGCTGTTCTATGGAGTCAATTTGGAATCCTTTGTGGAGTTGAAAGTTTGTGAAAAACTAAGGAGCATTTATGATAGTTCTAATAAAATGATTCTGGACTATTTGAAGCTTGTTCATGTTTGTTTTTGCAGCGGAAATCCAAAATGGAAAGACATAGAGGAGGAATGGTCTAATGGTGGTTTTGTAGATGGTTAGACCGTTGGGAATGGGATGTAGTTGATTCTCGCACCGAAAACACAACCAAAGCGATACATTTTTCATACACACCCACGCCATTTTTAAATGTTGACTGTAGTTAATAATTATCAATGTACAGAATGTGTTGAACTCTGAGCACACACTTTACATCGATAAAACTGACACATTTGGGTTTAAGATGTCTCAAGCAGTAATTATAGTTTGTTCACTCACAATTTTTAGAGTACTGCACGTTACATTTTTACTATCAGAACATGACATAGCCGTGCAGATCCAGCAATGATAAACGAATTTTTGGCCGTATATGCAGCTCTAAGGTGAATGTTTATGAAGCGTTTCTAGGAGTACATTAATAAGGTGAGATTATGCTGTCAAGCAGAGAGAGTTTTGGAGAAGCAGAGAGAGTTTTGGAGAGTTTTAGAGAAGAGTTTTGGAAGAGTTGGCTAAAATATTAGCAGATTGTCAATTGTAATTAGTTACTATAATTTTATGAAAACGCTACAGATAATACGAGAATTTCTGTAATGTTGTAGTGCCATATCTGTGTTTTTACTTTTTTGTTAATTTTGTCATTTTATTTTTTGCTTATATATCAGGTTCATTCTAGCGCTCTTCAAAATCCTTATCATATTTTTAAAAGTGTATTATTAAGTTCAGCGTGCGGATGTCTTCAATTACTTAACGCATCGCTGAAGCAAAGAAAATATACGTATACAAAAAAAATCGAATATCACACCCTTTCAGTCTATAATGGGATTTTTCGTTCCAAGATTGGTAGCATTGGAAACTCCGATGACATCCCGTCTTCGCTCCCTCAGCTACCGCCATCGCATCGTCTCTGTCTACTCTTCCACTGCCACTCTCACCTCTCACCACCATCACCATGTCTCCGTCTCACCACCATCATCGTCCCCATGCATTTGTCTCCGTCACACCACCGAGTCGCTCCCCACATTATCACCGTCTCTTTGAGGCCATCTGCGCTAGCTCGACAGCCGCCTCCCCCCTATAACACCATCACCATCAGGTCCACCACTCTCACCTCACCCGCAGCCTTATCCAGCACAACACCACCACCACCTCCACCAGTAGCGGTCGCTCAGTGCATCAACAGCACTTCTAACCGGGAGGTCCTGGGTTCGAGTCCTGACGGCGGCAGGATTTTCGACACTAGCTTTTCAGCTAGGTCGAATTCAGTCGCTGTCTGGAGGAGAATTCTAGGGGCCGGCTGCTCTGATCGGTAGTTTTCCGTGGTTTCTCCGATTAACACCAGGCAAATGCCGAAGCAGTACCCTACGAAACGGGCCACGGACCGCGCGCGATCTGTCCTTCTTCTTCTTTGTCCTATCCTCTCCCCTTACACACACACACTTACACTAACATGCACTACACTACCACATATTCCCGGAGACCGGTCGAGAGCTTAGAGCTTGTCCCGGCTGGGGCGGTGCCCCGTTGGTGGGAGAGTCCTGGTTAGGGGGAAACCTGACTAGCCAACGGTAGGTCGGCGCCGGATCTCGCCATCCAGCGGGGGAAGATCACCGCCGTCTCCCGAGAAAAAAACATGCACTACACTAACGGGACTAATGACCGAAGCAGTTGACGCGCCCGGAAACACGAAAAAATCAATCAAATCAATCAATTAACTACCACCTCCGCCCCCATCTCCAACTGCCGCCCCCTCTCCCTTCGCCCCAACGCCGCCCCCGACTTTCGCGCCGTCGCCGCCCCCGCAGTAGCCGCCGTTTCCTGCTTATCGATTGATGTCCTCGGGGAGGCAGCGGGATTCCGACTCTGTGCTCTCGCGCCTCCTTGCAACTTTTGGAGGGTGTTCGAGGCCTGGCCACGTGGCAACACCGCAACACTTCGCAACATGAAGCTCCACAGACTCAAGACTTAAATGGCTCCTCTTAGAAGACCAAATGTTGAATCATAACTTGTATTTGAATAAAACGGATAAACTAGTGCTGCTTCAATAGCACATACTTCCTGGCAATATTTTTAACAATTTTCGTACAATATTAGTTAAACCCATGCAAACATTTTGCGCAATTCCAACTCCATATCTGTGGGCAACGTTGGGTTACATGAGGTTCTCCCTGCATGCCTCTGCGTGTTTTCCCAACTCTGGAAAAAATATACCCGCATTGGTATTTGAACTCGTGCGCGTAGATTTCCACGCTCTATGTAGTATTCATTAAACCACAGCCGCGCTCACGTCTTTTGGCGCCGTCACATCCAGGATAAGAACATCTTTAATTTTTGAAAATTCAAGTGTTTAAATAAAAATTAAGGTTGCGCAATAGAATTCAGTGTAGTGTTTCATCTTTACGAAACGTTTAATGCAAAAAATTGCGAACAGTCTCTGAAAACATTTTTGAAGTATTTGGGAAGAAAAGTATCACTACCTACTCAGAATTACGCAAAAAGTATTCATGTTTCGAAGAAACTCTAGTTATTATTTCAATATCTAATATTGTAAAATATATTGAATTAAGAAATAAGTTTCTAGCTTCAATAATAAAAGATTAGGCAGCTTCGATTTTTTCAAAATGTAAAAAGTTTTAATTAAAGTAGGACTTGTATTATTAAGCGTACTTTGCTGTATTTCAGCATTTAATGAAAAGGGTTGGAGATATTTTGAGAACATTTCCTAAGGACTTCATTCATGTGAAATTCTCCGAAAAATTAAAAGATACTCGTACTTTCAAATGCGCAGAGATTGGAGTTCGGTCCGATCGATCCGGGATTATTCATATTGGTGTAAATCCCTTTACGGTTTATGCATTAGTGTTGTTCACAGACGTACGGTGAGACGGGCAGAAAGATAGAAATACAGTTTCTAAAAAACGTTTTTCAGTGAGAACTCTGAAACATCAACAATTTCGCCATACATTTCTAAAACATTAGTTAACTATTTCTAGACGACGTATTAGAGTAAGTAAAGAAGCACTTAAATAACGATGCATTAAAACACATGCGATAACAAAATTTTTAATTAAAATGAATCAAATATTTTCATATCTTATTATAATTGTTGCAAACTCATCTTTTGTACTTGACTTTATTAATATTATGTTCATTCGTCATTTTCTTTTACAGAAAATGTACTGCTTTCGTTGGAAACAAAGAACGTCTAATGACTATTTCTATAAATATATTTAGGGCGTTATATTTGTTGTGATCAGATAGACCACGGTGGAAAATAAAAGAAAGCCGTGGGGTGGCGATAATAATGTGAGGTGGCGATCCTGTGATTATGAGAGAGGCGGAACGTGTTTGGACACGGGCGAGAACAT
The DNA here is from genome assembly GCA_011170035.1 of Teleogryllus occipitalis. NCBI lineage: Eukaryota > Metazoa > Arthropoda > Insecta > Orthoptera > Gryllidae > Teleogryllus > Teleogryllus occipitalis. The sequence goes on along the minus strand of BLKR01000616.1, from coordinate 225,421 downwards.
TACACGCAGCGATTGGCGGAGAACTGCATAGAAAGGAACGCGAGGATTTTGCGAAGGGAAGCAGGGCCCCCCGGTCGTCGTAGATGGGCCGTATCAGCTAACAGCGCGACGGGACTCGACGGCGCGGTGAGGCCAGCAAGAGAGAGAAAAAGAGAGGGGGCGGGGCGGGGCGGGGCGAAGTGCTCTGGCGAAGGGGTGGGCCGCCGCCGACCGCAGCCTCGCCGGTCGCGAGCGCCGGCGCAAGCGGATTAAGCGGCGACGGACGCCCTTTACACTCGCGCCGCCCTAATCCCCGTCCTATCCCCTGCCCCGCCCCCGCCCCGCGGTCGCTCCACCCCCGGCCCGGCCACCGCTCTGCCCCTCTCTCCGCCTCCGCTCCGCCCCCCGCTCCGCCCCCTGCTCCGCAACCCGCTCCGCCCCCCGCTCCGCCTCCCGCTCCGCCTCCCGCTCCGCTTCCCGCTCCGCCCCCCGCCCCGCTCCGCCCCCGCTCCGCAACCCGCTCCGCCCCCCGCTCCGCCCCCGCTCTGTCCCGCCCCGCTCCCGCCCCCAACCTCCGCCACCCTCCCTGCCCCTTCACGTCTAATCCTTACCCGCCCGCTCTGCCCCGCTCCGCCCCACCCCATCCCGTTCCGCCGCGTCCCACTCCGCTCCGTCCTGCCCCCAGCCTCCGCCCCCCGCTCCGCCCCTTCACGGCCAGCCTTACCCGTCCCGCCCCCGCCCCGTTCCGTCCTGCCGCGAACCACTACAAGGCAGCGCGCCCTCCCTCGTCCCGCGTGCGGCCGCGGCGGCGCTTTGCGAGTCCAATCCGCCGGGCGGCGGCAATCTTTGCCACCGCGAGCCGCGCCACCTGCGTGCATGGGAATGGAAGGACGCTCTGCAAGATACGCTTTTGTGTGAAGTAATTTTGCTCCATTTATTTACTTCATCGCTATCACCAACTAATAATTGAAGCATTGTGTCAATCCTCTTATGATCGACTGAAATTTTTTGGTGCAGAAAGAAAGTTTTTTCTACATTTTTTCTGTCTTTTTATTTGTAGTTTATTGCAAATCCATGATACTTTTGTGTATCTATTTTTAATTTTTCTTTTTATCAGAAACCCTCACATATTTTTCAACAGATATTTTTGAAGAATAAAAGCGACACATATTCATCTACATTTCTGAAGAAATTTTAAATCCACTATTGAATATTATGTGAATATCATTATCTTCATTATAATGGCATTATTGGAACATTTATGGCACTAGGACAGTGACAGTAAGGAAGATATTTCTGCCAAGTTTTCATTTCTTGTAGTATTTATTCATTTAGTCAGATTTAAAAAGAAATCAAGTATCTTGTGGTGAATTACAATATAATAATATCTACTGATGTTTATAAATAATAATAAATAATAATATAATAATAATCTATAAATAATATCTTGTGGTGTTTATCTTGTTCCTTTATTTGAGTTTTAGGGTTTGGGAATCTAGACAACATAAGAAAATATTTCAGGTTCTTATTTAATAGTTCCTTCTTTGTAGCTATAATTTAACTGTGAAATTGTGTGTATTTAGTAATGTTGATGAGATTATTATGATTACGAAGCTATCTGTATTTAATTTTTTGTAATTTTTTTAAATCCTACTGTTAAGTTACGAAATATTAATGTTTCATAAAATAAGAAGAAAATACGCAAAATGTATATCTTGCATTATCTGATTTGTTGTGGAGAAACATACACCCTCACACGCACCCACATTCACACGCACATAATACCAACAGCGGAGAATATTTATTCCCAAAACTGATAATATTCCTACATTACATAGGTTCATTCGATTGCATAATCTGATCTAACTTACATTTATTCCTGCTGTTATATTCCACGTCGCGTTGCTTCTCACAGAGCTACATTTATGATATCCGCGGGCTATCTTGGGCGCTAGTAAGCGGGACGGCACATCGAGAGGGTGTGTTGCGGGATAAGAGGATTCTCCTCTCCGAGGAGGTAGCCTGTGCAAACCCCCTCCCAGTCTTCCGACTCGTTGGCAGCACAGTTAGGAAATTAGTTTTCGGGGAGAAAGGTAACCGCTGATTAAATATTGACGCTGCCCCCACGGCCCCTCGCCGTCGCCTCCGCTCCCGCTCCCGCTCCCGCCCCCGCTCCCGCTCCCGCTCCCGTTCCCGCCCCGTTCCCGCCTCACCCCCGCCCCGCCCCCGCCCAACCCTCGAACCCACCCTCTCCCCGCCCCCGCCCCGCCTCCGCCCCCCCCCGGCGTCTCCGGGGAGGCGACCTGTTTTTCGTGCAGCCGCCGGGAACAAATGGTCGATGATGATCGCCCGACCCGGAGCAATGTATTTTGCGAACTGAGAGGCAAGCAAGCTGCCTTAAACAGTTGGCGCTTGGGGCTACAGAGCACATGAATAGCCTCCCACGTTAAGGGGAAAGATCGTTCCTTTCTTTTAATTTTTTTAGTTTTTATTTTATGGGCTGTACAGGGACACCATTTGTTATCATAACGCAATTACCTGTTCGTCAGGGATATTTGCATTTCTGTTAGTGAAGGGAGAGAGAAATAGTTTCATGAAATCTAGTTTCTTTTTTTCTTGTAGAAATGAACTGCGATAGTGAGAGTGCATTGCAACGTACAGAAAATAATTATTCATCCGCTGCAATGGCAATCGCAGATTATTCATTACTAAGATGGACGTCAATGTAGACTTCCAAATAAGCCCGTTTAGACTCACTGCTCACCTATCTGCACTTAATCATGCGTTTACTAATGAATGGGTGTTGTCTTTTGAATTGCGAGTACTTGACGAACTGTATAAATAATTTTCTGAACAATCTATTTACTGTTCTCCTAAAGAATCTATAGGGAAGTAAATAGTATATTGCAAGTATTTAGGACAACGTAAATGAAAAACCTCGAAATTATTAATAAATTCTGCTAAATATAACAAACCCCGAAAACGCATTGTGGTAATGAAAGCATTCTGTAACTTATAATGTGGAGAAGTTTATACAAAAAATAGGCGTGCATTGTCTGCACGCCTTAAACATCTAGAAAACTGGATCAATATTTTTAAAGACCTTGGAAGACAATACGATTATTATCGCCCATTATTATCGAACATCGATTATTATATACCCATTCTTTTCAACACTGTAAAAATAAAGCCTGTTTATTGTTTGTCTTTATTCTCGAAATTGTTTATCTTTTAAAAATTGTATATAAATTGACATTTTACATTAGAGGTAGCTATTTCACACCACAAAAAGTCTCAGCCCCCCGAAATACCTTGCACCAAATGCATTGCCCTCCTTCAAGAGCGCCAAAAATATTTTATTCAAAACTGCCTCAACAAAGGCTGCGGTGAACCTTGTTCCGATTTAACCTTCCTCTCTCTCTCTCTCTCTCTCTCTCGTGCCCACTCCTCCTCCCCGTCCGTCCTTCTAACACAGTTTCTTGGCATTGAGTGGTTCGCGAGTTGTTTACCCCACTTGCCCGGCTGTAAATATTTCAGATGGGCGCGCGGCGGCGCCGCTTCGCCACGCCAGGGCCTTCGGAGGGGCGCTTCACACGCCGGCCCCCGGGGGAGACACACTGGGTGAAAGGGAGACAGAGAGAGGCTCATGGAAGAAGAGGAAGATTGGTTGGTTGGTTTGTTAGTGATTTCGGGGGCGTCAACAGCTTAGGTCATTAGTGTGGTGCATGTTTTTCCTCGGGAGATAGCTGTGATCTTCCCCCGCTGGAGGTCGAGATCCGGCACCGACCTACCGTTCGCTAGTGGGATTTCCCCCTAACCAGGACTCTCCCACCAGCCGAGCACCGCCCCTGCCGGGACAAGCTCTAAGCTCCCGAACGGTCTCCCGGAATATGTGGTAGTGTAGTGCATGTTAGTGTAAGTGTGTGTGTAAGGGAAGAGGCTAGGACGAGGAAGAGAAAGAGGAAGGAAAGATCGTGCGCGGCCCGTTTGTTAGGGTGCTGCTCCGGCACTCGCCTGGTGTTGATCGAAAAAAACACGGAATACTACCGATCAGAGCAGTCGGCCGCTAGAATTTTTCTCCAGACATTGACTGAATTGGACCTAGGTGAAAAGCTAGTGTTGAAAATCCTACCGCCGTCAGGACTCCAACCTAGAACCTCCCGGTCAGAGGCTACCGCTCCCGGTAAGAAGAAGAAGAAGAAGCGGAAGAAAAAGGAGGGGGAAGAGGTCGGAAAGAGCTGTGGAGGCGGTTGTCGACGCGGTTATGTTCTTCGTTCTCATTAGGGACAAAATGGGAGAGAAAGTTGGTTGTGGAAAGGAAAATCGATTTTGGTGCCTGGTCTACTTGGTGTGGTATTTGACTTTGAATGTACAAGTCCCGAAGTCCAACTCTCGTGGCGCAAACACGAATTCGTTTGCTCCTCTCGAAAATCTTTTATTGAGGCTTCATTTGCGACCATTGTGTCTCGGCGCCATTGCGCCGTTGTTTCTTTCTCATCTTTCTGTCCATTTTTCGAATCTACCACTGTGTGCGTGTTTACATTGTATCGGGCCTCTGATCAGTGAATTCTTTCTAATATCAACGTCCTGTTTACCAACGAATACCTTCAAAACCACGTCTTAAAATATTTATTTATCTACATTTAACTATTCCTGCTTGGTCTTGTGCACTCATATTCCTCAAATCATAATATTTCTTATCTTTCATTACGAGAACACTTTCCTAATCCATCCCTCCACTCCTTCGTGATAATTTTTATCATTTTTACATTCATCCCTTTTATATGAGAAATTGGATCTTATATCCCTCTCTGTCTTGAATATTGACGACTACCCGAATACTTTTCCTGACGTTAATTTTACACTATTCGAACTCCTGCTAAGATATGCTATCTGAAAATTTTCCCTCTTTTAAACTCCTTTGTCATGTCTCTTTCATAATCACAATACTCCTCTGCGAGAGCGCGCAGAGCGACTTCTTTGCTTTCGTACCTCCGCCTCAATCTCTGCCAACCCTGCGCCGCTGCCGCCGTCTCGGCCCCTCGCCGCCGCCTCCACCCCAGCACCCGCCTCCGCCTCCGCTCCGCCCTCTTCTCCTCTCCATCCACGCCCATCACCCGGCCAGCTCCGCTGCCTCCCACTTCTCCCTCCGCCCCCCCCCCACGACCCCATCACCGCCTCCGCCGCTACCATCCAGAGACACCGCCGCCCCCGTCTTCGCCTTCCCCCCGTCTCCAGCGCAGCAATCGCCGACGCCTGGGGGCGCTAGAGAATCGATAGCTGTCCGCACGGCAATGAAGGATGGAAGTCGGCCAACAGCGCCTCCGCTGCTATCTGATCTGGCGAGAGCCGGGGCGGGGGCGGGCCCGGGGGCGGCGCCCGGGGGCGGGGCCCGGGGGCGGAAGCGGGGAGCGGCCTCCGAGAGAAAGGCGGCACGCGGCCGCGTTCCCTGCCGGCGCTTCCGCAAGTGCGCCGTTTTATGAATATCACCGCCGCCAAGCCCGTTTCTTCTTCAACGGCCTTCCGCTGCTTCTTCGCACGACTCGCTTAATTAATTCTTTTTCTTCTCTTTCTCTGCGTCTTGTGACTTCTGCGCCGAGAACAGGAGTGACTTTTCTTCTTTCTTTTTTTTTCCTTTTGTTCTTTTGCGGGAGCGTGAGTCTGCGACCCCGTGAAATATTTTTTACGCTTCCTCGTGCGTATGAAGTTGGTGATGGCGTTGTAAGAAACCGCCATCGAAATGCGGAGGAAGATTCAGGAAATTGCGTTTGAGTGCTTTCATGAAAGGTCTCCCAGGTTTTATGGCAACATCGCTAAGTCTTTCGCTCTTTTGGACGGAGTGTCTTGCTAGATTTATAGGTTCACATAAAAAATGAGAACACTGCGATTGTTTGCGTGGTTAAAGGTGATTCCTCCCATCGTTTTGAAGAATTACAGCGTCAAATTTATTATTCTTTTTTGACAAATGATTCTATTAAATATAATTTTCATCGGTTTTTAGTAACAGAGAAGAGCGGTATTACATTCTACTTACTTACATGTTACTGACTTATTAGAAGTACTTTGTACCCTGGGAGAATATGATTTGTTCAGATTTAAGTAAATTCCAAAATTAAGTATGTACAAAATTTAAGTGTTTAATCTGAACGAAAATCTGTTCTATGAAAGAAAAGCGCAAATCAACGAGGAATTTCGTATCATTTTCCCATTCGTATCTTATACAAAGAACTGAAAAATTCATTTTCATTTTTTTTAAATTACATGATGAGAATTGAAACTCAAATTAGTGTAATTACACAGCTTGATGTTATAGATAAGGACTATTTTTAGTGAAATTCATTTTCTTCAGTAGATGTGTGCGAGTTGATAAACAATGAAGTAATCTAGTTTTATTATTTGCTCTTGAGTTACAACTAGCTAAATCTCTGCGATTTCATCAAACTAAAGGAATAGATGTAGAAAAGTTCTACATGGTCACCCTACAGAAAATAGAAAACGCCGGAAACAGTCCATGTATTTAATAAATACTGAAATACAATTTATACAAAATACTATTTAATGAGAGAGGTTTACAAATTCTGGAACAATGCTGTCACTATTCACTTTGGCCGAAGAGTTGAGTATGTTTGTGAATATGTCATTGAAATGTATTATATTCACTTATATCTGTATATGTATGTTGAGCGGAACTGCCAGAAAAAAATTTGAAAAACAATTGAACTGGTTTTTATAACATCTAGATAAGTAGTAGTAACACTGCGAGTATTTTACACCATTAGGCATCTCTCACATCCTAGTTTCCATCGAAGACTGTCACTGCAGTCTTCTGCAGATATTCCTCTGCTAATCATTGTCTTCCCCACTCCTTCCTTCCAAGTACTTCTGGGTCTTCATCATCTTCTGTGCAACGTAGGTTGCCAACTCCAGAGATTTAGAAGCCTTTGTTCTTCACCCGTTCTGTTAAAGTGACCATACGGTTTGAGCTTTGCAATTTCATTGGTATCGATAATGTTGAAACTCACTTCTGCTTTTCTTCTAATTTCATCGTTTCGTACTCTGTCCAAAAACGTCAATCTACAGATTCTTAGCCATTAGTCTATTCCCATTGCTGTAAGTTCATTCTCATTACTTTTCGATATTTCCCAAACGTCAGACCCATTTGTGGCAATACTCTCAACGATAATCTTATATGATATTCTCGTAACATTCTTCCTCAGAGTTTGATTCTGTATTAAGGGATGCAATTTCTTTATAGCGACTGTACCTTTTAATATTCTACTCAGAATATCTTTATACTACCCCCATTTGCTCCTATCTGAGTAACTAGATGGGAAACATTCTGGCAGGATTTCAATTTTGGCCAGTTGTGTTCTCACTACAGTCTTGGCTTCTCCTCCTACAACCATATACTCTATTTTATTAAAATTTATTTCAAGCCCCAAATTTAAGTACTCGTTATGAGGTTTTCGCAACATATACAAAATATCATCTTCTTCCTCAGCAAAGATGACACAGCGTAAATTAAGAGAAGTAGGTAAAAATAAGAGTTTATTAAAATGCAGTTATTTTGAAATTATATACACATTCCAATTTATTTGTTGACCCGCAACTAAACACAGTTTGAAACGTGATCGTACTCTTACAATGTGGGAAGCTAATGTCTAATACAAATAGTACAAGTCACGAGATGTAATAAATGTGATAAGACCCAAGTCAATATTAAATTCCGTGTTTCGCTTATGATTGAAAAATTAAAAGGACAAATGTAGTATCTAAAAATAATACACAATGCGACAGATGGCGTGCAGATTAGGTGCACATATTGATCGCACAGCCGAAGAAATGAAACGAAAAGAAGTAGCTAACCAACCCTAGGAACTACAGCATAGTTAATCCTTAATAAAAAAAAGTTGTCCGAAGATCGTGAGAGTTGAAAATGGGTAGTAACTGAATATAAACAAGTGACACTACAAGAAAAGTAATTACAGAATTGCACAATAAGTGCAAATCTTTGCAAATGATATCTGATCTTTTAAATAGTCTTCGCTCAACACCGTCATCAAAATTTATTGGTTTTGTCTTAAAACAGTAAGAAACAGTCTTCGAACTGTTCTTAACACCAAAAGTGTTGAGTGGAACAGGTAAACAAATTTTATTTTCTGAGAAATTAAGATGAGCCCCAAAATTATTGCTGGAAATAACTTTTTTGTACCCATTTTTGACAGTAACCCGAAACCAATTTGTTGAACCATAATAACATAACATTCTCTACAACACGACAAAAACAAGTTCATACACTTCCTTGACAATATCTCTATAGATCATATGTAGTCTGTTCTTGGAATATAAAATAGAACATGCAAAATGATTAATAAACAATATCTTAAACGCGATCTCATAAAAATGAAGTTTAATTGACCCCGCGACTACAATGTCGCAAAGACTGTAGGCAATGAAGAAAGTAAATGAAATTTCTATTGGGTATTAAATGACGTAATATTTTGTGAACATATGTGTACAATTTCTTTTTTGTCCGTTCAAAAACGAAGTATTTTCTTTTGTTTGCAAATAGTACGGGTTTTGTAATACTTTGTATTACTTTGAGCTTTTTAATAAGCGGGAGTAAAAAGTAGTTTTTCTGTAGTCTTAAATCTTTTAACTACATGTTTCTTTTAACCCCCCGTTCACGTCCTATAGATGCTATTGTCATATTTTCTTTGGTCTACGATCACTTGCACTCTTTCTATTGCATTTCGAGGGCTCGGGGTTTTGTTGCTGCACCTCGAATACCCCCCACTTTCCGGGGTTTGCTTCCAAAAGTAGAAGGTTTACCATTTGAAATACTGATTCAGCTTATTGCTTTCCCCTAAGGGACACTTCATTCAGCGTTTGCCCTGGAGAGAAATGTGAACTATCAGAGGCGCTCAAATATGTTCAATCTGCGTTAATTGAGAGTTGAGATTTGCGGCTATTGCAGAATTCAATGCACCACCTCGTGCTTGTGACTCTTTGACAATAAATATTTCACTCTAAATACGTCGTCTTTGCGATGGAACTTGGTTTCCGTTGGGTCCCTAGCCACGCAACTGGAAACGAGATAGCTGACCAGGCAGCAAAGTTGGCCGCGATGAAGTTTAAGATAGTCATTCGTATTATGCGTGCGCATGATTTCAAGCTTTGAATCAAACGTTCCTTCTCAGTGCATGGCAGTGTCGTAACTCGGTTTTTACACTCAAGAACGCCATAAAACCTTGGGTTTCCTCACCTTGTAGCACCAGATGTGAGGGTATAATTCTTACACGCCAACGAATCGTGGGCTGACAGTTCTCGCACGAACAGCTTCTCTGCAGTGACCCACCCCCTGCCTCAGACAGATATAGAACAGACTTTACCGTGGTGTATTCTCTCACGCGCTGTGATAAGTTACACAGCCGCCGAAGACACCGAATTGTTTCCTCTTTTGAAGAGATATTTGCTAACGATGGATTCATCTCTCGCCAAACTTTATAGGTTCCTAGGGGAAAAATGGAACTTATAACCTAATCCGAGAGGGGGGGTAATCCCAATTAACTCGTATTTTTTTACCAAATTTCAATAGTGTTCTTCTGAGATATTTTATCCACTTTGCTTCTATTTAGAAATGATTGTACATTAACTTTTAAAGCATTTCATTTGTAGTTTAGTAAGATTTTAGAAGGACACTACCACAGCTGGATATGGTATGTTCTTAGGATTTGACCTGGTATTACCTTACAAGTTACACCCTTACATCTTCATCATCTTCATCATCATCATCAACATCATCATCAACGTCTCCGAGGATTGGTTTGGTCAAGATGGGTAGTTCGCACATTTTCGGTGATATGGAGATTCTTCAGCATTCGTCTCAAAGTGATCAGGGAAACCACGTAAATTAGCAATCAGTGTAATCGACCAACTTATTAGACCTCAAACTCATCAAACAAATTTGGGGCACTCAAACGCGATCCAGACCGTATTCTTCCGGACTCGGTCGCCTTCATTCGATACGTTTCTGCTGCAACCAGTCCTCATTAATCACATTACAATACTGAAATAATTTGAAGAAAGCTTTCTTTGGAGTAAGTTTTCTGAATGCATCTTCGGGATGAAAGTTGAGATCAGAATTATTTGATTTGTTGATGTTTCGAGTACTATTGATCGGGATGCGAGCTGACATTAAACTTCGAGCTGACATTTGGTTGCTGCCTCGAGCATCCCTTACTCTCCTCAACTCAGAATTCTCTCAGCCTCCTCCTCCCCGCTTCTCGAAGATCTCAAACGCCTCGCCTGCGCTTCCGGCGACAGCAGCGCGGCGGTGGCGCCTTTGGCAACGTTCGCCCCACCGCAGTCTCGCCGCCGCAGGACCCTTGTTCTGCTCCAGAACTGTGGCTCCCAAAGTTCGCATCGGCGGAGGCGGTGACTTCTCTCGACCCAATCTGCCACGCTCGCGCTGTGTAGCAAACTCTTGGAGGTGGCATATTCTTCATTTTAAAATTTCGATTTGTTTCTTCCGAGAAGTTCTTGGCCTCAGACTTTTCGTTTTGTTCCAAAATCTGTGAATATTCATCGAAGATTTCTAGAACTATTAAAGTCTATGATAAGGTTTACTAAATTCGTGAACTAGAATTCGATAGTAGACAATCTTGTTTGATCGCAGACGAGAGGGATTCAATTTTGATTGGTGGGGATTTTCAGTTCAGCTAAACTTAACGTTACTAACTTCGTAACCAAATGCACTCTTTCTCAGCTTTTACAGATATATGGCAGTATCTCACAAACAAATAAAAGTAGAAATGGATCTCGACATGAGTATTTAGTATTAAAAGACAATAGTTTATTTTGAAGATTTGTTGAAAAATGCATATTATTTCCGGATCGCCATGAGAATAATTACGAGGATCGTATTGCATTTATTGTTAGCATCAGTATGTTCATATTATGACGTGTATAGAGATTCTTCAATATTCGTTTGACGGCATTCATTCATCGTTTTTATTCAGTATCATAAAAATTGAAACGATTTTAATTCATCATTTGCTTTTAAAGCATAACTTGCAACCGCTATATTTTCAAGCGTAAGTATTTAATGCTGAAGAATCCCTATTGAAAATTTCTGCATGGCTGCTTGGCACAGCGCAGCCACGGGAGTGTTGTAAGAAAGAAAAACTGCGAGCGACTGAAGGGCGTTGCGGCCAGCGGATGCAAAGGGGCGGACGGGGGCGGGGCCGAGGTAGAGGACGAGGCGGAGTTGAACGACGAGGGTGGAGCGGGGGTGGAGGTAGAGGACGGTGCGCAGGCGGAGGACGGGGAGAGGGCGGTGGCGATGGACGAGGAGGGGCGGAGGTGGAAGTGCAGGACGGGGGGTGGGAGACGTGGAGGTGGACGACGGGGAGGGGCCAGAAGACAGGGATGGGGTGGAGGACGGGAAGGAGGTGGACGAAGGGGCCGATGATAGAGGCGTAGGGCGTGGCGGAGGTGGAGGACGGTGCGGAGGCGAGGACATGGCGGAGGTGGACGACGAGGACGGGGAAGAGGACGGTGCGCAGGCGGAGGACGAGGAGGGGGCAGAGGCGAAGGACGGGCAGGGTCGTAGGTAGACGAGGATGATGGGCGGAGGTGGAGGACGAGGCAAAGGTAGAGGTAGAGGAAGGTGCAAAGGCAGAGGACGAAGAGGGGGCGGATGTGGAGGATGGGGAGGGGGCAGAGGACGAGGCGGAGGTAGACAAGAATGATGGGCGGAGGTGGAGGTGGATGTAGAGGACGGGGCGGAGGTGGAGGTAGAGGAAAGTGCAAAGGCAGAGGACGAGGAGGGAGCACAGGCGGAGGACGGTGCGGAGGTGAGGACATGGCGGAGGTGGACGACGAGGGCGGGGCGAAGGTGCGGTGGCAGAGGACGAGGAGGGGGCAGAGGCGAAGGACGGGCAGGGTCGTAGGTAGACGAGGATGATGGGCGGAGGTGGAGGACGAGGCAAAGGTAGAGGTAGAGGAAGGTGCAAAGGCAGAGGACGAAGAGGGGGCGGATGTGGAGGATGGGGAGGGGGCAGAGGACGAGGCGGAGGTAGACAAGAATGATGGGCGGAGGTGATGTGACGGGAGGTGGAGGTAGAGGAAAGTGCAAAGGCAGAGGACGAGGAGGAGCACAGGGTGATGACGGTGCGGAGGTGGAGGACATGGCGGAGGTGGACGACGAGGGCGGGGCGAAGGTGCGGAGGACGAGGAGGAGCAGAGGCGGAGTACGGGGTGGAGACAGGACGGGACGTAGGTAGACAAGAATGATGAGCGGAGGTGGAGGTGGAGGTAGAGGAAGGTGCAAAGGCAGAGGACGGGGCGGATGTAGAGGACAGGGCGGAGGTGGAGGTAGAGGAAAGTGCAAAGGCAGAGGACGAGGAGGGAGCACAGGCGGAGGACGGTGCGGAGGTGAGGACATGGCGGAGGTGGACGACGAGGGCGGGGCGAAGGTGCGGAGGACGAGGAGGAGCAGAGGCGGAGTACGGGGTGGAGACAGGACGGGACGTAGGTAGACAAGAATGATGAGCGGAGGTGGAGGTGGAGGTAGAGGAAGGTGCAAAGGCAGAGGACGGGGCGGATGTAGAGGACAGGGCGGAGATGGAGGTAGAGGAAAGTGCAAAGGCAGAGGACGAGGAGGGAGCACAGGCGGAGGACGGTGCGGAGGTGAGGACATGGCGGAGGTGGACGACGAGGGCGGGGCGAAGGTGCGGTGGCAGAGGACGAGGAGGGGGCAGAGGCGAAGGACGGGCAGGGTCGTAGGTAGACGAGGATGATGGGCGGAGGTGGAGAACGAGGCGAAGGTGGAGGTAGAGGACGGTGCAAAGGCAGAGGACGAGGAGAGGGAGGGGCAGAGGACGGGGAACAGGTAGACAAGAATGATGGGCGGGGGTGGAGGAGGAGGACGGGGCGGAGGTCAGGGCGTAGGCGGCGGGGGCGCTGGGCGCGAGGGCGAGCGAGGGGGCGGAGGTGGAGGACGGGGAGGGGGAGAGGACGGGGAACAGGTAGACAAGAATGATGGGCGGAGATGGAGGTCAGGGCGTAGGCGGCGGGGGCGGTGGGCGCGAGGACGAGCGAGGGGGGCGGTGCCGAGGCGTCGGCCGTCACCCGCAGCAGCGTCGTATTTCTCCGGCCTCCACTCGCTGCGCCTCTAAATAATTACTCTTCAACATCGATGCGGCTTTTTTTACAGGCCACGCGCGAGATCTCCGCCAGATTTACGCCACTGAAGCGAGCGCGACCGGCGGGGGACAGGGATGGAACTCGGGGCGGGCGAGGTGAGGGGCCTCCATCTGAGGAATTTCTAAGGTGTCTTCTATTCACCTTACATTACTTTGATGAACGCCGAGGAGAAAATTCGGATAAACGTCGGCCGAATATCAAATTTAACTAATGCAGTTACTTAGAAAGACTAGCTACACATTGAATCGTATTAATAGTAAAGTGTTAGGCTATTGATACGACCGCATTCATCAATCATACTAAACATAAAATGCATCCAATTTATGGAATTGATATGACTTGTGTGCATTATGTCTTTCTCGCATATTACATACTAAGTAAATACGAGAAAGATTTGTAATGCAGCGGCAAAAAAGAAAGTTATTATTCGTCCGAAAATTGTATTTTGGGTATACCTAAAAAGAAACATTTTTGTACCTGTATGTAGTAAATCACTTCCACTAACAATTTATGTAGCCAGATTCGCGTTTCGTAGGTCAATGATACAGAAAAATTGATTTACGGCAAAATATCTGTCTTTCTGTCTGTGATCAACCGTTCAGTCGATTTTCTCCAAACGTGACATACCCCGATCAATTTTGCCGAACTCAAGTCCCTCAGCGTTTGAAATGGATATTTTAATATTGAGGATACTTTCCATAATGCTTCAAAACATAAAAATTTTCTCAAAAATGGCTCCAAATGTTTCTATTAAATTTTTCTTGGAAATAAGCAAAGAAATGGTGCTTAAAAATGGTGCAGATCTCATTTTCGTTCACTTCTCAGAAATTTCAAAAATTGCAAAATTCACAATTTTTTCGTCTTCGTACAACTACAAAATGGAAGAGAGAGAGAGAGAGAGAGAGAGAGAGAGAGAGTGGGAGGGGGATTTGTTTCCTTAATGAAATCTTGTTTTTCCCAAAAAGCACTTGATAAGCACGTATAAGCTTATCCAGTAAATATCAACTTCATCGAAATGTCTACTCATAGCTTTGATTATCATTACGTATTGATGAAACTGCTATGGATGAAATGATGTAACAGTGAAAAATCAGAGGTAGTGTTTCATTACCAGACAAGCGTGGACCTCTATTGCAAATGTCCTCTCGTGTGAGGCAGTTTCATTCTACCTCATTTTCATTAAACCTCTTGCGGTATTCAAGATATTGAGCACACATTTGAAGCTCTTTGAACTTTGTTATTATGATTATTGAGATATGTTTACTTGGTACATATAGGAAGTTTTGTAAACGTGAATAGTTATTATTGTGTATTCTTTGATCGTCCGAATAAAACTGAAATGAAATGCATTGAAACATAAAATAAAAAGTATCCCTTTATGAATTGTCGCATGTGAACAATGCATGGGTAGAATTTTCACCAAAATACCTACGCATATTTCCCAATCTATCTGACTGATGTCGTGGCCCCTTCAATTTGAAAAGGTTATTTGGTTTTTTGGAGAAATTACATAAAGCCTTAACATTTTCAAACTTTTCTCAAAAATGGCTAACATTTTTTTGTTTATTATTTTTCTCATAGAGAACAAAATACGTATAGAAAATGGGGCGTGTCTAATTTTCATTGAATTCTCTAAATTATTCTTTTAATAATTGTAAAAGTTAAACATTACAAAACTACAATTCTAATGACAGTTGTTTTTCCTTAATGGAATCGGTTCTTCAAAATTAGATTTTTAAAGAAGGTCATGTACAATGTTTGAAAATATGGGTAGTTTAGTGTATTTTTTGCAAATCTTCGAAATTGTCAATTCAGATTTCCTGCTCATCTTTTGTTGAAAAGAAACACAATTCCAACGCTGCTACACGGCAGTTTCAAATTCTCAGAATTACTTCTAACTGTCTAAGTGATAATGTTTTTCGTGTATGGATCTCAGTTTCAGATTGGCCAATTTTTGTTGTTGTATTAACTTTAAAAGAATTAATTTTCGCAAGCTTTGCGCCCCTTGAAAAAATCACTAGTGATGGCTAAGATATATTAATATGGACAGAAATTGCGGTTTAATAATTTTACGTAACGAACACTAATGACAGAAAGTGCTTACAGTTGAAGCACCACTAGTTATTTAATTAATATAATATTTATTATTATTATTATTATTATTATTATTATTATTATTATTATTATTATTATTATTATTATTATTATTATTATTATTATTATGTTGATGATTTGAAAAATACTTTTTAGACTTTAACCGTAAGGCAGATATTAGATAATAATTGCGCATGACCGATGCTTGAATGAAAGGTAGCCTTGATAGCCAGTATGATAAACTTTTGCTTGAATATTTTTGTGTTCATAATTTTCAATTCATATTTTCCTAGAAATCATGGACATGTGTACATGATCATGCAGTAAATGAAGTTGCTATTCAAAAACTATTCTTGTTATTTTTATGTTTATTAACGCAATTCATTCACTAAAACTACCTCAGTAAAAACATGTTTTTTTACTCTACATCGCAATTAGTAGTATTGTTCAATGAAACCCGCTGGTTACGCGTTCTCTCACCGGGTTGCTCTGAGTGCAGGTGGGAAATAATTGAATTGACATTTCTAAAGTGTCAGCTTTTCATTCACGAGTTCTCACTGGCTTGTTCATTTTCACCTCTTCACGCTGCATAAGAAGAGCGAAAATTCGAAATAATTCCCTCTGAAAAGTTCGGCGCTGCTCTCGCGACTGGAGGCGGGACAGAGAGCGTGGCTGAGCTCCTTGGTTAGAAGAGGCTCAAGAGGAGCAGGGGGGGGGAGAGCTCGTAGGAGTCGACCCGGAGACCTAGGAACAGCAGCGTTGGGCCGACGGTGGAAGCTTTAAAATGCTTTCAGCGTAATGTGCACCGCTACCGCTTCTCTTGCTCGTGGTCGTGCAGAAGTCGCCGATCCCCGCCCACGTAATACCCCGCCGCCGCCATTACTCTCGCCCGCGTTACGTCGGCCTCGCCCTTCATTTCCCCACCCACCATCCCACTCCTCCCACCTGAGCTACACTTTCAACGCCAGTCGTTCCTTTAGGACCCGCTACCCCCTTCCCACGCTACTACCTCCTCCAGACGCGGCACTCCTTACAGACCCGCCGCCCCGTCCACACCTCCCGGTCCCCCACGCCTTCCAGTCCCCCACGCCTTCTCGTCCCTCCACCTCCTTCCAGTATCCATGCCTTCCAGTCCCACCATCTCCTTTCAGTCCCCTACGCCTTCCCGTCCCGCCACCTCCTTCCAGTCCCCCACGCCTTCGCGTCCCGCCACCTCCTTCCAGTCCCCCACGCCTTCCCGTCCCGCCACCTCCTTCCAGTCCCCCACGCCTTCCCGTCCCGCCACCTCCTTCCAGTATCCATGCCTTCCAGTCCCGCCACCTCCTTCCGCCCCGGTCCCTGACCATCTCCAACACACCTTCTAGCCCTCCATCCCTCCGGCCCTGCCGACAGCTCTATCCCCACCACCCTCTACAGCCACGCCACACCTTCCAGCTCCGTCACACCTTCCAACCCCATCACAATTTCCAAAACAGCACACCTTCCAGCCCTGCTGCACCTTCATCCAGCCCAGCGCCACAATTTTCATCCCAACCACACTTTCCGTTCGCACCGCATTCTCCATGTCTCGGCGCTCTGCGTCATTTCCTGTACACTGTCGCCGCGACCATATGTTCATCAACCTTGCCGTTGACGCAAAGCTACTGCTGTTCTGCCTTCTGTACGGTACGCGTATCTTTCAACATGACTAGTCTGGCCGCTGCCAACCGTCTTTCGGAGATGTCTTCATTGCAAGTTACACAAATTAATAACCTGTGTAATAATCTAATGTAATGACCTCAGAATCACATTTTGGGAAACATCCTTTCCAAACGGAAGGAAGCACAGACATTTTTCACAGAAGCTATTTTTGTGCGATATCGTACTACTAAATCCACTTTATAATGTTTGTTTTACTTAAATTTTCAGTATTCACGCGAGTATTTTCCATTGTATAGATTGTCTTATAAAAATCATTACTGCCGCATATTTGTTTCCTTTTATATAATATGGCGATTTATATTTTTAAAATAGAGTTAAAATAATAAACAATGCGTACGAATAAAGCTCTGCTGCATCCCTGTAAAGAACATTATACTTCATATATTTACTAAAAATACAAGTATATTTGCACATGACTTACATTTGACAGACTTGCATTTACTTACAATATATATATATATATATATATATATATATATATATAATTTTAAAATAAATCATTAAAATTATATAATTACAACTATAAACTTTTCTAATTGGTGTCACCCGGGGCAGACAGCACCCCCAAACTATGTCCCTGTGTCACCGAATGAGGAGGAAAACCTGGCTCGCTGTTCCTCCTCATTCTCCGCGCGCGTGCATTCTCTTCAACCGCCTCTTCCCCCGCCCCAAGGGATACGACCCTGGTGCCCTCTTGCATCGCCGTCGGCGTCGGAGCTGCAGCCAGGAAATGGAGCAGAGGCGAGCGCCCCTCGCGGAGGGCGGCCGCAACGCACGAGGGCGTCTGCGGGCAGCGCTCGGGGCCAGGTCAAGCGCGGGGCGCGTAAATGCGACTGAGCAGCTCAACTAATCGGACTACAGGGTTTGCATTTATTGTTGCTAGGCACAAATGATTTCATCCGGTTGGAAGGAGTGGTTCGATCGCAGAAACACATGAAAGAGTTTTCTGATATTTTTTTAATTATTTTGTAAAATTACTTTCGTTTCATTGCATACACACTTGAGTTATTTAAAATGTGTCTTTTACAGAAATAAACATATCCTCTTCCTATATTGAGCCAAATTCTCATATCAACAATTTCCTAATTTTTATATTGTTTCTGTATATTTTCATGAGATAAAACTACTACAAATGTATCTTAAATTGATTCTATTTTGCAAAGCAGCTTAAAAATGACGCAGGTCCAATTTTTGTTGAGCTCTCTAAATTTGTCGAAAATAACAGAAGTCGCAAATAATGCAAGAAACTTTATGCTGTTGAAGCATCAGTATCGTTTATCAGTATCGACATGACTACAGGGATTCTCATCTGGACAATCCGAAAGACCCTTTTCACAGCTAAACAATTGATAAACATTTAAAATTTTGTATCTGCTCCACCAGATGGTCTCATAGAGTTGTGAATAAATAAAGGAATTCTTTGAAAATTTACTAAATTCATTGAGTGTCTTGCTCATATGTTAAAAACCGAAAATATTTTATGTTTTATGGTAAAGTGAGAAACGTAAGGTTATTTGTGTATGAAGTTCTTAAGGTTTGGAAGGAGTGTTAAAGATGGCCATTGTGAGGTGGCATGTGGGGAGACTTGAATCAATTGGGTTTAAAAATATCTTTGGGAAAATGAGATTTTATTCAGTTAGCAATATTGGCTTGTTGACCGAGGTGAAAAAAGAAGCGCTCGGATAAGATGGAAGAAGAGAATAAAATTTAGAGAATACGTTTATTAAAAAGTAATGTAAGGCATTTGAAGTTCACGATGTAATTTGACTGTTAGAAATGAAGCTGGGTGCGTTAAGAAGTCAATAAACATCAAGAGTGTCAGAAAAGAAGTTAAACGAAACTAATTTAGAGAGCGATAGTTTGCCGGGATCGGAGCAGACGGCTCAAGAAATGCGGGAGAGTGCAGCGGAGGAAAGGTCCGTGACGGCGAAAAGTGAAAACATTTTCATCCCCAGCGAGCGCGCGTTCGTTGCTCGGCGTGGCGGGGCGCCTACTGCGAACAGGTAATTATACACTCGAGGAAAGGAACGACTTCAGAATCTCATCAAGCGCGAATAAAGTTTTCGTTTCGAGAGCATTTATGGCGAACGCGAAACATTTTCTGGGGGGGGGGAGGCGGAGCTGACGCGGGCAGAAAGGTCGCCGTGGAGTCACCAGACTGTGAAGACAAACAGTGGAGCTGACAATATTAGCCAGCACGGAGGGCAGGCGGAGGCGGTGGCTCGGCTGCGGTGGAGGGTGACAGAGAAGTATTGTAGTCAGGGTGATTGTCAAAGAAGGGGAACAAACGCGTTAGCAATAATGTGATGAAGTCATGTAAGTGAAATTAGTGCATGTGAATGAGTGGAGTGATGTGTGGATAAAAACAAGGAGAAGAGGAGAGAAAGAGAAGAGAGAGATGGTATGAAAAAGAAGAGAGAATGACAAGGGAAAGATGGAAGGAGCTGGGGGAGAGATGGAAGGAGAAGGGGGAGAGATGGAAGGAGAAGGGAGAGAGATGGAAGGAGAAGGGAAAGAGATGGAACGAGAAGAGGGAAAGCGACGCTTGCAGATGAAGTGAGAGATGATTGCCTACAGTGGTAGACGAGAATTAAGAAGAAAGGAAAGTAGGTAATGCATGCAGATATCGGAAGCGACCTTTGACATACCCACGGAATGTCCATCTGCACGTATTTAACAATAATTCACTGCGAAATTAAAGCAACAGGTGCGAAAACGAATTAAACGAATAAGTTTATTTGGAGGGAATATTAATTCCACTTCCTTTTGTTCCTTCGCTACCAGAGTTTCCAATAATTTAAGAGAAAATACGTACTTCCGCCACGTTGACTGTCCTTCGCAATTTTGCTAGAGCGAAGTCTCGTCCGTACAATTTCCGCGGGGGTTCGTTCTACGAGACAAACAAAGGAAATGCGTGAATTTCTTTTTTTCAGTGTCGAGTCACAAATCTCAGAAGCTAAGAAAAGTTCTGGTATTTTAGAAAAATAAGCATGCAACCTAATACAGTTCAATAAGTTACACTTACACACGTCTTTGACGAATCCTCACAAATAGTTCATTTCTAGCACCACGCGCTCTCTTCGCTGGAGCACAGGGATGTAAATAAAAATAGAACTAACCATTCAAAAGTATTGGATGCAGACTTTTGTGGGTAAAGTATTTATAACAATTTTTTTTCTTACAATCAAGTTTCAAAATGAACTTATTTAATCTTTTTACGGATATTTTTGTTGTTAATAACATTCAAATATAAGCACTTATTCGGGAGATACAGCCCGAAAAATAGAATACTCTGTAGAACACACTCTCCTCTAAGTATACTGTTCATAACCATTGTTTATGAAGTTTCTGTTTGAAGTGAATGTAATTTTATTACGCTTTTGTTCTAAATTATATTTTACCAGGTAAGAAAAAAGGCTATCGGATAATCTCTGAAGAAATAAAGCATCTCCCGAAGCTTTCAAATGAGCTCTTATTATCTCTCTTCATGACATTGCTACTTCACAATCGTAACAAAAAGCCTGTCTCTCTATAAATTATGAAACATAGGCACTGCAACCTCTCGGATTAAAAACACAAATGGCTGACTAGTTTATATCCCGTGGAGATAGGACGAACATTGATCCATTATTTATTTATTTTTCTCTCTATCTACGTATATGTATGTATCTATTTTACGTGGGTAGGTGGAAATCTTCAAACGATGCTGCAGATCCTTTACTCTGTATCATGTGGGTCTCTTACCACACTAAAACGATCTCTGTTTAGCGCCTTTCCTCTGCACAATCAAGCGTACTTCGCGGAGAAGCAGTCTTAGCTCGTTACTGCTTGTTAGATGCTTACTGCTTTACATACAGCGACCGGTTGTTTCTGCCTCCCTTCTGTCCATATCTTTCATTTAGTGTGTCCCTGCGATGACTGTTACTTTCTCGCTATACTGTGGAAGAAGGGAAAGTATTGGAATCGTATGTCAGATGCCGACGGTTTTTCCGATAGAAACCCTGGTAATGAAAAAGTGGAAACATCTTGTTTCTTTATGTAGTAAATTACTTCCTCTAACATGTTGCGTAATCAGAAGAAAAAACAATTGAAACAAGTTTTTCATTAAAATAGTAATTGAAAAAAATAATTGTTTTCAAGTCAGATTTATATCAATGATTTAAATCAATTGATTAAAATCATCTCCACTGTCACTAAAACCAATTGGAGAAGGTAAGTTCTTATGCGTTATTATTAATTTTCATTTGTTCCTCAGAATTAAGAAAACGGTCAACAACATTCGCAGTAATGGTAAAAGTCACAGAAGTGGAAGATATCTCGTTTTATATTCCACGAATTTTTTGTTGTTGTTGTTTTTGAAAGTTGCGACAGTCACGGTTACCGCCGCGGTCGAATAACGTTGGCAATGGGATTGCCGGACCACAATTAAAACTTCTATCTCGTCGCTCTTGCAGCCATTTTTCTGTGCCCGATGTTTTCCAACCTGTTATATTCCGCCTTTGTTTTTAATCATTAGAACTGGAATGAAATCAGTTGATGTTAATAAAAGAATAACAACTGCCAACTTATAAACATGTATCACAGTACATAAAATATTTAACTGAAAATAAATTGATAAAAATTCTGTATGTTGACATAAATATCCAGACGACCCTTTTCATTAAGTTAATTTGATAGCAGTACCTACGTCACTGCGATTAAATGTGGATATACGCTCATATAAAATAAATATCTTATAAATCAAAAGCAGTAAGGTTTATGTGAAATCAGGCAGGAAGTCCTCCGAGACAACTCTTTTACTTGGAAGAAAGAAAAGACGCAATGTCGCAGCTCCACTGAGATAGCCTAGAAATCTACCTTGTCTTAAAAGAACGTCTTCCGCCAAAGCATCTCCTAGATGATTTCAAATGTATAGTGTTAAACTTGTTTGATTTTACAAACAGCGCTTTCTAATAATATTTGGTACATTAGGCGAGTGATTATTAACTTCCGCCATTCAAAAATATGTCGAAATTATTCTTCTATATTTCTTGGGTTTTATTTAGAATAACTCAAAGGGTATTCTAAATCAATCGTTACTCGACACATGTGCTCACCAAGAATCAATTTGTGTGCAAGCACAACCTTTTGAGCTAGGCCACTGTGTTTTTCATTCAATACTCAAACGCCGTATCTTCACCCCGCCTTCAAAAGCCAGCTGAATGTGAATGCGAGGACAATGTAAGGGATGTGTGGTTCTTCTAAATCATTTACCTTACCCTGTGTTACTAGCATTACATGAACAATAGATTTTATTTATTACTCTTACACCGAGATTCTCAAAGTTTTTGAATATTCAAAGGTTGCAACCCTCCCATATGACCAAAATTCCAAGAATTATGAGTTTTCAATATCATTTGTTAGCTAAATTGTCACAATTATTTTTTCTCATATTGATTTTTTTAAATTTTCGTATTTATTATAGTTTGCAATATTAGTTACTAAAATTAAAAGAACACAGAAAAAAGTCAATTTAGTGAAAAAATAGTTTATATTCGCATTGTAAATAATTGCTTGAAAGTGAAAGATACTAAAATTCATAAGCCATCAAAATTAAGTAAACATTGTACCTGTTTCTATCACAGCATTTTAAGTAGGCTTGGATTATTCCGTTAAGTGGTAAATGTCTTCTTCAAATCTTCCCACAGAAGTTTTTCTTGTAACCTTACAAGTCTGCCACATTCCCCTGTCGGTAAGCGCAAATGTGTTACGCCTTAGGTCCACCCCGCCATTAAAACCGGCCGATTGCGAACACGAACAAAGATGCGGCTTCGTGGTGCCAGCGACGCATCTGCCCCCTGGCGGTGCGAATGCGCGTTTCGCTCAGACTGAGCGCTTTCTGCGTCGTCTTTCATCGAGCCACGAAATTTCCGCCCTAATTAGCCATGGAGCCGGCACAGAGCGCCTTCTCTTCAGCGGCAGGTTCTTGCTAATAAGTCTACGTCGTCGGGACCTCCCTTTATACCTGGAGGTATTTTCAGACAAGACTCGTATCTTCATTTTTCATCGTTATGCGATATTTTCAGAAATAAGCGTCAGGCTCGGATCCGCTGGGACGGGCTTCTTGCGCTTCAGGGTGCTTAGGCTGCGTTGGGATTCTGCGCTTCCCAGAGCGTTTTCCTTTCATGTGAGCTGTCTGAATTTGTAGCACTAAGTGCCTTTTATTGTTGATGCACAAAACTGGAACGAAACAAAATATTTTGTAAAGAAATATTTTGTAAATGAAAAGGGAAGTTTCGGATGCAAGTTGGTGGTGTTAACAAATTAAGGAAGACTAAGTAGTAGATAATTTTCAAAATTCGGAAACCAGTTGTTGATGACAGTAATAATTCAAATGCAAGTGAGTCCGTCTCTAATTATAGTGAAAGTTGATCGTGTTAGTAGATGTTCACATATCCCATTATTATATCGACAATTCATGTAGACACGTATTGATATGCAAGGAAGTTTGGTGTAGTGGTTTTCTCTTTGAAAATGTTTGTTTTTGAGGAGGCTTCTTTACAATTCTTGGCGCGCAATCCCAGTACTCTTAAATGGTAATGTATTTCTGAGCTTAATAAAAACAGACACTAAAATACTTTTTTTAAACAACTTATTTTTTTTTTTTTTACATGTCGACCCGCATTTTAGCGTCAGCATTTTAATACAAAACTGTAAATGTTATGAAAAACACTGGTCAAATATGTAATAGTAGTGAACGTAGTAGTCACGAACAGCATCTGGTCAACTCAGAAATCCGTTACAATGAAAGAAACTAGTGATTCTACACTAGTATCTTTAATTGTACGTACTTTCTCGCCTGTACTTTCACGCACCATTATGCCAAGAGTACACAAATTTTCGAAAAATTGTACATGAACTTATTTCAAAATCTATCTTTAAGGAACAGATTTCATGAATGGAAAAACCTTTAACTTCAAAAACATTTTCTTGCAGAAACGTAATTTTTGTCATTTGTTGAAGTAAATAAAATAACTCATAGTTTCTTGATGAAACGTTCACAATTTTATTATTTCCGGTGGGAGGAGAGGGTGCTGCGCTTCAGCACTGCCCCCTGCAGAAAATTGTCTAGTTCCGTCAGTGGCTGCACGTGTCCTAGTGCGACACACAGCATTAACCGAATTCCGCGCCCGGAATATGCGACGTTTTCTGGAAAACGAAAATTTCTGATGGTGCGCAAACATCTCTAAAATAATGCTAAGAGTATAGATGATTTTTTCGTATATTTAATTATTTTAATTTTTTTGTAAATGGAAATTGAATATCAATACGAATTCTGTTTTCATTTAATCGGTTCATTTTTCTGTTATTTTTTATTAAGAAAGAGACAGAGGATACAATCAAAGATCAATTTACAATCTAATTTTTTTCTCTTTTTCGTTATTTACTATTAGACGTATTAATGTAACTTATCAATTTCTTGAACAGTTAACTCGTTACAACTTCAAACGTAATAAGGACGTGCATTATATTGTAACGTATTGTAGGACTACAGTTAGCAACCGCCACAAAGGGCGGCGGCAGAGGATTAGACGCCAGGGGCCAGGCAGGATGTGACACGCCGAGGTATTCTGGGAAATCCTAAGAGCTAGGGAAAGGGATGCCCAAAGTACGGGACAGCGCATTTTTGCCGCGAGCCGCGTGTCAAATTCTTGGAATCCAGGGAAATGGATGTCCAAAAATGCCTGGCAAAGCGGTCCGTGTGGGCCGTGTGCAAAACCCAGTGACGTTTCAGGTCACGTGGGTGGGGGCTATATAAGAACCAACGCAGAGCGCGGGGGTGGGGTTTGTTGAGCTGAGAGGGAACCCTCGTGCGAACGCACAAAACTTGCGCCCAGGGCGGTGCGGAGCCGAGCTAGGCTCGTGCGGCAAACCATGTGTTGGGACGCCGTTGTGGACTATATCCACGGGTGACAAGAGGTCGCCGGAGCTGTCTGCTGTGTGTGGGAGGCTCGCTGAGGAGTGGCGCGGGCCACGAGTCAGTTATTCATTTTTAAGGATCGCTCCTGCGATCAGGAAAGTAAAGATCTACCAGAGCTGTAACTTAAAGTAGTACTGTACATATTGTGAATAAACCTGTACATATTTATCATTGAAGCTCGTGTCTGTGATTATTGTGTATTCCCACGACGTCACAATATCTTCGTCTCCAGCCAAGATATTTTCAACTTCCCTTCTTGTGCATTAATTATCGTATTCCCCTTGTCCGTCTGCAGACATGTCATTACCGTTCGCAGTTTTAAACGCCTATTTATCGTTCAGTCCTCCGTAAATGGGAAAATCTGTTGGATTTCGCGCAAGGGTCCCTTTTTGTTCGCAACCTCCGTGGGGCGGCACAGAGCGCCAGCAAACAAATCATCTCCCTCAGCGCCATCTCGTGTTTATGCGGAGTAATTAATTCGGCGAGCGGGGAACAAACGAGTGGCGCCGGCGCTCAAGTGTTTGCGCGCCGCTTCCGCCACCGGCTCGCTTTAATTAGAGGCGCCGAGTGCGGTAGCGGCAGGGCCAAGGACGGGGAGGAAGGTGGGTGGCGCCGATATGGCGATGTTGGTGGGGGAGGGCGGGCGACATCCGGCGGCGATGCTGTAGCGGTTAGCGTATCGGACTGCTATACCCAAGATCAAACCCGATCGAAGCCGTGGATTTTTAAGAGCGAAAAAATCCTTACTCCGTACGCCTTCCTTCGGAGGGGAAGTAAAACCGGCTGTCCTATGTTAGTAGATTTACTGCATGTAATAGTTCCTCAAGCCTAAATGATGCCTCTGAGCTAAATTCAAATCGCCTGTTTCCTCGCCCAGGTAATACCTTCTTTCTCCCCTAGTAGGTGAAAGGAGCGTAACGAAATTTGCGTGGTCAGACGGAAGAGCAGACCTCATGGCCTGAGTCTCGCTACGTAAAATAAGGCAAATTCAATTCAATAATGGCTAAAGTAATTATGAAACTTGTTGTGGTCGTGGTGATGAAGGTTGTATAGGGTGGTGGTTAGGATCGTGTCAGGTGTGGCGATGAGGTCCTCTTGAGAACGGTGACTATGGAAGTAGGAGAGATGGTGCCGGGTAAAGGGATAGTGTTGAAGGGGTTTGGAATCGTTGAGATAGAGGTGAAAGGTGGTCGTTGTGGTTGTGGTAGTGTTTGTGTTGATGTGCTGGTGGTTGTGATGGAGTGGGGCTGGTCTTTGTGGTGAAATAATGGTGGTCATTGTGGTGATTGCCATTCTTGTCGAAGGCAGAGCAGGTGGTTTTTGTTGTAGCGGTGGCTGTGGTTGTCGTAGTGGTGGTGGCTGTGAAGTGTAGGTGTAACTGTAAGTGTTAGTTATACAGTGTTGAATTGACAGCTACACGGCTGAACCGCCCTTCGCAGTGATAGGTGCTGACAGAAGTATGAGGAAACATGAGAAATATTGGCGGTGTCAGTGAATAGGAGGTCAGAATGATACCGACTGTGCCAGCAATAGGCGAACATTTATAACAGTAGTAAAAACCTCATTGCAATAACGTTATTTAATCTGTCCATAGTGCACTTGACGGAGGTTTCATCAAAGGAGAGACTACCGCGACGTCGCCTTGAATCAGAGTGGCGGAGAGACCGAGAGAGGAGGGTGGCGATGGAAGAGGTCTGCCCAGGGGGGCGCAAAGGCGGCCTCCCCTCCGCGAGGGCTGCGCTCTGCGGGGGCGGCGGTGGGGGGGCGCCGGAGGGGGCCTTGGTCTCCGCTTTGACTCTCAGGGAGGGGCGCCGCCGTGGGAAGTGTCGAAGATTGCTTAAAGCCGATGACGCCGCCTTGCCCGCGCTCGGCTACTGCAGCTTTGCCGAGGGAGATGAAAGGACCCGCTTTCGTTTTTAATTGGTATTTTGCTCCTAAATAATTCCAAGTCGACGTTGTTCGTGAAAACTGAGTAAGGGAATTTTTCCAGGGGGTGCTGGTGTCATTCATTGCAAAACCTGGACTTTGTCTAGATTTTCTTTTTTCAAAACTTTAAGTTTAGATCCTTTCATTCTGTTTACCAAACCATCTTTTCCGATTTAATACATGTTTATTGTCGGAATTTTATTGAAAGTGAATGTTTGTGTATGTGCGTGTGATCATGTGTGTGAGTGTGCGTGGGAACATTGAATGTGTGTGAGTTTGTTACAGATTTAAGTCTGCAGTCCGTTAAGATTTATCGAAACAAGTTGCATGTAGCTCAAGTTGTTCAAGTTATTATAAGAAATGCTATTTCTTGTTTACGTTTTTCTTATAAGAATATGATAGTACGAAACTTATTGAACGACACATGGCCGATAACACCAATAATTATTATTGTTTGGCGGCCTAATAACGTTAATAATTGCTATTGTAGTGCGAATTCATGGAATATTTTATAGATTACAAATATTTTTAAGTATATTTTCTTGAGATTATTCACAATATACGAGACGGTAGTTTATTTATTGACATTATACCAGTTAGCAAACTTTACTGTATGGCCATAACTACATTTCAGAAAGCTTCTAGCAAAGTTAAACGTTCCTATAATTAAAGAGTGAACGGAAGTAGTGGTTTCCATGCATTAGTCTAAAAACTAATTTTCTGCACTCATGGTTTGCCATGATTTACGAAGTCACATCGTTGTCACATCTGATTTAATTAATATTATTTTACGCGCAAACGTTAGGAAAATTACTAGGTATAATATTTGCCTCATTACTCATTCCCACTTATCTGGATTCTTGTAATACAAATTATAGATAATGATTCTAAAAATACTTCACATTTTTATTTCAATTATTCTCAGATGTTTTTGTTTCTCGGTATGCTCTTCCGTCATGGAAAACATAAACCCAAATCGTAGAAGCAAAGTCGTGTGTATTAGATTAATATTTTATACTGGTAGTTAGGTTTTAACAATGAACGTATGCGAATAACGATTTTCAACATTTACTCGACCGGCATTTCTTCTCTGATTGAATAATTCTGGTTGGTTGGCAATTGTTCATCGCATTGAAATATTGTGCAATGGTAAACAAGCTCTCTTTGTAGAATAATTTTTTAAAAAATTATATTATTTACATATTTTTAATTCGTCAGTTTCGAATACATTTACAGTAAACTCTAAATTCCCAGGTTAACGATGATTTACTCTACTAGATGTAGTTTTAGAATCGCAACGTTGTAAATGTATTACTAGAAGCTATAATATATATATATATATATATATATATATATATATATATATATATATATATGTGTGTGTGTGTGTGTGTGTGTGTGTGTGTGTGTGTGTCTGTGTGTGTCTGTGTGTGTCTGTGTGTGTCTGTGTGTGTGTTCGCATTGTGTTTATACTAGTATATTTTCGCGGCGCAGCCATGTTATTTCTCGGTAGACTGCCATACCGCCGCACGTCCTCTGAGAACCATTGTATGTTCTTGGCATAACATGATTGAATTTCAACGTCACAAGAAATACAAGACATGTACAGTAAGTCTCTTCCAGCAGATAGAAATTTAACTCGGAAACAGCCAGCGCGCGAGCGCCGAAGACGTTGCGAAAACCGCGAAGTCCCTCGCCCGTTCCACTCGCGCGCGTGGGGAGCCTGGGGGGGGGGAGGGGGAGGTGCAGCGCTGCCTGGCGCCGTCCCAGTGCACCTGCGCGCCGCCTCCGCCGCGCTGCCGGCGCAGAGACGGAGCGGAACCAACCGCGAGACGAAGTGGACCCGGCCAGCCACTCCCCCCGCATTGCTTGAAGCGCGATTCATCTTGCCTTTGCTCTCCGCTTGCGTTTTTAGGTCTTTTTTTTTTGGACAAGCCTTTTGACATTGAAAGAGGAGTAATTCTACTTGAAGTTGGTCAGTCGTACGTCAAGTCGAGTCGTACGTCATTGCTGTTCATCCCTATCAGCCAGGGGATCAACGTTGTTAGTATCAGGTGTTTCCGGACAGTCACCCATCCAGGAACCCGTGGTGTCTCGTGCTGCTTAATAATATTCGTGACTTCACGGTGCTTGGCTAAGAAGTTCGGATACTGGCGCGGGATTTGTGTGTGTGTCCTGAACCTCCTGATGTGCTTGAATTTGTCGAAATGTTCAAATCCATGCCAGTTTGGTAAATGTTCTCTTTCTTTTGCGAATTTCCAATATGAATTATTAATAATTGTTTCCTTAATTAATAAGGAAAATTAAAGGGATATCAACTGCCAGATTTTTAATGTTATTTAATTTTAAATTATTATATTGACATTTTTGGGAACATTTTTCCCACCCTCGGTGACCCTACAAAGAGGAAAATATACAATCATCAATAATTGTCTTATGTAATGAAACTCAAAAAATTAATAATTTGATATAGTTGAAATGTATAATTGGAACTATTAGAAACTATTTGGAACTATTTAGATTCCGTGAGTCAATTACACTAGCTGGCGATCTTCTTGTAGCGATGTGATCTAATCAAAACAGAAAACATCAGAAAGAAATCTGATGTTCACTAAAAACTGCCCAACGTAAATGAGTTAAAAGATAAAGCGGTCGTACCAACATAATGCTTTATTCATTTTACATTTCTCCCATTCCATCTCGGTATCAAAGAAAAAATGAACTTTCTGATCACTGTAAGCTATTTTAAGGAATTTTAATCTTCGGTCTATTACTTTTATCTCAGAATGATCAATATAAGACGGCGATGCCAACCAATTATTACTTTTATTTCTTAGAAGATGTATAAAAATATTTTGCTCGTTTTGAAAGAATATCCTTGCTACACGAGCGCTGATTAAAGCAATTGTAACCTTTATATTCACTTTACCACAATGAAAACGCCTCGGGCGCTTAATAAAAGGAGCCCAAACGTCGTGGTTTTTTCGACCGGAAATCGCTCCAAAATCCTCTACCTGCTATTCCCATTATCCGTGCTGCGGTTTTCCACTTCCTGTCCGCGCGGTTGCAGCTCATAACGGAGACCAGCGGATGGCGCCCGAGGCGGAGAAACGGGGCGTAATTGCTTCCGGAGCGTCATCCTCCCTGTGTTCCTGCCCCTCCCCCTCCCCTCCCCTCCCCTCCCCCCTTGCCTCCCACTTGCTCTGCCTCGAGGCGATCGACCTATGCAAACACCTCGAAAACATGAATTACATGCGGCATCCGCCCGACGCCCATTTGAATTTAACGAGTGTGGATGTGTTGGAAAATTTGTCACATGTGTTTCATAACGCTAGGGGACGGGTGTTAAGAAATTCATATGCCTTCAAAAAATTTGACTGTTTTCCCCTACTTGCGTTCGCGCGTATTTCGAAGCCGCGTACAAACGCGGAGTTTTCTGTGTTCGCGGTTTTACCTTCTCGGCTTCAACGGAACAATTTTGTCCTTAACAAGTTGAACTATACACAATGCAGGTTTATCCACACAGGTTTTCTGGTTACGCTCAACTACGAACCCATATCTAGTAGGAAATCAAGAGTCGATCTTTTTTTTCTGAGAGTTTTAGACAGGGGTTTTTGCTCACAGAATCTTTTCAGGGATAAAACGTTAACAGAAATCTGACAAGAACCTCGAACGTGGACGCTCTCATTAACATCCTGCATTTCCCGACAGTGCAGGTAACGAACACTCACGGGCGTCATGATGGTTCTTTGAGATTGAATGAGAAAATATTTTAAGTGAGAGTGTTCAATTATTGTAGCATTGGCCTACAAGTTAAATAACATCATTTTAAATGGGATTTCTAGATTAATCCAGGTTTTGTTATATGCACCGCAATACCCCAGTACTACTCATCCAAGTTCCGTTCGTATCCAGTCGCCATTTCAGTCAAGTGTTGGAAGACGTATCTGGCGCTTCAAGGTCTAGGCCAAAATTTACACTCACTTTTGTAATATCATCTAATCTTTCGTGAGTTTTTAGTCTTTTAGAAGTTCGAACATACCTTTTCTTGCTCTCACTCTACTCAGTTATAAGTATAAAAAAATGTTTTTCAGGGCTTAAAGCTCAATTCTTATGGTCACGTTTTTATTTGCGTAAATGTTGCAAACTGACCAATTTCGATTTCCTGAAAAACTGTTGTTGTCTATCTTTCTGATTTCATTCTTATGACTGTGTTTTTATTGTCAAGAGTCTGTGTCACGTAACTAATTGTAATTTCTCATAATGAAAGAAGTTACTCGCCACACACTTGACGTATCAGGGAGGTTTCGTTCAAAGAATGAAATATTAAAATTGTTACTGTCCATTATACATTAATGTCTACAATTTCATGAGAGTGACTAGTGCACCCGGCAATGTTTCCCTCTTGCAATGTATTACACTTCCCTCGCTACTGATCACTTGATTGTTAGCCACGTTTTACGCTACGATCTCCAAAAATATTAATAGATGAAAGACTTTCTCGCGAGCATGGATTTTTTCTTTCCTGGTTTGAACATGGTTGTCAAGATTCTTATTGTTGAAACGTTCTTCCTCAAGTTTGGGAATGCATTTGCTGTGATATTGTCTTGGAGAAATTTGATTTACTTGTCCGAAATAACTTTTAAGTAAAAATTCTGGCCGATATTTCACAATTGCAGGGGCAGAGTATGCAGCGAAGACGCGCTTAATACCTGGGGGTGCGACGGGTTGCGTAGAGCTTCAGTTCAGGGGCGCTTGAGTCAGAATAAACATATCAACGTCCCCATTTTGCGTGTATGTGCGACAAACATACGCATATTCCCATTGTATTCAGCCTATATTCTTCGCGCAAGTGTAAGCAATAAGTCGAAAAAGTTGTATCGCAATCGGATGAACGGTACGGTTGCGCATAAAATATGAACCAGCAAATAAACATTGGTTTTTATATATTAGATTACATGCTGTATTACGGCCAACATGTATTACATTTCCGGAAGATGTAAATGTTTACGTGAAAAATACGTTTTAGCTTTCTTTATTCCTTGCACTTTTCTGCAATATTCCTTATTCTTATTTTTATTTTTATATCGAAGTTCAAAACGCAAGTGTAATACGTAAACATATTTAATCTTTTTATCTTCAAAACATTTAAATTAACTAAAAACTTTTTTCCCATGCTGAAAAAGTAAACAACTATTATGTTTATTTCACATTCTCCATTAAAATGTAAAATTTAAAAATATGTGCCATGCCGTTTGAACGAGAAGCAGCCATCTGCTATCTGGAATAAATGTCACTCAAACACAAGACGCCCAGCACTTAACGTTGACCTATTTATCTTTGTGTTGACTGAACTCTTCTTTAAGTATTTTGCTCCGAATACCGCATTCATTGCGCAAGATGATTAGCGCAGAACTCGAATGAGAAAAGAAAAGTTCTAGTAAAGAATCACTCGTTCAATATATCTAATTTTTTCAAAAGAATTTCAGAAACATTGTACTGGGCGAAGAATTATCAATTAACGGAACATATGTTAATATCATTTTTTTGTTTTAAAGAAAAAATAATCATATCCTGAAATATGATAATTTTATCTTTAGATAAACCAATTTTTAGATTTCTAGTCTAAAGTATTTTGAACTCGTTACTATTACAAAACATTTTTTAAACTTATGCCCACATGTGTGTCTACGGGCGTGTCTGTACTTTTCTTGTGACCTATTTCTATTTATTTATGGGCATATATTTTTAGTTTCTTCTATATAAATGCAATAAATCTTTATACTAAAAGTTATTCATATATTTGAATATATTAGTACTTCGTATTAAAAATTATTTACTAGTTAAACGATACTGTGGTGTTTCAGCAATTCTATAAAATCGAACGCACATTATAAAAATATTTTTATTTGTTGCTCTGCCTTTGTGACCCCCCTCCAACCAACTCTAGCGCCTCCCGTCTCCTCTGTGTCGGAAACACCTTCCGTAACCATTTGCAGAGGTGGGGGCGGGGCATTTCTGCCACTCTGAGAGAGCCCGAAGGTCCATCTCAGCCGGCTGAAAGCACTAATTAATTTATGCGCTACCAATGAAGTGGATCCGAGGGAAGCGACTGGCTCGTAATTTATAGAGCAGAACTTAGCCTACATTCATGGAATAAAATACACCACTGGTTATTTCCCGCTCTCTGTCGTCATACGCTGCAATCAATGAATGTGACGTTCTTCAGAATGAAAGCCACACAATGTCGACTGAATTGCTAAACGGCCAGTGAGTGTAGCCGACGTGTCTGATGGTTGCGACGGGGTTAGTGGAGATTATTGTGTCTGTGAGGATGGTTTACAGTAATGGGTGCACTCACTCAGATATTTCGTTTCGAGGTCCTTTAGTTTATTCCTCCTTTACCTCAGTAAAGACATTTCTATGGGTTGATTTGCTGTATAATACACTTGCAATGTTTGATGTCTTATTCGTTTCTGAGCCTATGTGAGGAATGAGACTTACGACTTTTCCTGGGCAGGTGATAAAAGTGATGGTGTGCATTTGCTTTTAACTGTATGAAAACGTAGGTGTAGAATCTTCGTAATATTAGAGATGATGTTGAAGATGACACGACGATGTTAATGATGACTAATGAATGGTTATGGGTGTGGTGATGTTCAGATGAGAGTCGTAGATACGAGAATCCAACCAAACCTCAAAAGTTTCAAAGGAGAGAGAAACCGCAGTGTAGTGGTCAGACCACTCATCTAACATTTCTGTGTTCCCGGGTTCAATCCCAGATCGAATCACGCAGAATTTGTGGTACTTAAAGCTAGTTTGCGGCAGAATTTCTAGGGGTTCTGCCGTTTACTCTACCGTATGATCGTGTAACCATATCATGAAAACAAGATCCCTATCCATTAAACACTTCATCTGCGGTATGACTGAAAATTCGGTGCTGATGATCGTAATAAACATGAAGAGCAATGTGAGTTTCGGAAAACTATTGGCTATTAGGTGAGCTTATATTAATATGAATCTGGAAGACTAAACTTAAAATTATCTCAAAAATGTTACTTTCAAATATAAATATGTGTAAAAATGAATGTACTAGGGTATATAATGGGTAAAAATGAATTAGACTGCTCAATCTTAAAACATCAGGCTACTTTGTATACATCATGCTTATTCCTAAGTAGGAATGTCAAATTCACGTGTTATCAATATATCATTCAATGGGGTGTACGTGATTTTTTTGATACGTAAATAAAATTGCAACTGGAAAATCCAGACAATTGTAATTAAAACTCCTAATATCTTCTCGAAAGGTGTCAAATATAATTGCGAATTTAAGTAAATACTTTTGCTGCTTTAATGACAACGATATCATTCGTTAATCAAAAATACAAGATTATAATGCGAATTGTTGCAAATAGATCAAGGACTGGCGACAAAACGCGTACTGCTAATGCTGACGTCCAGCAATAAAGAGTAATTTGCGTCGCTTGAGCGCAGCTTTAGATCCCCATTGGCAGAGCAAGTGATCACGCCTAATTGAATGTAATCACCAATTACGGCTATCGCTTATGGAAGAACTGTTTACCTGCGAGCGACAGCAAGATACACGCCCCGATACACGCCCCATACACGCTCGCGCCTGATGGCCAGCGCGCGGCCGCTGTAGCGCAGCGTGTTTCATCTTCCGCTCCACGGCCGCGCCACAAGCGCGCGGCGCAGCGACCTGCTCCCTGGGGAGGGGCGGGGCCGGAGCTAGGCAAATTTGGGCCTCGGGCAATGCTGAAACGTAGCCCCCCCCCCCCACACACACACACATACACATACTGAAAAAATTAAAAATGTGAAAGTTATATCAAGAAACTATGTGAGTTATTTTATTTCAACAAATAACAAAAATTGCTATGTTTAGCCAGAAAACGTTCTATAGAACTTCTAGTAGCACTCTCTAGCCAAATACGTTAAATTCATCTTTCTCAGCTAAGGTGGACGAATTGGAGACATTTGATACCCAGAAGGCTTCCGAGCGAAAGTAACATCACTTCCTTCCAGCCCCGAGGTCTGTCGATCCTAGAGGCTTTCATGAACCTTTTTGAATCGCAGAGCAAGCTAACCTTTGACCCCCACGCAGTGCCGGAACTAGACAATTTTGGGCCCGGGGCAATGCTGAAACGTAGCTACCCCATCCCGAAAAAAATAAAAATGTGAAAGTTGCATTACGAAACTACACGAGTTATTTTATTTCAACAAATAATAAAAATTACGTTTAAGCTAGGAAAAGTGTTTGGAAATATATGTAAAAAAATTGTTTTAAATAAATGAATGCAGTGATCAAATAATATTATTTCCGCGATGAGTTTAAAATTCTAAACGAATTTGTTGTGTTTAGATACTGTTTAATAATATTACTTGTTAAATACATTAAATAAAATATGACTTTCAACTTATTTTAATATTAGCGTCATTTGATTCATAGTCCTACCTAATAAGTACTGAGTATAATGAACTATTTAAGATAAAAAAATAAATGAAAATGTTATGAACTATCAGAATTCTGTTACGCAACTTATAAAATTACGATAACAATCTTCTTGAGTTTTAATTTCTTTTTCAACTTTTACATTTTTTTTCATTTTTTCCCCTTTGTCTTGCAGGGCCACGGGCAATGGCCCGGTCTGCCCATGCCTGGCGCCTGCACTGGGGAGGGGGGTGAGGGAGGGGAGGGGAGGGGAGGCAAACAGCTGTGACCACCGTTATGCTCGGCAGCTGCCACAGTCAACATCATCGACCTCACTGTCACAATGGCTCCTATCTCCCCCTCCCCTGACTCTGCATTTGCTGCATGGCACTTGCTGCTCCTCCGCCACTAGTTGTCCTACATTGACTGCTCGTGCACTTGTGTATATCGTGCTCATTCTGCACTTGGTGCTCTTCCAGCTCTTGATTTTCCTCCTGCCACTGCTCCTCTAGCACTACTACTAGTTACGATACTTGACATTGCACTTGCCAAATATTTTCTTACGACCGAACCCAAGAGGCAATTGTTTATTGTTTCATCATCTTGAGAAGTTTATTCTAGTGTTCTGTACCTCATATATCCCACAATCCATTCCTATTTGTCTTTTCCCTTGGAACGGAGGACTCCGATCTCCCTGCTTCAAAGAAATAGACTCATCCATTGCCTCATCCTAAGTCACGCTGTCGCTTTTCGTCTTTGACATCACCATCACCCCCTCATTAGCAACATTTCTCTCCCTTTACCCTAAATTATTGTACCTTTGAATCGAATGTGCCATATTTTAAGTGGCGAGACTCAGGCTATGAGACCTGCTCTTCCGTCTGACCACGTAAATTTCGCTACGCTTCTTTCACCAACCATGGGAGAAAGAAGGTATTAGTTGGGCGACGAAACAGGCGACTTGAATTTAACTCAGAGGCATAATTTAGGCTTGAGGATATTTTACATGCAGTAAATCTACTAACATGGGACAGCCGGCTTTACTTCCCCTCCGAAGGAAGGCGTACGGAGTAAGGATTTTTTCGCCCTTAAAAATCCACGGCTTCGGGTACGAACCCGCCAACTTAACAGTCTATACGCTAGTATAACAGTCCGATACGCTAACCGTTACACCATCTCCGCCGCTTAACCTTTGTTCGTATTCACGCGTTCATCTCAACATCCAGCAGCACCTTCATCAGGCCGCTCGCTCGCTGTCACGACCGTTGACACGTCCCAGCCGGCCCGGGTGCACTCTCGCCACGATGGCCGTCACAGATCGCTGTCGAAGCCGCCCCGGCCGCTGGCTCCGCCGGCCCCGTGGCGCCGTTATCGCCGCCAATATTCCATTAACAGCCAATTTGCGCGCCCGGCCGCGGTATTCATAGCGGCGGCGGCGCAACGACGCGCCGGGGCAGCCGGCGGCGAGCGCTGCTAGCAACCTCGTTACTCTGCGTCGCTGCGCGGCTAAACGACGCGACGCGCCCTTCACGGCCCCGTGGGTGCACAGCGCGCCTGCTCGTGTTTGTAGCGTCACATAGCTGGCCTTGAACCCATGCAGTACCGTTACCTGAATAAAATTGGAAGATTCTTGCAGAAAGAAAACTTGGATGCGAAGAAGTCCGGGAGCGGTGAATCAGTTCATCTACTGATGTCACTGCAGTGTCTCTGACCGGGAGGTTCTAGGTTCGAGTCCCGAAGGCGGCAGGATTTTCGACACTAGCTTGTCAGTTAGGTCGAATTCAGTCGCTGTTTGGAGGAGAATGCTAGCGGCCGGCTGCTCTGGTCAGTAGTTTTCCGTGGTTTCTCCGATCAACACCAATGCCGAAGCAGTACCTTACCAAACGGGACACGGACTGCGCCCGATCTTTCCTTCCTCTTCCTTGTCCTCTCCTCACACCTTACACCCCTCACACACACACTTACACTAACATGCACTACACTACCACAAATGCCGGGAGACCGGTCGGGGTCTTAGAATTTGCCCCACCTTGGGCGGTACCCCGCTGGTGGGAGAGTCCTGGTTAGGGGGAAACCCCAGTAGCCGACGGTAGGTCGGCGCCGGATCTCGCCGTTCAGTGGGGGAAAGATCACCGCCACCTACCAGTGAAACACATGCACTACACTTACTGGACTCTTGACTTCGGTAGTTGACGCGCCCGGAATCACTAATCAATCAATCAATAGGGTGGGAAGACATTTGTTGCAGTTAAGAAGAACTGAAAGATAGCCCTATAATAGAAACTACAGAAGCAATGAGTATCTGAAGATAATATTATTTTTTCTTAGGCACTGTCACCCAATGCAACTTGGTCTGACATGCACGTACGCGCAGTATTGCTAGTCTTCCTAGATCACAGGGGATCACAGGGGTCACGAATAAAAATCATCAGCGTATAATGCTGTTAAAAGAATGTGTAGGGAGACAGGATGGGGCTTAAATGATGGCACACGATTTGTGACCCCTTGTTTAAGGAACTGCTCTGACGTCAGCATGGTTGACCAAAGATCACGCCGGAAGTAAAAAAGATAAACTAGAATTCTTTTAGGTATTAAGATTTTTCTTGAGTATTTGCGACTTAAGTCTAGAACGTAGCACCTCATGGTCTACCAAGCTTCAATAGCAGAGTTTCAGTTACATACGCTATTGCATCTAGACTGCACTAGGCAATAGTAAAGAAGGAATAGATATGTCACAAACAAATTGTTACCCTGCTGCACTTTCTGTACCACAACATAGATCATTTTATGACTTCATAAATAACGACAACACAAATAATGTTTAAACTTAATTCAATTAAATTTTTCTGAAATATTATGAAAGAATCGTTCCCTGGGACTCAAAACAACTACCAAATTAACATAGCACTAGAAACTATTAAGTATCAAATTGATATGACAGATATCGTAGATTTGTTAGAACTGTACTTTGCAACCACAAAGTGCATAATAATAGAATACAAAATATAGGGCAAATGAGTATATCTTCATCCGAATATAAACAATAACTAACTTCATTTTTTACATATTTATCTAGTTGAATTCTATGTTCAACATCTTTATTTGCTATCTGGGCAGTCATACACCTTTTGTAGTTTTGCAACATAGTAATTCATCATTCGGAGTTCGTACAATGCGAAGCTCTCTGTAACTTCTAGTGTGTTTGGTTAGATTAAAAGTTTTGAAGTCGTATTTTGAATTAGAATAACAGAATATTTTAGGGACTTCATTGAAATGTCTTTATGTCTGAAATTTTATTCTATATGTAGTGTGTCTAAGGTAGACGTACTTTGTCATTTGGATACCTTGAATTAATTTTTATGTTTTTTGCTGAGCGACCTACACTGAAATTTTGGGTTCACTGTAACATATTTTTAAATCTCCGTCTTAAAAATATGATTCGCACACTTTGTATTTTATCAATATTACTCTTCGCTGTATCTCCTGGGCTATCCCTGTCGCTGTATCGCTTTCGCTGCATCGCTGGGGCAAGATTCTAATTTCACATTCTGCGATAAATCTAATTACACTAAGGGCAAGATTTTTAACCACAGGAAAGTAGAGTGTACAATATATTCTATTTTCTATGTAGATTACGATTATCACAATAAAAATGTCGTAACACGTCACAGTTTTTATATATACCGAATCTTTTTACCTTACCTTTGTACCGCAGCATACCGTATTTTGCTATTAATACAAATACATTTGATTTGCACCTGTAAGGTATGTAGAATTAATATGCATAATACCTATTTAAAAACAAAACATTTGTTCAGTTCACCAATGCCACTCACATGAGAATCAACAAAATTAAGCCTCGTGTTTTGCTTTTTTTTATGTTCTGTATTCGGATATTTATGCCGTCTTTATTCGTACGTCTGGTAGCCACGCTCAATTACGAGTAGGCCTTAGTGTAGTTAGTAGTTCTTAGTGAATGTTTTGAAACAAATCACGAGCACCTTCATATTTACTGCTGCGCATTAGTCACAGAAAGGCATTTTTTTTAGCCTCTTACCTTATGGCAAGTACACAAGTATTCAACTGTTGAGGGGCAGATTCTGAGCCAGTCGGAGTGATGCGGAGCTGTACCCGTAGTGCCCGTGAAGTTCGTGTCTGGTTTGCGTTTGCCACAAATACATTAATGCATTACAGTTCTGTGGGTTTTATAAAGAGAAATTCTCCACAGGATCTGTAGAATTGAATTGGTTCGATAAAATGCAAATCTTCATTTCATATCGAAATTATACGAATCAACCCGCTCACTTCTCTTACGTTTGTGGAAGGTTTTTCACCCAAACTTCAAAGAAAAACTATATGAAATTACAAAGCTTGCTGTTGGGGTTGTGGTTGTATGAAAAAATCAAATCACTGCCATTCACTCCAGAAATGTTGTGGAGAATACCAACAAACCATTTTAATATCTGCATTTTGTTGCACGAATGTGAGTATTTAATTTTTAACTTGTTCTTACCTCATATGAAACATGCTCATACAATTTTGTAGTTATATAATCTGAGTGACAATATGGTAATTAGTATAGGATTTTGTTTATTTCAAATACTAAATATGTTCATATATTTTGTACCTTGCGGATAGAAACTTTTTATAAATATTTTCGAAATTAGCGTGATCATTTCCTTTTAAATCACCTACTTTCATCATGGAGGGATTGAAAAAAATATCCCTAGTGTTGTCAGAGGATATATTATTATTTGGATCTTATTAATTGAATAGTCTATTTCCGATTATTGCATAAATCAAAGAACGTTGCAGTTATTACACGTTAAAACAAGAAAACGGTCATTTATTTGCAAAACTGTGAAGGGGACGAAAAATGCCTCTCCGCAGCCAAGCGAAATAGTCATCGTGGTGTTTTTGGCGAACTTGAACTGATTTGGCCAGCGGCAGAGCGTGGCGCGCGGTTGGCGCGCGGTTGGCGCGGTCGTCGCTGCCCACTCGCGTCCGCGGAGGTGACAAGCGCGCTGGGGACGCCCGCGGCCGCCCCCGCCACCGCCGCCGTCAGCTCTGATGGAGAGGCCGCCGCCACACTCACCCATCTTGCCGCAATCATCACCGCTGCTGTCGCAAACCCCATCGCCGTGGCTTGCTTTCTCTCTCTCCCCTCTCTCTCCTCTCCCTCTCTCCTCTCTCTCCCTCTGCCTCTCTCCTCTCTCTCTATCTCTCTCCCTCCCTCCTTTCCTTCTCTATCTCTCCCTTTCTATCTCTCCCTCTTTCTATCTCTCCCCCTTTCTATCTCTCCTCTATCTCATTCTCGCTCTCTCCTTCTCTTTCCCTCCCTCTCCTCTTAACTCATTTTCGCTCTCTCCCTCTCTCTGTATCTCCTTCGCTCTCACTCTCTCTCCCCCTCTCTATCCCACACTATCTACCCCGTCTATCCCTCTCTCTCCCCCTCTATCCATCTCTCTCTACTTTCTCTCTCTTTCTTTCGTCCCACATCGTTTAACATGATCGATACAGCTTCGCCCCGCCGGGGCCACCGCTCTCCGCACACCTCTACTCCACAGCCAGCGCGCCCTTCCTGTACACCTGTATCCGTCCCTCCCAAACCGCCTAATCACCCCAAAACTAGTCTATACTTTCTTTTGCTATATTATACTTCCTTTACTATTACTATATTCTCATCCTTGCTTTCCCCCTCCCAGGCACAGGGGGCCAAATCCCCGTCACCCGTCTAGGCTTCCCGTTATCGCAACTAATGCTCTTTCAACCCCGCCTCACTCCGACTCTTCCTCTTGATACCCCCACACGCATCCCCGCTACGCTCAGCCCCGCATCACTCACTCGCCCCGCCACGCTCGAGCAGTCATGCTCATTCCCGCCAAGCCATCCCGCCACTCACAGCCGCGCATCACTTGCTCGCACCGCCACGTTCGGTCTCGCCACGCTCGTCTCCGCCACGCTCGGTCCCGTCACTCTCTCCCGCGCTACGCTCGGACCGACCACGCTCGACCCCGACACGCTCGACCCCGACACGCTCGTCCCCGCCACGCTCGGTCCCGTCACTCTCTCCCGCGCTACGCTCGGACCGACCACGCTGGACCCGAAACGCTCGACCCAGCCACGCTCGGTCCAATCCGACATCGACACGCTCGGTCCAATCGACAC
Source organism: Teleogryllus occipitalis (assembly GCA_011170035.1). Classification (NCBI taxonomy): domain Eukaryota; kingdom Metazoa; phylum Arthropoda; class Insecta; order Orthoptera; family Gryllidae; genus Teleogryllus; species Teleogryllus occipitalis. Next base: position 183,929 of record BLKR01000616.1, on the reverse strand, counting down.
GCTCGGTCCAATCCGTGCTCATCCTCGCCACGCTCGGCCCCGACAGGCTCGGCCCAATCCTTGCTCATTCTCGCCACGCTCAGCCCCGCCAAGCCAACCTCGCCATACTCAGCCGCGCATCACTCGCTGGCACCGCCACGCTCGCTGCCTCCACGCTTGGCCGCGCCACGCTCGGCTCCGCCACATTTGCCCACGCTCGGTCCCCTCCACCGTCGGCTCTGGCCGCTCCTCGCTGGCAAGCCCGATCGGCGGCGCCCCGCTCGGCTCCACGCTGCCCTGCCCGCCCCGCCCGGCCGCGGCGCGGCGGCCTGATGGATGGGCAGCGGAAGCGCGCGCGGCGGCCGCCTGGCAGGCGCGGCCAGCGGGCCTCGCGCTCGCCGAATTGGTCTCCCCGCCACTGCGCCGCCGCTCGCGGCGCACGCCGAGTCTCTCCCCGTGCATTGTTCTCCTTTTTCGAGTTTTAATGCGCCCATTCCTCATTCAGATCTCGTGCATACTTTTCTTTTCTCGTCTTCTTTCCTTTTCCTTTATTGCTTTTTTTCTCCGTTTATCTTTCGAATTTTTTTGAACGCAATATAAATATTATTAGTATTTCAACATACATTCAAAGTTATTCAAAATTATATTTTTTTATCTAATTATTTCGTTGTTAGTTGCAGGTCAGTATATTTCTGTTAACATTTGAAATATAAGAAGTGTTTAGAAATGCATTTGTTGTATGCAAGGAAAATATACTATATATCTACGTTCAAAACTGACGTTTAATGATCTCGAGACGTACATGGAGGTATTCTCTTTGCTTCTTTTTCACCTCTTCGTGGAATTTTTTAATGACCCAATACTACTCCAATAATTGGACGTTCCACTCATGAATATGCACGCAAATTTCCCAACTGGAACGAGCAGCTGAATTTCAGGCCCCGCGTAATTGACCAACTACCTGTCCGAACCCGGTGCAGAGTTTCGTAAACGTAAACAGACCCGAAGCTCATCCGCCGCCCCACAAGGACCCGATGCATAGTTCAAAGCTTCATCGCAAACTTCAGCTTCGCTGCAACGCGGCTGTTTTGTCTGGCATGGCAATGCGCTGCTGGTGCTTCACCCACGCCCTTGGAAGCAGAGTCTGTCAGTGCGTTATAGATGCACGTTCTGGTATAATAAATTCGAGGGAGGCAACAGTTATTGACTGACATACGACTCAACATTTCTGCCTGATACACAGTAAAATTTGCTCTCTTGGAAAAGTTTTGGTCGTTGCAAGTAATTTTACAGAATTAAAATGTTTTGAATACAGGAAACTTTTATCCTGAATCTTTCATAAATTAAACTAAATGCTACGATACTGTTCGAAAGTCCTAAATTGAAGCGAAGTTGGGAACTTATTTTATTTTGCTTCTTCCCTTAGTGTATATATATATATATATATATATATATATATATATATATATATATATATATATATATATATATATATGATTAGGCTGACTGCTAACATAATTTAAAGGCAGGCATATAATTTAAATTAATAAGTCATTAACTTAAAAGGATCAAACATCTTAAAATGAAACAAAACTTTCCCAAAACATTTGCTCGTCATAAAAATTAAAAATTAGGAATGCGAAAAAACAAAGGTGATAAGAACTTACAAAATGTTGATCTGATAATTGTGATTAAAATCGGTAAATGTAATCTAAAATAATATTTCACATTTGCATTACATACACAACATTTAAAAATTCATATTGTCATATTTTTCATTTTAAAATTTTATGTTTTCTAACATTTTATTTATTTTATAGCCAGACAGCCAATCAATATATAATAATGAATCTTAATGTATGTGAAACTTTCTACACGTTTAAGTAGACGTACTGGTATCTAAATTATCATAATGTCAAAGATCAAAGAGCTTCACGTGTGTGCTCACATAACCTGAATACCGCAAGAGGTTTAATGAAAATGAGGTAGAGCGCACAAGCATGGAGTGAGAGGACATTAGCTTTAGAGGTTCCGCACTTGCCTGGCAATGAAACCTACCTCTGATATTTCACTCACACATCATAGTATCCACGTCAATTTTAACACTACGCAATCATAATTAATACTGTGACATGTCATTTCAATGGATTTCACATTCACGAATCAATCTGATTTGTTAAGATCATCGTTAAGAGCTTGAACTAGTGGTGCTACAACACCACTTATATTCTCGCATTTATTTCTAGCTTTTGCAGTTTTCGAAGAAACAGAGAGTTTAACCAAAATGAGACATGCGCCATCTTTTTAAGCGTTCTGTGCTCTATATGTGGAATAAATTTAAAGAAAAAATGTAAGCCACTTTAGAGAATTTTTTAAACATTGCATTGACTTCAAACAGAACTTATGCGAACTTATGCACTCCTATTTTCAAACAATTGTACATTACCTAATTTAAAGATCTAGGTTTTTAGAACAGATTTTGTTTAAGAAAAATCTCTTTAATTATTACCATTATAATTTTCTAATGTTAAATAATGTAATTTTTGAAAATACAGAGAGTTCAACGAAAATTGAGCCTGCACAATTTTTTTACCGTCCTCTTCTACATCCCAGAAAAATATTTAATCAAAATATTTGAACCGTTTTTAAGAAAATAATTGTTCATAAATTGCCTACATTTCATGCATAATTAAGAATAAAATTGAAAGATGTCTTTGAGGAACAGACTTCATTAAGGAAAACAATCCATCTTCAATGAGGAGTAGTTGGAAGTCGCCGAAAAACATTTTTCAACTGATAAAACCCGGAATTATTTGAAAATTCAGAACTCAACGAAAATGGTACCTGCATAATTTCTTCTATCCGAATGAAAACTTGTAATAAAAAATTTGAAGCTGTTTTTGATAAAATTATGAAAATGTTGAGGATTCGTGAAGTAAAGGAGCGCAATAACCAAAATAGCCGTTTCAAATCCTCTGGACCTTGAGGTCGGCCAGAGCAATTGGGAAATTTTATTTGGAGAAAATCATTTGAACGGTTTAGGCACTAGTTTTGACCATAGGCATTCGCTTTGCAGTTAACCAATTTTTTTGGCATCAAGGTCCCGCAACTGATTCTTCAGATTCTGACTACAAGTATTTAGAACCTACAGGCGCAAAATGTATCCACTTTTTATGTCAGGGACCCACTAAACGAGATTTATGTCGAAAAAGCGCGTTTTTCTGATATATTGCACTACTTTGTTTATACTACGTAAGTACAATTCGAGAAAGCTAATACTTGAAGCTGTCTCTTTGGAGCTCTCAGACAAAATGCATGTGCTAGGAGTATTACCTTTTATTAAACTAATATTGGATTTTAGTCTCACAAACTAAAGTACCACAATTTTACAAAGAAATCATAATAAGATAAACCTATCTCTCTTTCAAGAAGAATTACTAGCTTATTATATTTTTACAAATGTGGTAGTGTAGAGCATGTGAGTGTAAGTGTGTGTAAGGGATGACGATAGAACAAGGAAGAGGAAGGAAAGATCGCGCGCGGTCCGTGGCTTGTTTCTTAGGGTACTGCATTCGCCTGGCGTTGATAGGAGAAAGCATGGAAAACTACCGATCAGAGCAGTCGGTCGCTAGAATTCTCCTCCAAACAGTGACTGAATTCGGCCAAGCTGACGAGCTAGTGCCGAAAATTCTGCCAGTCGGGAGTCGAACCTAGGACCTCCCGGTCAGAGGCACTGCAGTGACATCTGTTAGTGGCATGATATATCCTGCTCGACCCGGTAGTAAGTCGCCCGTCATCGCGTGGCCACAAAGCCACAGGTGCGGGTTTACAGAATAAAATTTCGAGCTGTATCCAAAGGGATAGCAGTTTGCTGTAGCGAACTTTTCTAACTTTTTCTCAAAGAAGCTCAAAAGTGTTCGGGCAACATTAGGAAAAATTCGCTCCAAAAATGATTCAAAAAGTTTTCTGGAACAAAAACGCTCAAGTAAACCCATTGACAACTATTTTTCAAACAATAATATATTTCCCTTATTACAACTTACTTAAATTGGGAGCTGGTAGTACACTTATAGAACTAATTCTTGTTTACTATTGTTATTGTTAGTAGTTTACGAAGATACACTATTTTCATGATCAGCGATATAAAATAAAAGTATAATGTTTGTTAACAGAAAGACAGATGAGGATCCAAATATGAAAGTACTTCCTCGCTCTGTTGTTGAATAAGTCATTGATTTTTTTTATTTTAGTAAAACAACATGCTTCCCAATGTTTCATAAACTGATGGGGGCTTTTATTACCAAAATGGAACATGTTTTAAGATTATCGTGTTTGTGTGAAAAATATGTGTAAAACTGACACAAAAAATATGTGTAACAGGACAGTATTTATTTTGAGCTGTGCATAATTATAAAAAATATTTTCATTTTGAGTATTTTTACACTACGTTTTATGTCTCTCGGCAAATAAAAATCGTTCATATCTAATAAATCCTGAGTTTGGCCATAAACGCATAAACAATAGAAATGGTATGCCGTGTATAAGACAATTTCAACAGCAAATTTACTTTGGATGGCAGGTGTTTAGAAATGTTTACCCTGATAGGTAGCGGATACAAGGAGTAAAGGAATTTGTCTGAAGAACTTACGTGGCTTTGAATTATAGACGGCCAGCCCTCGCACCCCTCGCCGCATGGCCCGAGTCCCCGGCCTTGGCACCCTCGCTATGAATTTATGTGCTTCCAGAAAGCAACTGGATTATGTTTGCAGAGCTCAGGCTCAAAGAACAATACACAGCTAGAGGGTCTGGTTGGCTGTGTGGTTTCGTGCTCTATCTTGTTTGTTTAAATTATAATGATTACGTTTTAATGGTGTTGCCAGGATAAGGGGAAAGGAACTGTGGTAGTACGTTTGTGGTGGTGAAAGAAAAGGATTTGGAAGAACGTTAAATCTCAGGTTCAGGTAAGGCAGAAATTCATTCTTTCAGAAAAATTTGAAAAGGGATTTTCAAGAATGCTTTCTACAGAAATGCTGTGTTATCCGAAGGTGTATTTTTTGAAATGAGTATTCAAACATCTTAGGGACCAATCCGTTATTCGTATTTTTTAAATAATGTCTGTCGTCGGGATCTCGGACTGAAGGGTCGCGAGTTCGAGTCCCGCCTCGGACATTGTTCTATTTGTGTTCGTTCGTTTGTGTGTCCGTTCATCCTTCATTATCATCATTCCATCCCCCTAGGATTAACAACCCTGGGGAAATCGGATTCAACGTAATTCTGATCCCCTGATTAGTTACATGCAAGACTTGCAACGTAATAAAAATGATTCTGAGCCCGTGGAAGTGCATGTGTGCGTGGTTCAAGATGGTCTATTTGCGAGCAAAAAATAATAACATTCTATATGTATTCTACATTGTAATTCAAGAATAAATGCACCTCAAAGAAGTATAAATGGAGAGAAGTTTGGGATATAAACAGGTATTACTGTGCGAATAAAATAATAAAGTGTTGTTGAACAATATTTTCAAATGTAATACAAAACCAATAAGTTATGTTTCTCCATACGGAACATTACCTCTTCTGTTGATTACTCAGGAAACTAGATGTCTCAGCCTGGGCTAGATTTCTAATGGTGTCCTGTTGTAGAACAAGGCATTCGCAGTGACTACACTACAGAGGAAAACGGTCGGGACAGGGTCTTGTTTGGAGCTGAGAGCTTTCCACTCCCGAAGCTCCTGTAACGACCACTAAACCCACTCCACCTGCTATTCAATACGTATGGGGTCTTTTCTGTGGTCAAAGTGGCGTACGTGACGAACCCCTCTGGCATTACAAGGAGCCTTAGCGAGGCAATCGAGCTTCGAATTAATACTTTTTTTTTTCCGAAGGTCCGTCAGGACACTACACTTTTTTCTGTAACCGCTTCTTCTGTCGTATGTGCCGTTATAACTTCTCCTCTTGGTAATATATTTCAAACTATTATCAACACTTTCAAAACTCAATGCACGGATCTTGACTGTTAATATCTGTGTAAATTACCTTCCAGCATGTGAGGTAAAGAGTATTACACATTCGAATATCATTTATTTCGAATGTTGCCTTCTTTAATACTGTTGTCGTTTCAACAAGCCGTTTGAGTGATGACGTGATGAGTCTTGGCAAATCAGAAGAGCTGTACTTCCAATCTATCCGATTTCGAGTGTCGACCACTTTTGAAGCATATTCTCGATTTGGGATAGATAAAATAACAAAAACTGTCGGTTTGATTTGTTAATACTCTCAAGCTCTTTGAAAGACACGATTGGATGTAATCTATAAATTGTGGTAATAAGACAAGCAATTCATCATGTTAGAACAGCTGAGACAAATTAGGTAAGCTTGTTTGGGTGTACGATGTACGCGTTTTAAACAGATTGACGATTCTGATGGTCGACGAAAAAAACACTTCATATTCAGCAGGTGATATAAGGCTGCACAAAACTATTTAACATCAATGCTATCTTTTCAGTATTCTTTATAATGAAAACAATACAACCGTGTAAATGTTAAAGTCTTGATTGAGCGACATTGATTTTTAAAAATCACTTATTTTTTTCAAGAAAACAACCAAACATTTCAGTTGATCTGTAATCAATCTTTTAAACACACAAAGATAAATGGGTGTTTAGAGCATTCACTGTTTGTGTTCCAAGATGTTTCTTTAACGGTTTGAACTGTTGTACTCAAGTTTGCGGGTTCAAACCCGATCGAAGACGAGAATTTTGAAGGGCAAAAACTCCTTTGTACGTCTTTCTTCCAAGGGAAATGAAGTCGGCTGTCCCGTGTAGTAGATTTACTGCATGTAAAATATCATCAAGCCTAAAAGAAGCCTCTGAGCTAAATTCAAATCGTCCGTTTCGTCGCCCAACATGAAACCTTCTTTCTCTGCAAGATGGTGAAAAGAGCGTAGCGAAATTTGCGTGGTAGACGGAAGAACGGGCGTGATGGCCCGACTCTCGCCATGTAAAATGAGGCATTAACTAACGGTCTGAACGATAATATTTTGAAAGTGTTGATTGAGAATGCAATGAAAAGTCGAGGACGAATTATACTAATTGCCGAGGCACTAATTCGATTGTGAATGGTAAAAATGTTCATTTTTACACAATTTGGGTGCCAGGCAAAAAAATTGCATGATATATGGCATGATGAAAATCGCATGATATGTGGCAACGTTTAATACCTGAACCACGAATGCTAGATCTTCATCTGGTTAGAGAAAACGACGAAAGGAAAAACATCAATTTCTCTTCAAATATGATTTTTCACACTGTGCTTATTCATTTAAAGCACTTACGCATAAGAACGACAACTGCAGTTCTAACTGAGTGGTGGGTTAGCTTCCTGAATAGAATATCCTTTTCGGCACGTGAAGACACTATTAATTGCTGAGATGTGAGAGACAAAGCTATAATTCAATGTGCAGTGGGTTGGTCTGGTGGTTACTTCGGAGGACTGCAGATACCATAGTACGTATGCATGCAATTTACTCTTTATTAAACGAATATACAGTTTTTCACGAACGGTTGCTGTATCTTATTTTGTCACTTTTCCTAAACAGATACAGTTATAAATATTTTGCGTACATTTAAAGTTTACGAATATCATGAACGTTTAATTGTACATTTTAAAAATGTTTTGTCTAACATGCATTATTAAGGGGGAATAATTCTTTATTATGATGCTAGTTCCTAAGCCTTATGAATATTCCTGCAACGTAAGTGTTTAGTTTGATAGGTGATAATAATAGTTATAATAGTTATAATTATAATAATAATAATAATAATAATAATAATAATAATAATAATAATAATAATAATAATAATAATACCTCGACACAACACACAAAAAGAAAATTCAAAAGTACAGGGAACTTGCAGAGGTTATAAAGGAGCAGTGGCATGTATTGGGGGTGGAGATTGTGCCGATCGTCCTCTCAGCAACAGGTGTGATACCTACCGTCCTGAAGCACTCTCTGAAAAAACTGGGGATCGAGACGAACATTATCATCAATCTACAGAAAGCTGTGATCCTGAGCACGTGTTCTTTAGTCAGAAGATTTATGGGTTCCTAAATAAATTTGTGTTAAAGAATTATATACTTTTTAATTTATAAACTAAGTGTTTAAATGTATATTTGTAGAAATGTTTACCTTCTAATAAGTTCTTAAAATAAATAAATTTTTGTTAAAAGTAATGTACTACGGAAATCATGCTTTGATAGAAATATCTGTATGACTCCTCAAACATGTACCAGAAAGCTGTGAAAAAATAAATAATAATAATCATAATGTGTTTGATAACTGAACAACAGTCGAAAGTGAGGAGGAGAAATTGGTGATTCCCGAGAACATCTGCCGAGAACCCACTTTGCCCCTGTGGGTTGAACAAATCATAGACCAGATGTCTTTGGTATATACACAATTTATTTACATATATACACATAACTGCCCTATTTAGTACAGAAGCATTTGTTCCCCATTAGCGTCTAACTGCCGAACGTACTGTTAGCATGAGCCTGGCGCTTATACCCGCAAGCTTGCGGCCTCCTACGCAAACTGGCGTCTCGCGATGTTCCAGGACCAAAGCTACCCTTTTCAGGGCCGGCCCGTCTTTATAGCCTCGCTGAGGCTGCGTCGCTACCCGCCGGGTGCCACTACCCGCCGGATGACACTGCCCGCCGGGTCTTGCGACACATCTGGCACACGTGTGACGCGAACCCTCTCGACTGCACCCTGGGCTCGGCCTGCCTCGCTTCCTGCCCATTGTGATGCATTCTACATGTGCCCACTCTGAAAGTGTCCACGATACCCGCTGTGCGCCACGCTGCCGCGTGCGTTACAGTAGCGGACGCTACACCCCATTCAAACGCCACATGGATCGACCAGGATTTGAACCCGGGTGTCAGGGGTGGAAGGCAAACGCTTTCACCGCTGGTCCTGCACGGCTGGTCCCCAGGGGGCTGATGGTCACCATGACGTTTGGCGCAATCCTCGAAATGTGCAGCGTCATCCCCGCATCTGCGCTAAAGCTCTGCGAGTGTGTTGGGCTTCGCCTCCCGTGAAGGGGCGTGGCCACTCGGCGCAGAGGGTGATGGGTGATCGGGTGATCGCGGAGTCTTGGGCCGCCTCGCTGCCCTTGCCGGGCGAAGCGCTTCGATCGGCGCGTCCAGCCGGCTAATTGAATTTTGAATGCGACATCGCCGCTTGATAACGACCAGCGCGTTCCCCGCCCGCGTCGGCGCAGCCGCGTGGACGCTGCCCCGCGGGTGGCCAGAACGCCACAGAACGCGAAACGCGTTCTCTAGGACTTTCAAGCAGTTGCGTTCACTCTCAATAAAATAATCATTCGGTTTACGAACTAAAACAGGAGGAGAATTCTAGCGGCTGTCTGCTCTGATCGGTCGTCCTCCGTGGTTTCTCCGATCAACACCGGGCGAATGCCGGAGCAGTACCCTAACAAACGGATCACGGACCGCGCGCGATCTTTCATTCCTCTTCCTTGTCCTATCCTTTCCCCTTTCACACACACACACACACACTTAAACTAACATGCACTACATTACCACATATTCCGGGAGACCGGTCGGGAGCTTAGAGCTTGTCCCGGCTGGGGTGGTGTCCCACCGCTTGTGGGAGAGTTCGGGTTACGGGAAAACCCCACTAGCCGGGGGTAGGTCGGCACCGGATCCCGCCATCCAATGGGGGAAGATCACCACCATCTTCCGAGGAAAAACATGCACTACACTTATGGGACTAAAGACCTAAGCTGTTGACGCGCCCGGAATCACTAACCAACCAACGAACGAACTAAAATCCTGTCTGATCTAAATCAGTATCTGCTATGTTGCGTTTGAATAATTACACACTCATGCAGATGCTTTTAAAAATTTATTGTAGCACATGTGCTTCAAAACTTTCTTAATTTTTTTATAAAAAATAAAAACGTTGCTTGTACAATGCAATACAGAGAATTGTGCATATATTTTTGCAACGGGAACTATTGAATTGTAAATGATTATCTATTATTCTCGCACGCTAAATATAGATCGTTTGATTCCTCGATCAATTAAATTGGAAATTGATAGATTGATTGATTTTTTCGTGTTTCCGGGCGCGTCAACTACTGTGGTCATTAGTCCCGTTAGTGTAGTGCATGTTTTTTCTCGGGAGATTTGTCGGACTTCAGTACTGGAAATTTTTTCCTAGCTCATGTATGTAATAATTAACGAGTACATTAATGAACACATAATGTACTCAGAATTCACTTTTTGTAGAGCCTTGATACCCAAAAACTATTTTTTATCAAAACTTCTGTCAGTTCGTCTATTGTGAAGGCTTCATTTTTTTAAATATGAATTTTTACGCGTTATTTGAATGAAATCGTGACAAATTAAAAACAATATGTAAACAAGATATTTTCAAAAACTGATCCAATTTTTTCTTCGTATAGAACAAAATGTTAAATAAAAATGTTCTCCTAGATTACAAATTTCTAGAATTTCAAACATTCAAATTGTTTTCGAATGTCTCTTACACTTTCAATACTAGAGAAAGAGATGTCTTTCTTAATGCAATGTATGCCATTAGATATTTAAATCATTTTATTTACAGGTTTCTGAAAATAATCTTATGTAATTTGGAGTTAGAACTTGTTAGAATCACGCAATATTAATAATGCATTACAGCTTTAAGAAAGAGTGGATATCATACCTACTTAAAAGCATCGGTAGTCTTAAATTTTCCTAAATATTATGTAAATTACCATATTAGTCAATCAAAACTTTATCGGTTTCTTATGTTGAGTCTTCTGGCAAGTGGAAGGACTGTCTTAAGAGAAAACGAGCTGAATATCCAGCCTTTTGGAAAATTTTCAGAACTCGTTGTGTATAGCTATGGTCGTGACATCATGATTTATAGCTGTGTAAATCTGAACAATGCTCTGCATGAATAAAAACACAAAGTGTAGCCATAGAATTTTAAACGACCATAAATGCAACGCTTCAACTGGAAAGAAATGTATTCCACAACCACGGCAAAAGCGAACTCAACTTGCTTCTTTATCCTTAGTGAAGCAGACAGCCAATGGAATGGAGAAATCTTAAAACAACGGCAGCAGGAAGACCAAAGCAATGAAAATGTCAAGTCCAGAGTGACTGAAATCCATTGTCTTCTTTATAGTTACGCATATCATAATATGCAAGAATGAGCGCTAGCAACAAAAACATTTTCCTGTTACCAGTATATCCCGCCTCACGACCGGTCAAGGAAATGACTGTAGCAACCTTTCGAAATCTCAAATTTACCACAGATTCTCTGTGTAGTTTCTCGTTTCATTCGAATTTGCATCTGAGCATTAACGTCAATAAGTGATTGTAAGAAAATAGTTTGTTTTATCTAGTAGACATTCTTAAAGTGAATTTATAAAAAATATTGTTAAATACCTATGTGTTGAATTCTAATTTCAATATTGTCCCCACACTGGCAAGTCCACGAGTACTGCCTGTTCAGGATTATAAATTAAATAAATAAATAAATAAATAAATAAATAAATAAATAAATAAATAAATAAATAAATAAATAAATAAATAAATAAATAAATAAATAAATAAATAAATAAATAAATAAATAAATAAATAAAAATTAAATTAAATAAATAAATAAATAAATAAAAATTAAATTAAATAAATAAAGTCTTTATTGGTGGCGAGGCTCAGACCATTTAGCCTCTTCCGCCTGACCACTTTCAAAATTTATATTACTATAGTACATAATAAAGGAAGTCATTCAATAAAAATTTGGATGCAGGTTCTCACATAGATGACAGGAGTGAAAGCGAGGGAGGAAGAGTTTGAGAGGAAATCGGGAATGAAACGGGATGAAAGGAACGGGAGAGAAAAAAAGAAGGGAAAAAATCAGTTAAATATTAATAAGTTCTGCTAATTGTTTCAAAGAGGTTTTGAAGAAGCTAAAATTGCGTACGTATTTTTGAATTACCCCTAGAAAAAATTGAAAGGGAGGGAATCTCGTCAGCTTACAAGCGAAAGCACATCAAGTCAAGAGTTCAAGCCCTGAGAGAAGCTGAAAACATTAAGAGATAATGGTAAATGGTTTTGTTATTTCAAAATAATAATAATAATAATAATAATAATAATAATAATAATAATAATAATAATAATAATAATAATAAATTTAAAAACGTGGATATAATGAATCAATTTATGAATTTGGCATTGACGAAAGCCGATATGGTATGAGACTAGTCTGGGGAAGCTGTGAAGATGATGGGCGATCAAAGGCTCAGTGACAACGCCGCCGCCAGGAGCGCTGGTGGCAGAGGGCGCGCCGAACGCCCTCGCGTGTCCTGCAGTCACCACCTGTTTCAAACGACACAGACGTTACACGCAGACCATCAGATAAAGCGCGCTACGTAGAGCTCCGTTTATCACCGGCCGCGCGCCCGCCGCCCTCTAACAAGAAAGGCCGCAATAAAACTCCACAGTGTATTGCGCTGCATTCGTTAATTAAACGCGGAAAGGTGTGGAACTTTTTTTACGATACGCTGCGCTCCGCAGGCGGAATTAATAACTCCTCCGCCCTCGGAGTGGGAAGAAATTGCGGCTTCCAGTACGCGTGTTTCCGATTCTAATGAATTTAGTATTTCTCTTTTTACATTCTTTTCGCTACGTGGAAACAAATATTAAAAACTCGTTTAAATACAAATCTTTTTTCGACTTTTTTTATTAGTCGCAAGCCCGTTTTCCAGATATCATGCGGCATAAATAATTAAATAAAGTTACGAACTCACCCCAATATGTAACTCTGTTAAAAAGAATAACATACTTACATTATTTTCTTCATATAATAAAACCGTTATTACTTAAAACATTATTATTATTATTATTATTATTATTATTATTATTATTATTATTATTATTATTATTATTATTATTATTATTATTAAAGGTCTTCAAAGGACTGCGTCGTAGAAACATTCTTCGCGAGAGAAGTCGAAACTCGTTTTGTGTTCCTAACTCGGACGGAAGTAATTTACGGAGAGTCTGCTTCTGGCAGTCGGGCGGGGGGTGGGGGGTGAGGGCAGAGCGATGGAAGTGGGCTGGGGGGGGAGGGGCAAGGGCGGTGGCGGAGGTCCCTGGGCGCATTAAGGTTTATCTTTAAACTGCGCCCTTAGTGCCCGTGCTTCCCGTCCGACGATCGAAGTCGGGATTTCTCGTAAACAATGGAAGCGGGTGATGGGCGGAGCGCCGTGCGAAGTCGATAGCGCCGAAGGGGAGACGCGGCGATCACCTGCGCAGTCACATTAGGGGTGCAGCGGCTGCTTTTTAACGGAGCTTTCTTCTTTTATCTTCGGGCTTTGATGTCTGTTTGGTTAATGTTTTTTCTCTCTTAGCCATGAGAGCAGAATGTGTTGGCAAGTGAAATGTCGGGAGCTTCTGTAATCTTCGGATTTTATCTACTGTATCCGAAAAATATTGGGACATTTAACGTACATACTGTTCAATTGTTCGTTATAAACTATTATACATAATCAATAATTTCTGAAAATCTGTGCACGCCATTGTATCTGTACACGTACACATTTGTATCAAAATACAATTGTTGAAGCAACCTGTCTAAACAATTGTATTTTCTTTAGAATAACATGTGTCCTGGATATCTTGCAGGATTCTCTTCATCCGAAATCCTGAACGAATGACCAGTAATAATATTGTTTTCCCGAATATTAGAATTTTTGTTCGACAATATATTTTTGTATTTTGTACATTGTATTATTAAGTGGGACCAATGGAAGCTTTTTTTTATTGAAATAATCCAACATGAATGAATAAACTGCCAGCAACGCAGCATATCGGCATGAATGTTACGATTTGAATCATTTCAAAATTGCATGTGTAGAGACAAAACCCATGGACAGTTTCAAACTATAATAAAAGATTAACACCCGGTGGTGTGTTTTTCAGTCCCTAATTGCGCCTGAAAATCCGATAAAGAGCACATTATTTATTTGGAACTAATGTTCACGCCAAGCACAACTGCCCTCGCTAATGCTCTCCTCCCCCAAATAACCGGGCACTTCATAGGCCACGCGCCAATCGGCGAGCGGAAAGTTGCTCTGTGGGAGATTTCACCTTGCAACTCTGGTGTTGTTTAATTGCTCGGAGTCCGCTTCGCAGGAACCGACTTTAAAGAAGAAACGAAGTGGCCTGAAAAGAAGGAAATGCAGAAGGAATATACGGACGAGATGAAGAAATGAAAAAGTGTGCGATCAATAGAAGAAGGGAGTAACTGCAGTATCTGCAAAAGAAGAGCGGAAAATGGATCACACATTTGTTTCATTCATTAAAATAATTATGTGAGATTACATATCTATTAGATGACAGGTACTACAAATGTTATGACGGTGTTATTACGAAATAATAGATGAAGGAAGAAAAAAGATTAGTATAATTCGGAGTGATCTCAGGAAATACAATTTAGATTAATATAATGTTTTTATCGTGTAATTTCAACCAGGAGGAGTAAAATTGTATGTTATCAGTCGTGTACCAGTTGGGAGTGGTGTCAAATATGGACCTCAGTATAGTTTTCTTCCGCTGTCTTTGCATAGGTGAACAGCTCTTTTTAATAGTTTGGTTTTTATTACTAAAACAGTTTTTAAGCTTTAGTGATATTTTCGTCTTTTAATATTTACAAACAGACTAAAACTATCAACATGAGTCTTCGGTTCGTGGAAACTCCGGGGGGTCTCTTACAGCCTACAGTCACATTGAAGTCAAATTTGAATATCTGTCAATGTAGAAAACAGTTGTATAATCGCAGCAATAGGGTAGATAATAGAGAAATAGAGGAGCAATCGCAGCAAGAGAGATAGTAAATCGCAGCAATTTGAACTAATTTTTCAAGAAAAAGACGTAGCCATCTGTGGTTCAGCAGAAAGAACAGCACTTGCAGCAATATTCAAAATACATGCTATCATACCTCAAAAACTGAAAATACGAAAGTGAATAAAATAATTGTAATATATTAATAAATGTACGTTTTAGTTCCAAAAACTACACAATTTTCCTTTATTACATTGCTATTTATTCTGTAGTTCGCCATTGACATCCCCCCGTTTGATGCTCTCTTAAAACCGGAATGATATTAAATTTAGAATTATGATATTGAATTTCGAATTTCGAATGATATTGAATTCGAATACATTAAAATCTGTGTAAACCGGAACCTGTACAAGTCGGGAACGTGCCTTATCTGGAAAATTTCTCCGGTCCGTGAAATAAAATGGCATTTTACGCAGCATGAAACGGAACCTGTCCAACGCAGAAATACGATTTTTCATTCCAGTTAGAAAAATACTTTTTTTAAAGGAATTTCAGTAAATTTAATGTAATTTGAAAAGAGACGCGATACATCCTTAATGAAATGAATGCATCAGCAAGTCTATTTTAAATTCTCTATCCCTGGAACAGTCGTGACAGCCATACCGTGAAGGAGAGGAAGTTCAGCTGTAGGTGTATTTTCTGATTTGAACGTAGTGATGCTTTAAGGTCACGATCTGAAAGGAGAGAGGGACATTGTTATCAGAAAATCATAGAGTTTTGGGCTGAAACGCATTGTGCGTTGAAAGAGTTAGCAAGCAGTCCGACTGTAGCCATTAAGCAGTGAGGTGATGTGTATTTGTTTAGTTTCACTACCAGTTTAACAATAGTTGGAAGAGACCATAAAACTCTAACCACAGATCAAAAGAGACAAACTTTAGAATCAAAAGAAACTCAGAAGCTGTCAATGAAGAATGTTTCACGTTCATATATTGGTGATTCCTTCCATAAGTACATTGTATGTTAATGTATTATAATAATTATAAAAAAACTCATGTAATTTACTAATTTCAGGACGGAAGTATCAGTATTATAAGTGTCATAAAATGGGCAATCCTGCATAAAACGGAAAACTCCCTATACCGAATTTTTTTGTCCCGATCGATGTGGCTTAGATTTTACTGTTCATAAAGGACTTTAGTGAGATAACGGTTAGAGTACCCATGTTCGCGGGTTCAAATCCGTTCAAAGCTGTGACGTTTTAAGAGAGAAAGAATCCTTCGTACCTTTCCTTCGGATGGAAAGTAAATCTCGCTGTCCATGTAGTTTGTAAAATATCCTCAAGCCTAAAATAAGACTCTGAGCTATATTCACATCGCCCGTTTCATCGCCTGAGTGACATTTTCTTTCTCTCCTAGATGACGAAAGGAGCGTAGCGAAATAATTCACGTTGTCAGGAAGAAGAGCAGGTCTGATGGGGGTGAGCCTCGCTACGCAAAATAAGGCATCATTAATTGATTGAAGGTGTTCGTAGATTACAATGTATGGCGCCGATGGTTACTATTGCATAAAATACACACAGGATTTGTAATATATTATTAAATATGCTGTATAACACCCTAAGGCGGCATGTGGGTAGTGTACTAGCTTCCCGTGATGCGAACCAGGGTTCGATATTCGGTCGGGAAAAATAGAATTGTAGCTTTCTTTTAAAATCGCCCCAGTTTCTGTTGCTGGGTCACTTTTAAGCTACGTCGAATTCAGTCGCTGTCTGGAGGAGAATTATTCTAGCGGCTGGCTTTTCTCATCAGTAGTTTTCCGTGGTTTCTCCTATCAACACTAGGCGAATGCCGGAGCAGAACCCTAACAAACGGGCCACGCACCGCGCGCGATCTTTCCTACACCTTCCTTGTCATATCCTCACCCTTAAACACACTTACACTAA
The DNA here is from genome assembly GCA_011170035.1 of Teleogryllus occipitalis. Lineage (NCBI taxonomy): Eukaryota > Metazoa > Arthropoda > Insecta > Orthoptera > Gryllidae > Teleogryllus > Teleogryllus occipitalis. The sequence continues at coordinate 167,131 of BLKR01000616.1, read as the reverse complement.
CAATCACTGCACTACCACACATACCAGGAGACCGGTCGGGGACTTAGAACTTGTCCAGACTGGGGCGGGGCCCCTCTGGTTGGAGATACCTGGTAGGGGAAACCCCGTTAGCCAACGGTAGGTCGGCGCCGGATCTCGCCATCCACCGGAGAAAGACCAACGTCACCTCCCGAGCAAAAAAATGCACTACATTTACGGGACAATGACCATATTCGTTGACTCGCCCGGAATCACTAACAAATCAATCAATCAACGCATGTGTGATTAGAGAACAGAGAATGGTTTGTAAAGCGTTTCGAAGGCGTTCGTTCACGCCGTGGAAAGAAACGCAGTCGGAAGGGAACGAAGGCGACGCCGTGAAAGGAGCGGCGGGCTGCACGGGGCCGAACGGGGCAAGTGGGCGGGGGCAGGTGGGGACGTTAATCGCCGCTGCTGCAATTACGGGCGCCGCCGATGAATGGGCGGGCGGCGGCGAGGGCGGCTGAGGTGAAAGGGAGCGGGGCGGGGCGGCGTGGGCGGGACGGCGAGCCGAGGCTTTGCAGGCGACTTCATTAGAGACAGCACTGTCTTTTTTTTTTAGCGCGGACGCGCCGTCGCGCCCCCGCCCGCGGCGTCGCTCTCACCCCCAGGCCGCTTCTGCGGGGTCGCCTTCCGCTCCCAATAGTTTCTAAGAAGCGCACCTTGGGGTTTTTGTCAATTTTGAATTGTGACACAATCACTTTGCTGCTAGCAATCATACGCAGTGGAAACATTTTTTTTTTAAAAAAAAAAAATTCAAATTGTATAATATAATTATTATAAAATTATATAAAGAACAATAATTTCTTTAATAAATATGCTTAAACATAAAACATTAATGTACTGGAAAACGTTCACATATATTTGGTTCTCAAATCCTTACAAAAGTTAAGAATTATATTGAAAACACTTTACTAATTTAGCACGTTAAACACGATTAAACAATTCTAACTACAATAGGATTTTTTTATAATCATTACCTTTGAGAATCCCGAACTATTATCTCTGTTGTTTCCGCTTTTAGGGAACCATGTACCTCCACATATCTCTGAACATCACTGCACACCGCCACTCTTCTAAACAATATAAATTAATTCTACGCGCGTAAATGCATACTTAAATATCATTTTAAACATGAAGAACAAATTCAAATTTATTTTAAGAGCTTTAATTAAATATAACATTTCGTTTACAAATAAACAATCTCGTAATGAAAGTATTTCAAGATACTTTTTCAGATGAAAATAGCATTTAATAATAATAGTAGACAAATCGATCAAATTATTTGTAAATTAATAGAATACTTTCGTTTACAGTTTTTAAAATTGTTTTAAAATATGGTTTTCATTCTAAACCATACTTGTCATTTATTACAATTGACCACATATATTGCAGTGCTTTCTTTGAAATTGTATCGGAAAACCATATAACAACATTGTGGATATCGATACACCTAGTGAAGAATAATGTCTATTTTTAAGTTAATTTTTGATATCGTAGGCTTCCGCGGCCAGAGTCATAATCTGGGCTGTCCGGGTGACGCCGCGTCGAAGGCGCGGGCCTCTTCAGAAGAGGATCGCGATATGTCGGTCGAAACGGCGGCACCCCAGCCTTCGACGCGGCGCCACCCCGACAGCCCAGATCAATTTAATTTTTGTTTGTTTATTTATTATTTATTTTTAATATTTATATGTATTTCTTTTAATTTTGTATTTTTTGATTAACTGCCATCGAACGTACGCTCATTTGCAGTAATAATAATAATAATAATAATAATAATAATAATAATAATAATAATAATAATAATAATAATAATAATAATAATAACCTTTTATTTTCTCATTTTATATTTATATTATATATATATATATATATATATATATATATATATATATATATATATATATATATATATTCCATCAGTTTAAGCATTTGTACCATTCTTTTTATATTTCTCCGCTGAGACGCTCTTGGATATTGCTTCTCCACCTCGAACTCAAATTCATTACGATCGCAGAATCCCATCGCCACACAAGAATCGCATTGTGAGTTTGTGAACAAGTTGAAGCTACGCATCGTCCCCGATATCGTCGGCACGTGGCCACATGAACATATCCGTAACCGCATCCGAGAGAGTAGAAAGGAAGTATTTTTGTGTTCTCTGAACGGGAGGTCAGAAGTGAAATGTGTTGCTGGCGCCAGCAGTTGGTGGCAGAGAGCGCTGTGTGCAGATGACTGCGGAGCAACTGGCGCGGACGTGATGTGTTGAGAGCGGAGGGCGGCTGAGGCTTTGGGAAATTGCCGCGAACAGCGCGGGCCCTCGAGTGCAGATATAGACGCCTGAGAGCGAATGTTTGTGGCATAAGGAGGTAGATGTGGAAGTGGAGGCGGCAGTGGGGAAGTAAAAACTGACGCAAACGACGGCACTTTTGGGCGCGTGAGAGGGTTTTCCGTTGCCGCTCACTTCCCTCCACAAGTCTCGTCCACTAGCCTTCCGCCTTCCGCATTCCGCCTTCCGCCTTCCGCCTTCCGCCTTCCGCCTTCCGCCTTCCGCATTCCGCCCAGGGAAGGCATCGCTACGGAAACGATGCCGCGCACTTCATGCAAACTTGTTCGCAGAAGCGAACTCAAAGTTTTCTTGAATGTAACACTAGAATAAAATAAATATGAGGAATTGTTCTCTGCTTTTGTTCTATTATTTTTCTTAAAAAATGCATTCCAACATCATTTTCTGAGCTCCGCAGAGGAAGATTTTAAATATAAAATATTTAATTAAGAGGTGAACTTATTATGAGCAAGTCGACAAATTGGAGTTACTTTCCACAATAATACAAGAAGAAAAGTTGTATTTTTGGGGGATTACTTTAGATAAGATATAGTACTCTTTCAATTTTTCATAATTTTTTTTTTGTTTATGAATTGCGAAATCAGCACCTAAGTACTTTATTCGTTGTATTACGCTTAACAATCCACGAAATTACTACAATAAAGGTTATTTTTCTTTCTTTTTGTGGATACCTCGTGAGACTTCTCATAGGTGATGTGGTGGTAGATGTTCAAAGAATTTATAATTTCAGGCTAGACACTTGGGGACGATTCGTTTTCTGAGCGGATCAATACCTTCTGCGGATAGCGACGAGAGCTAGACATCAAAATGTTCCATGCAGGCAGCGTAAAATCTTTTTTTATAAGTAACTATTTCCTTCCTATTTCCTTTGGACACGTGCAACATGTATAGAATTCAAACGCAAAGAATTTTGTTTTGGATTTGCACACTTCCCTTATTTTATCAGCCTTCGAGAATACATAAAGAGCTATATGAAACACAATCTTCTGGACTTTCGATTTTACTTATAGTAGTAGTATTTTTCTATTGTAACTTTTCTATCCTTCCTTGCGTGTGATGTAATCGCTCAGATTGAACAGATTGTAGTTTAATGCAGCAAAATATTCTTAACACAGCAAATGCGTAAAGTTTCATGCATTTATATTACGTGGAAAAAATAATGCATATTTCAATATTTTAACAAAATACATAATAATAATAATAATAATAATAATAATAATAATAATAATATAATAATAATAATAATAATAATAATAATGTCTCTTCAAACGATTCTGATTCATTTTAGGCCAAACAGTCTTGTTCCTCAAGGCCGTGAAGTGTAGTGTATGACACGGGACGTGTCCATAACTCTTCGCCTAGAGACTCAGTGGGTCCCCAGGCAGCAAATTCACCAGGCCGATAGTGCTCGAAGACCAAAGGACACACAGGAGAGAAATAAAAACTTCCGCGCTAACGCCGCAGGACGTGCTCTCCTCCGGAGCTTCCACACCGAACCTCGTTCGCCCCTACGACGAAGCACCGCTCCGCGCCCTTCAGACAAGCCCTGAGCAAACCTCCGGTTCTTGCACGGGCTACGCAGCACGGAGCTTCCCTTGACGCTCCTCTCGCCGCTTCTTCTGCTCTTTTCTTGCGTCGCCTCGCCTGCGCCATTCATCGCTCAGGGTCTTCGCCGAACGGCTGAGATAAACCCGCGTGCGTTGGTTCGCTTCTCGGAAACGGTCTGGTTGGTTTTGCGCCGAGGCTGCGCGGTGCGGTGGCTGGATTTCCCAACGCAGGCGAATGAGGCACGTCTCCGCTCACAACGACGCCGGCGTTAAACTGTTGTAATGACGAGTCGTTATTCTGGCGCCTTTAACGCGCGAGTGTTGAAGCGCGAAACAGCCTTGCTAGGGTTGAGAGTCTCTAATGTTCTCGGTATCGCGATGATGTACATGCTGAAAATTATATCTGTAAATGGGGCTCTTCATTATTGTTTACTAGCCCTACGTACCTTCGGCTCGCTTTGTTACTTTGTGGCCAGTGAAATGTCTGTTGGATTTGCGAAAAGATAAACACTATCTTAGAATAAGATCTTTTAAAGGAGATTTATGTAAATCAATCGGCTTTACTACCCGTTGTTGCATATATTGTGCATATTTAAGCTCTCATAAACAACTCACAAAATTCACTGCAAAAGTAGTCGTTGGAAAGTGTCCAATTTCTGAGAGGTTCTTGGATCACATTATAGATGCACTTCATGATAGAAGCTTGTATATTCAGATGTGTGGCTTTAACGAGTACATAAAACATTGACCTCATTCGAAAGAACCATCTATTCCGTATTATTTAATTCCTATGAATAGATGGTTGGCGTTGCATTTCTGCCGCAAAACTTTGATGTATCCTTATTAAAAGCTTCCTCACGAATAGGTCTTTCTCTATACGACTAAACGACGCGATTTCTGTACCTGCTTCTATCCTAGCTGGCATACCTCAAGGTTCTGTATTAGCTCCAACTCTCTTCAATATTTTTACTTATGACGCACTGACCACCCCTCACACCTCCCTCACTTTCTTCGCCGATGACCAAGTCGTATACTCAACAAACCAAGTACTAGATGACGCAACCATTGATATTCAAAACCATCTGGATCAAATCTCCGATTGGGAGAGAAAATGGCGCATCAAATTCAAGCCAACTAAACTTCAAGCGAAACTCTTCTCTCTTCGCAGACCACCCTTACCTCCACTTGTAGCATACAAGTCCACACCAATCCCTTGGTTACCATCCAACACGCCAGTCAAATACCTCGGAGTCCTCTTTGACCGTCGCCTAACCTGGAGACCCCACATCCACCATAGACTTGCTCTAGCCATACAAAGAACTCGCCAGCTTTTCCCAATACTACGTCGATCTTCTCCCCTCCAAATCCAAACCGGTACCCATCTATACAAAGCTATGATCAGACCTATGCTAACATACACAGGCCCAATTTGGGGCTCAGGAGCCAAATCTCATATCCATAAGCTCCAGACCTTTCAAAATCGTTTCCTAAGGACCATAACCAAAGCACCTCCGTTCATACCCAATGATCTACTTCATCTCGAGCTCGGCATACCCCTCATTACCACCAACATCAAGAAAAGCGCCCTTAAGTTTTACCACAAAATCCCTTCAATCCCACAAGCCCTCCACAATTAGGGAAACAAACCCCAAATACAGTATCCGCAGAAAACTCTCCAGACACTTTTTCGACCCACCCTAAGCCCCTCACATACACAACTCCTCTAAATAATCCAAACCAATAATATAACTTCTAAATTAAACTCAGTTTTGTAGTTCTGTATCTAATGTATTCTAACCCATTGTAAAAGAGGCTGTACGCCTGAAAGCAAATAAATTTTAAAAAATACTTTGATGTGGTTTGGTAACGTTACGTTAGTATACTAGAATTGCTTTGAGTAAATGGAGGATAACTCCTGAGTTCTTAGCATTTATGATCACCATCCTTTTAAATTTTTCACACATTACATAAAACATGAAAATATTGCTTATCAATTATGCTAGTGTTTGCCAGTTGGAGAAAACAGTTAATTTCAGGGAACGTTTCTGGAATATATATTCGATTGCCTTACCCGTCACTTTACATTAATTCTCCGAACTTTTTATACATTAAACTGATTCTGTGAAAATTTTCATAATATTAAATACTATATTATAAGGGGATGTTAAAACAAATTGCTGCAAGGCTATAGGAAAGTAATTTTAAATCTGGTGGAAGCAAAATTCATGAAATATGTAGAAGATGTCTTAACAATATTTATTAAGATTTGGAGCAATGTAATTCTGGACTTCAACAATAACTTCTTTCAAATTTTATCTCACCTGTCCAGGGTGGAGTGAGTTATTAGCATGAGTTGAATTATCTAATTAATCTTAAGCATAGCATTGTAATAATTAGTAGTAAATATCACAAGAACTGCCAAGGCCAGGCGTGCAGTTGCAGGAACTGCTTTCATAACCTTAAAAGTAAGGATTGTACAAAGTGTTCTGGACTGGCGGTACATCAGTGGATACCTGGCACATGTCGTTTTTTCAGAGAAGTAATTTTACATTTATTGCCACAAAAGCGAAATGATTTAATTTACTTCATCATTCACACCATTTCGTCTACAAAAGTAAAAAAATATTCCATTAAAATTATATAATACATCAGTCATATTTCAGATTGTCAATTGAGAGTAAAATTAATCATTTTCAACCTTAAGGATGTTGATTTCGAATCGTGTTTATCTAAGGGTGCATTAACTTCCTGCGTTTGAGTTAGTCGGTTTAACAGACAAAGATTTTTTACTGTTAAAAAGCTGCCCGCCCCTTAGCAAAAATTATTAACTTATAAAGACTCGTTAATTTATATAACATTTTTGCTATATACAATCAGTAACTGAATGATTTAATAAAACAACACAACACAAAACAAAAACAAGAAAGAGTTCACCATTCAAAGATACTCCTGCTCCTTGTCAAAAAGTATCTCCAAGGCAGAATTTAAAAATAAACTTAACATGACATAAAGTAATAAGTAGTAAAGTATATAAACATAATTCAAATTGCGGGTGTACGATAGAAGAGGCTTATAAATAAATCATATGAACTACAAACTTTAAACTTATCAACTACAAATGTTTTATCTTATTAACTAATTATTTTTAATTTAAAATCGATCGTAAATTTATCTTGTTCAGAATTTAAAAGAATTTGAACTCAGGCTTACGGTCACCAAGCAACCATTCTTTGTGGTATTCGGAACGCGCATTGTATGTAGTTTACCTGTTAGAGCTTGAGCGCGAGTAGATTGTGCAAGTACGGTTTGACGTGCTCAGCCTAGGCCATTACAGTCTAACGTTCTGACTTCCATTAGCTGTTAGTTTATAAAAATGACGCTGAAAATTATTTTAAAAATCACAAGTAGCGTCTCGTGGCAGTGTTTGTTACGTCGTCAGTTTGCATTTGTGGATCAGAAAATTTACATTCGGCTCTGGAAATTACCACCGGCATGCGATTTGGTTCGATGCGGATTTTACGATCCATTGACGATGAATGGAGTGCTTTCCGGCTGTGGGACTGGACAGCTGTGCTATTATCGCATTTAAACTCTCTTCTTTTGAAATATAAATCCGATACAAATTGTCATAATGTTTTTATGATGATAAACAATCCTTAAATGCATTACTTATCGGATCGTTACGTTTACATTTTTTACAGAAAAGTTGCAATTAAACAAATCAATTGATAAAATCGGTTATTTTACAATGTAATCTATTTCATAAAATGTGAGCATTCACGTAACGTGGTGTCGTGCCATAGTTACAGATAGTAATATAATTCGGCAAAACCAGTCGAATTTGTTATTTCTGTTATCAGACATGTGATGTTCAATATTTTTCGTAAGACCGCCTTTTTATTAAAAAAATATCCACACATATAAAAAATACTATCGCCCTGAATATCAGTTGTCATTCGGAATCCTTTGCTACAATTCAATTGTTTCAATTGCTCTTAAGTAACCCGAAGATTGTTCTGTGTTACCTAATCAACTTTGAGAGAAATTTCTCTTACTGGAATTTTGATGATTTGAAACAGCTTACATGAAACAGTTAAGTTGTATTATGAAATAATATAGTCATGTAATCATACACAAAGTGGAATTAAACAAACTGCACATACATTTTATGGCTACCTACTCTAGGGTTTTGGTTTCAAATCGCTATAAAGGTCTTCAAACTTTCAGTGTGTCATCAAACGGATTCAAACCCCAACGTATTCCATTGTATCGTCTAAATCATCATTCTTTATTTCATATTTATCCGCAAAAGGAATGTTCTGATTCTTTTCGTGAACATTATGCCAAAGGTATGTCCACAGAAATCCAGAAAACCTAGATAATGCGAGTGCATTCTTGGGTTTTTAAATACATTAGTGTTGTTTCTTTTTGCATTGTGTTCTTGTTTCTTGAAAACTACCTGTTCAAATGTAGTGCGCCAGCAAAGATGCCCCCGACTCCTCTCGGTGCGGAGAGACTTTCCTTGATTCTAAATCTAATACGTTTCCTTACACACCTATAATAAATTATCCCGGTAAAATATCCCGTCTGTTCTATCAATGTACAGTCATCATAGGTATGCAAACGACTTACAGATCTACGTCAGTGGGAAACCTTCTGAAGTGGCTCATTTAATTAGTAAAAAAAATCAGGATTTAGCCTCTTCACTTGAATGGTCAGTGAGAAATGGCCTTAAAATCTCAATCAATTATAATTGGCTTCTGGCGGTCCCATAAAGCATGTCAAAATCTAAATATTCCTCATATCGTACTGGACAACACAACTGTTCCTCTCTGCTTTCAAGTTAAAAATCCCGGTATAACCATCGATAAATTTATTTTCCCTTAGTACATGATGATGTAATTTAATATCGGCCCCAAGCCGTCGTCCTGGCCGGTTGGTTGTGTGCATTCTCGTGTAGTTGTTTTTTATGATTCTTTAATGTAATTGAGATTTTTTGTTAACATTTGATGCGTATTGCTAAATTAATATCTTTCATAATTTATTTTCGGGCACGCCATTACAGTTTTCCCGTGGCAGTAATGCTTGTTTGCTTTTAAAATTATTTTATTTTTTGTTGCTCAATGTTAAAGAGCATGCACACATCCTTTGTTTTCTCTGGTTTTCATCGCCCGCTTAAGGCAAATGCTAGGGTGCTCTATTTGTTTCGCTTTTGTGAGCCCAGGGATATGACATCTCTAAGTTCTATTTTATTTTATTTACTAAATGTATCTCTGAACACTGTTTCAATTTTTATCTATAAATTTATGTATTACGTGGTTGGGCGGAAGAGCGGTCCCGATGGCCCGAGTCTCACCACATAGTCATTATTATTATTATTATTATTATTATTATTATTATTATTATTATTATTATTATTATTATTATTATTATTAGTATTATTATTATTAGTATTATTAGTATTATTATTATTAGTATTTTTATTATTATTATTATTATTATTATTATTATTATTATTATACTTCTTTATTACTCCTCTACCTCTCAAGAAATGTCAGAACATTCCTGCACATGACACAACTTGTCTGTACAAAAATATGGAGTTGCTACAATGGAGAGCTTCCTCATACAGTTCTAACGTCTTATTTGTAGTCCTTCATGGATGATGATGATTATTATTATTATTATTATTGTTGTTGTTGTTGTTGTTGTTGTTGTTAAATTATTCGCCGAAGCGCGGAAGCGCGACTGAGCTTGTTGTGGCTTGCGTGTCCGCAGTGCACTCGCTGCCCAACCTGACGGTGCTGAGCCTGTCGGGGTGCAGCAAGATCACGGACGACGGCGTGGAGCTGATCGCCGAGAACCTGCAGAAGCTGCGCTCGCTCGACCTGTCGTGGTGCCCGCGCATCACCGACGCCGCGCTCGAGTACATCGCCTGCGACCTCAACCAGCTCGAGGAGCTCACGCTCGACCGGTGAGTGCCCAACAACCTCGTCCATCCGAACAAAATGCCCATTTGGAGTATAAAGAAAGGAAGTCGTAGGCTTCCGCGGCCAGAGTCATCTAAATGACCTTGATTGTCCGAGTGACGCTGCGACGACGGCTGTCTTGCTGACGCTTCGACCATCTTTTCGTGGTCTTCCTCATGGCTGGTATGCGACCAGGCTCGTCTGGTCTGCGAGTGCCCACCCGAACAAAATGCTCGTTTGTAGTATTAAGAAAGGAAGTCGTAGGCTTCCGCGGCCAGAGTCATCTAAATGACCTTGATTGTCCGAGTGACGCTGCGACGACGGCTGTCTTGCTGACGCTTCGACCATCTTTTCGTGGTCTTCCTCATGGCTGGTATGCGACCAGGCTCGTCTGGTCTGCGAGTGCCCACCCGAACAAAATGCTCGTTTGTAGTATTAAGAAAAGAAGTCGTAGGCTTCCGCGGCCAGAGTCATCTAAATGACCTTGATTGTCCGAGTGACGCTGCGACGACGGCTGTCTTGCTGATGCTTCGACCATCTTTTCGTGGTCTTCCTCATGGCTGGTATGCGACCAGGCTCGTCTGGTCTGCGAGTGCCCACCCGAACAAAATGCTCGTTTGTAGTATGAAGAAAGGAAGTCGTAGGCTTCCGCGGCCAGAGTCATCTAAATGACGTTGATTGTCCCTAAGCCGTCGTCCTGGCCGGTTGGTTGTGTGCATTCTCGTGTAGTTGTTTTTTATTATTCTTTAATGTAATTGAGATTTTTGTTAACATTTGATGCGTATTGCTAAATTAATATATTTTATAATTTATTTTCGGGCACGCCATTCGAGCACGACGCTGCGTCGAAGGCTGTCTTGCTGACGTTTCGACCGTCTTTTCGTGGTCTTCCTCATGGCTGGTATGCGACCAGGCTCGTCTGGTCTGCGAGCCTGGTCGCATACCAGGCATGAGGAAGACCACGAAAACATGTTCGAAACGTCGGCAACACAGCCGCGGCGTCACCCGGACAACCAAGATAATTTATATAAAGAAAGGATTTTATAATTACTGAAGAACTGAACAACTAATTGTTGAAACTCAAGTTGTTGAAATGAAAAGTTTATTGCATGGGTAACTACGGTGCATATCACATGTTTATGCAGCAGTAATTTTCATTTAGAGGAACTGCAAAATCAGTGATCTTTTGTCTTAAGGAACTGAATCGGTTTGATGATACGATGAGATGAGGCAATTGCTACGCTATGTTGCCATTTTCTCACATCTCAAGCTACGTTGCGTTGTCTGGTAATCTTATACATGCATTCATATATGTACGGTACATTTTTTTTCAGATAATACGGACATTTTGGAATCCGAACAGACCACAGCCTCAATTACTTCCAAATACCAGGGTTCCACTGTATAGGCAAATAAGGAGGTGCAAAGTACCCCCAAACCAAATCGAAAATCGCGATCCTTAAATGAAAGATGATAGAAAATGTCATAGATGCCCAAAAAATCAGTCGTATAGGGCTAGGACAGTCGCTAGGGCAATCTGTTCCAGAGATACAATGAGAAACGTATTTTTCCTGTTTTATTTTTAATTTGTTTTATTTTTAACCTTTTTTATGTTTAATTTTTTCTTGGTTTTTATTGCGTGTATGAGACTAAAAAAATTTCATAGACGGAGCAAAATAGTTGAATTTGTACGTATTTTTGTCAACCAATTTTGGCACCAAATTTAAATAATTTTTGAAAATTGATTTTCGATGTGATAACGTTGGGGTACTGTCTCATTTTCCCCCCTAGAATTTGTCTCATAACATTCTATAACATATATATTTCTTTCATATTTTTAAACTATGTGGACAATCGTTAAAAAATTAAAACCATTTTATCAGTTTAAAGTTTGAAATTTGCGCAAATATGTGATTGGAAACTTTTTCCCAGTATTTGAACACACGTTCACTCATGTCATATGAACTCGAAATCTTATGGGTGTTACATCGAATATGTACCAAACTCAATCGGAATATCCATGGTAATATCTATATCGGAATATCCATCCTTTTCACCATAAATCGGGAGTGAAACGATATTATTGTGAACGTGCGAATGGAGGTGCACCCTGGGATGCTGCTCCTACATAGCGGTGATCATTTATTATTTGACACATGCTCGTTACTTAGTGAAAATTGTTAGACAGTCAGAAATTTTGGGTAGACTGTTTATAAACGAATATGTGATCCCAGTTATAGAAGGAGACAGTGACAAAGATTAATTGCCTATGGTTGTCTAATTGTCAATGATTAATAAACCAACAACTGAGTAATTGGATTTGCCTGAAACCGAGTAATTGGATTTACATTAGAAACTATACATAAATCTAAAAACAAAAGGGGTTTGATGATTTTATTTCAATTATATAAATTCTTTCCCATAAAAACAAACATTTGTCAGCAAAAAGTTGAAAATATAACTTGTATGTGAGGCTTTTCAATAACTTGAATATAAATTGTTTAACCATTGGTGAACTTTTTTTTTCAATCACATTTTGGCACAAATCTCAACTGATAAAATTGCTTTAATTTTTTTCACAATATTGTTAAAATGTTGTTCATATTGTTTAAAAATCTACAAAAGTATATGCCATAGAATGTTACGAGATACATTATAGGAAAAAAAACTGAGACAATACTCCAACATTATCATGTCGAAAATCAATTTCAAAAATGTATTTATTTCTTTTTCTGTTTGAGTACCTTAAAATGTAACTAGTTTCCCCCATCTCTGCAATTTTTCAGCCTCATACATGCAATAGACGAGAAAAAATTAAACGTAAAAAAAGTTTTTCATTGTATATCTGAAAGAGATTGCCCTAGGAGGCTGATATTTTGCGAATCTACGCCATTTATTCTCTTCCACATGAATATCGTGATTATCGATGTAGGTTGGGGGCACTTTTCACCTCCTTATCCTGCTGTGTTGGATTTGTGTTATGCACTCCAACCCCAGTCCTTAACGGTCTCGTTGGTTGCTGAAGTCCAGCGAAGCGCCGGCGAGTACCGTCGCAACCGGAGGTGAAGCGATGCCTAAAAATTCCAGTTGAATTATTTGTTACTCTTTCCAACCCCAATGGACGCCATCTTTCTTCACGGTCTCGATGGTTGGAAGAGCCCAACAAAGCGTCTTGGACTTTCACTGATATTTTCCTATCAGCGGTTGCTAAGTTTCACTGGTCCAAAGACGCCGCGATTCACTCTTCCAATTCCTGAGGAGGCTTCCAATTAATAACCGCCAATTTCAATTTAAAAAAAGTGTATAATTCAGAATCGGCCATAACACATTAGTTTGACAATCGGGAATATCCGCCTGCAAATTCTTCGGATTTTAATTTCTAATAACCGCCCACGTCTTTTTTCTGTGTTTTCCCTAGCAAACTTCCACAACCCCGCCAGCATTATACGTTCTGCTTATTCTAAAGCTCTCATGGCATAATATTACGGACATTTCACATGTATTTATATTACTTGGGAGGTCGTAACTTAATAATTTTCCTCGTCTTTGCAATTCAATTGGGGAAATGGTTTGAGGTATCATGTTTGTTTCCTCTGATTTACCTGTTTGATAATTGACCAATTGCCACAAGATAAAGCATAAAATATTGATTATGTTTACGCTGCGTGATTGAAATATATTATAATTTTGTATTATGTTGCGTTTTATTCCAATCAAATTAATTAAAAATATACAATTTATAAATAAAATAACAGTATTAAAGACTGCTAATCTTCTTTCATAAACTGCTTGGAAATTCGTTTATGTATTCTATCTAGTAAAGGTATTCGTGCAAATATTGTTTTTCGTGAGTACTGGATTTCTAGCTGCTTGGTTGGCATTGCACTTACTTGTTTAATGAAGTATAATTAATGATGCAGTAATAACTTTTATAAGTCTTGAGTTTATTATCAATTCCTCACGTCTTCAGAGTGTTACTTCAACTGAGATCGAGTTGGTAACACTCTCGCCCAGTTTTATACAGATAAGATATTGGTAACCTCAAAAATATTCAACTTCTGGTTAATTACACTATTATAGCAGTGTAGAAATAACTAATCGATAAAATGCCAGAAATTATGCAATATTATAATTTGAAAATATAAGTAGAACAATTAAAATTACCTCCTAATGTCCAGTTTTGTTATATTTTTATTTTTGGTTTATTCTCATGGGGCTTATATAAGTTAATTCCTATGATTGCCTCGTCATAAATTTATTTGTGTTTTGTGCAGGAATTTGCCCTCTGAATTAGCTGAGTGTGCTTCCCACGAATTTCTGTTTGTTCCGAATATTGACTCTGCTCTCTGCGATGCTCTAGGCTCTGTTATTTTTATTTAAACGTTAATAACGTTTGTAGATTGTTGTGTTTTATTTTTGCGCTTTCGAAGTATACTTTATGAACTACATACTGAATTAATAGAATTATTTAACGATTGCGTCACCCCCGCGGAGATAATAGTAGTGGTTATGGTATTAGATTGTCAATGCGACATTTTCTCGGCATTGGTTGAGATGCATATTCTGCTGCTTGAATTCAGTTGTCAGTAGAATTCCGTGCATGTTGGATGTGAAAAAATAATTTAATTATTGTGGCTAAAATGATATACGATCAATTTCCATTAATATACTTTATTACATTTATCATCACAAAGGGACATGTGTCAGTTGCCTCAGCACCGTAGATTTTGTAATTTAAGAAGAATAAGTTACATGAATGGACGGACGTGCATTAACCTGACGTTCTATTACGCAGAGAGTGATTGATTATCTCACAGAATTCACTTTCAATTGAAATGCTACATGCGACATTCTATCCTAACTGAATTGATACATGTCTGTGTTATGCTCATAGCACAATTTCATTAAACCTGAAATCTATGAATATTTTATGGCGTATAATTTACTGCATATTTTATTCGTAGGTGTAAAATGGGGATCAGATATCTCACTCAAAGTACCTGAAAGTAACAAATAGTGATAAAATAAGTTTGTATGCAATATTAAACAGTACAACTTTGAAGTATTTAGATATTTATTGTATACTCGTTGTATATTTGATGTTCTAATTTTTGACGACACTCACAATTCCCCACTATGAGTAAGAGGTGAAAAAATCATGTTGTTTTGAGGAGAAAGGAAACCGATTTCACAGTTTACATGTCAGTAAATATGCGTATAAATTGGAGATTAAGAGAAAAATACTTGTTTGCAGTCACCCGATTTCTGTTTGCTGGGAACAGGCAGTTAGTGAAAACGGCCTAACCAGGTGATCAGCTTCCTGTAGCATCCTCGACGTTTATTACATAACTGCACACTCGATTCACTTAACCGGGCGGCAGTCGGGTTGACTACTTAGAATTACTTTTATTTGGCCAGTTCAATTCCATATTTTTCTGTCACTGTTATTTATCAATCACGATAATTCAAACTGTACCACTTCAAGGTCACGAACTGGAAGGAGAGGGGAACACTATTCACACACATTCAATCACACTCCCGATTGAATATGAAGGGAACACTATTCACACACATTCAATCACACTCCCGATTGAATATGAGGGGAACACTATTCACACACATTCAATCACACTCCCGATTGAATATGAGGGGAACACTATTCACACACATTCAATCGGGAACTTCGTTAGGACTTAAAGTTTTAGTATTGGAGCTCCCGATTAGCCCAGTATTGTATAGCGTATCTCGACTGGAACATAATGTTTTTCAGATCATAAACGCATTCTTAACTATTTTATTTTACACATAATGTACATAATGCGTTTATGTCGCCCCATGCCTTGTTAGGCGGTAAACGCGGGAAGATGAGTTGAAGTGATAGTAATCTAATGGCGTCGTGAATCAAAACTTCCTGGTCACACATTCTGTTTCCTTATATCAGAATCGAAAGTTTTAGGAAAATAATCAAACTAAAATACGAATGATACTTATTTTATTGACTTACTTGATACTTATTTTATCACATAAACGATTCAAAAAATAAATAAAATTTTTAATCATGAAATATAGCACATTTTGTTGGAGTAGTGACACAATTTAATTTTGTGTTTTTCTCAAGCAATATTTACTTCTGAATTTTTTTATTATTTTTCCCTTAATTAAAATAAGTAAATGTAATGAAAAATGATTATTGTGAGTAAAAATAAAAAATCATGCAATGAAAGGTTAGATAACAATGTTCCCCTCTCCTTCCAGTTTGTGACTACGAAGTGCAGCTATGTTTAAATCGGAGTATAGTTGTCTGGTTGACACCACTGGAGCGAGTCTGGGTGAGCCGCACCGACGCGTGTAAAACAGGCGGTCTGGCGCCCCGAAAAGCAGAATAGTAAGCGGCTGAGATCGAGTGCACTGTGTAGATTGTCATAGTTACCGTTACGCCGACCACGCCAGCCGTTTATTCTTTTGGATTATTGTGAATTAGGCTTGAAACAGGTACATCTTCTGGTAATACGGCGAATGACTAAGGACTTCATTCTTTCTTTTCTGGCAACTGGTATCGTTCATTGAATGATTTGGATAGTGGCTCTTATTTGTAAAGCTGAAGTAGCACAATAAACTGTTATTGTTGAAACATCCAACTTTTCCATACATTTCACCAACTTTGTTAGGATTTTAGATATATTCCTCGGTGTAACATACAGTCAACGACCTATTAATTAATCTCAGTTGAATTGCGTATGGTGTGAAGCACGAATACCAGCCAGGTTGACTACTAGGAATTCCTTCGATTGGGAAACGCCAACGGAACTAGCTCCAGCTCCAAACGAGTGAGTGGAAAGGCTGAAAGCCCAGTGGCTCGGCCAGCGAGGGGTGAGAGGCGCCGAGGGAATTAGGAGGTGATGGGACGGCGGCGGCGACGGCGGCTGCGCAGCCGAAAGCGATGAGAACGGGAATGTGGAATCGGGTGAGAGTGATGAAAAAAGTTCGGGGGCTGACGCGGTTGACGGATGGGTGAGATAAGGAGTGAGGAAGGCGTAACAAATGTAACTTCTTGCCTTTGTGCACGCCGCGCTTTGGAGGGCTGCAGTTCCAATCTTTGGTCTTCCCTTGGCTCCTCGGCTCTTCGCGATGGGCGCCGAGGGCCGATCCGAGCGGTGGTGGCAGCTCTTTCCTCCCAGCGCGCCTCGTCTTAAAAACTGCTATGGGATTTTTATCGAATAAAAGTTGTAATTTAGTTTATGACGGTAAAAATATGTGAGGTTTTAATGTTGTTCAGTCCTTTTCTTTAATTTAGGATAACCAGAATAAATACTTTCAAAAGTTCTTTATATCATAATTTTATTTTATTATATGAAATCAAACGACATTTCGGAGAGTGTTCTATCTCCCTCACCAGGTATAACTGAAATATTTGAGGGAGGCAGAAGTCTCAGAAACGTCGTTTGATTTCTTATATTAAAATAAAATTATGATACAAAGAACTTTTGGAGATATTTATTCTGGTTGTCCTAAATTCAAGAAAGGGACTGAATAACATTTAAATAGAATGCTAATGTGGTAACCAATTTAAAACGTGTAACTTTTTAAAATATATAGATGGTAAAAAAAATTACTTTATCTACAAGGGGTAAGTTATAACCTTACACACGACAACAGAAAAGAGTGAGGTATTTTTCTCGAATAGATAAACTATAAATATCGGCGTGTGTAATAGTTAATTTTATCCTGTTGCAGTTTGTAGAAACATACAAAATGTACTAAATATAAAAAGTTAGGTTACGTTGGGACAAATAGTTCGCTGCCCCTCCGCCAGGAGCTTGTACACCATTGCCAGGATCGCCCAGGAGAGTAGATATTTTATCACAGTTTTAAAGAGTTACTGCAGAAGCATATTATTGACCGTTAAGCGTCTTTAACCTAATCAATAAAATTAAAATTAAAATACGTAAATTTTTCTTCCTTCTTTGCAATGCGCGGAGTCAGTCTTAGACTTCCAAATTGCTTCTCTTCAATGTAAAACAACTTCTGTCCACTTGAAATTTTGTGTTTTTAATATTGTACAAAGCATTTTGTGTCAGAAATTATTTGTAAACATTTTTTTAATACTGGTCGCGAAAATGGCCTTTTAAATAACATTATTTAAAACTAAAATGGTTTATTTCTTATTTGAGCAGTTCACCAACAAAACATGTTAAACATCAAGTATAAATTCGAGAGTTTTCCTTTTCTTTCATAAAACATTTCAGTAATTCATTTTTGATACTTTTTATTATGTCATTGCATATATTATATGATTTTTAAAGACCTATTAAATTAAATTTCAAACGTGGGGTACTATTATGTGGTAATTAATATGATCAAGTTGTCATTTTTATGAATGTCCATTTCTTCGTAGAACCTATTGACTTATCATTAAACATATTAAATGTAAATATTCTATCTTTAATCATCCTCCTACCTCGCGGTTAACTTATAGGCACTTTTGATAGGCTGACCTATACTAAATGACCAACTCTAACAGTGTAGAACTATAACTCGACAATAATTGGTAGAGAGGTTCCGAGAACTTATTTAGAATGTGCCTGTGGGAGGTGTGTATAATCCATGCATGATCAGATTTGTCTGCAATTGGCTATAATAGTATACCATCAAACGCGGTAGCTTCGCCCACATGAGGTAATTTTGGCCGTTCCGTCAGTAAAACGTTTTAATTGTGCTACCATTTGAAATTTGGTGATTTACCTAATTTTGATATCACCTTCCCTAGTTATCTAAAGATTTCACAAATATTTTCCTCGACATTTCTGAATTTTATTCGACAAATGTTTAATGGATGAAGAAAAACATTTTTTTGAAAAAAAAAACGTTATCCACAATAGAATTTCTCAGGATCTATAATGGGAAAATTGGGAAATAACTATTATTCTAAATTCTGGTCAGTGGGGATCTGCCTTGAAAAGAGAGATACTGTTTTAAAGAAAATTTCTGATACCGAAACCAGAGCTCAGATAAATCTTGAAATGACTCTTTCACAGAAATCTTCCTTCCTTTTCCTTGCATTTCAAAGAGTCGAAATTAAAGAGAAACAAAATTGTTTAATCAGTGGAAGAATTTCTCTAGTTTCCTGAGATACTTCGGAGTTATTTCCGAATTTTTTGTATCAAACAAGTTATAAAACGTTGTTTGGGAACATAAGATTGCTATAACAGATTTAAAAAAATCTCTTTTCAATTAATTAAACGATATTATCATCTTCAAAGTGATGAAAAATCTTAAAACATTACCTCGTTTCAGGTAGTTCCTTAAGTTGTAGTTTAAAGTTGCTGAAAACAAAAATCGGTTACATTTTCTTAATCAATATTCCACCCAATTTATTTGTGCTTTATTTTTGCCGCAGAGATATTCGCTTTGTTCCTGTCCAGCGTCCAGATAATGTCTGATTCAGTCTTCGCGTAACCCTCTATACACCGCCCCATGCCGTCATTTTGTGTTAAATGCCAATGCAGGGAGGCCCCTCCAGCCGCACCCCGCCCACCTGCTTTCAACCCCTGCCGTCGCCCACACGCACTGCTCCAAGCGGAGCTTTTGTCACCGAACGCACGCCGAACCCTCACGGCCCGCCCCCGCCCCCGCCTTCGCTCCCCCTCGGCACAAAGGCTTGCTCCGGGAAGGCCCCGCCCACCCACCCGCCCGTCACATTGCCGGCCCTCCACTGCGCCGACCACGCCGCCAACCTCACCGCTCCGCTCATTTCACCGCTCTGCCAACCTTGCTGTTCCGCCAACCTCGCCGTTCAGCCAACCTCGCGGTTCAGCCAGCCTCGTTGTTCATCCAACCTCACCGTTCAGTCATCCTCGCCGTTCAGTCAACATCGCCGTTCAGCCAACTTCGCCGTTCAGCCAACCTCGCCGTTCATCCATTCTCGCAGTTCAGCCATTCTCGCCGTCCAGCCAAACTCGCCGTTCAGCCATTCTCGCCGCTGAGCCAACCTCGCCGTTTAGCCAACCTCGCCGTTGAGCCAACCTCGCCGTTCAACCCTCCTCGCCGTCCAGCCAACATCGCCCTGCAACCAACCTCGCCGCTCCACTATCCATTCAATAAGTCAAATTGGTCGATGTTGAAACACCTCACCAATTTGTAGTATTTTTAAGCGTAATCCATCTACTCGCTTTCAATGTTTGTCTTCATTGTTCCTTTTTTCATTGCTTAACTTCTCAAATTCCCACCACACATTCTCTTCATTGCCTTATCATTCTCCTCCGTACACATTTGCAGGCATGACAATTGTTCCCATTGTCTTTTATGCTTTTACGCCCGACCTGCCCCGCTCTCCTTAATCAATAACTCGTATCTCATACAACTCAACACCGCTTCAGCCAGCCTTGTCGCACTTGCCGTCCAGGCTAATCTCACTTTCCTTACCTTGAACATTTCTAGTGTCCCAGAATGAATTATACCAAATTCATTGGTATGTAGAGGGCTAGAATAAAGAATTGGAACAATGCCGTAATCCTTCCGTACAAGACAATAATCAGGCCTCTCATACTGTATGCGTGCCTTAGATGAACGCTTCACAGACAAACATCAATCAGTCAAATATAATTCAAATAATGCAAAACAAATACCTAAGATTAGCCACTCACGCCCCATTGTCCACTTCTAATGATCAACTCCATAGAGAATTACATTTACCATCCATCAATCATCACATCGCTCATTTTCCCAACAATTTCTACTCAAATATATCCTCGATTAAACAAATAGCCCGCTATAACCTAGCCACACTCATAAATTTCCCGATCAGAATCTTAAATAGACATCCGCTTCATGCCTTCCTGCACATGTTTTCTGATGTAAACTAAGCGTAAGTGCTCAATGAGAATCCTAAACTAATGTAGTGATATTAGAATTAGTTTTGGATTAGGTTAGCTACAAGTCATCGAAATGCATGTGAAAGAAACAAACTATTAAATCATGTTTTCATCATTACGACAATAAATATATTTTTTAAATATATAGAATATTCCTTTCAATGAACACGTCGCAAATTTCCGAAAGGTACATGTTACATTTGTTCCTTCCTGATTCGCAAATCGTCGACCTGGAGGAAAAAGCTACAGAGCTGTGGAAAACGCACGAGCGGCAGCACCAAACAGAAGAGCTGCTACAAAATTCGTAAAAGATGTACTTCGAGCTAGATAAGATCTGTGAGACTAGGTAGAAAATCAAAGTAGATGTAATATATTTTCTTTTTGCACGGAATCGAAGACGTCGCCAGAATGACACGCAGAGGGACGGAGGAGGCGAAGCTGCCTAGTAGCAGTGGAGGGGGTTTAACTGAAGCCCGTGGTCGGCAAATAATCACGAATTAGTGTTTGGTAGGTATGTTATATTTCTTTCCCTGTGGAACACCCGTGCATATGAAATTGCCTATCCATCAGGGGAAATGGATTATATGTAACTATATTATATAGAATTTTCTACGTGTTCATGGGAAATAAGTGACGATCTTCGACTTCATGCATGTACTAGATGTTTGTAACATTTATTCTAATACACCTGTATTTTATTTTCTTATACACACAAATTAGCCTTGCGCCGGCTGAAGTGGCTCGGAGCATCAACTGATGTCTGAAGTGTGTCTGACCAGGAGGTCTAAGGTTCGAGTCCCGACGGTGGCAGGATTTTCAGCACCAGCTAGATAGCTAGGTCAAATTCATCCGATGTCTGGAGGAGAATTCTAGCGGCTGGCTGTTCTGATCAGTAGTATTCGATCAACACCAGGTGAAGGGTGGAGTAGTTCCGTAATAAATTGGACAAAGACTACACGCGATCTTCGCTTCCTCTTCCTTGTCTTATCCTCACCCCTTCACTTACACACACACACACACACACACAGTGCATGCACTACACTAACGCACATAACGGGAGATGAGTCAGGGGCTTATAGTTTGTCCCGGCTGGGGCAAACTCACTGGTGGGAGATACCTGATTGAGCAAATACCACCAAAAATTTGGTTAGGTCGAAACCGAATGTCACCATCCAGTAGGGAAGAACGCTGCCACCTCATAAAATGTACCATGATGTATACTTACGGGACAAAAAAGACTTAGCAATTGACTCGCTCGGAAACATGAAATAATCAATCAATGAAATTAGTTAATGCCTTATTTTACGCGGCGAGACTCGGGGCCATCAGACCCACTCTTCCGTCAGACCACGCAAATTTCGCCACGCTCCTTCCACCATGTAGCGAAGAAAGAAGGTATTATGTTGGGCGACGAAACAGACTATTTTAATTTAGCTCAGAAGGTTCTTTTAGGCTTGAGGATCTTGTACTTGCAGTAAATCTACTACATGGGGCAGCCGGCTCTACTTCCCCTCCGAAGGACGGCATGCAAAGGAATGGTTCTCCCTTACAAATCCACGGCTTCGATCGGGTTTGAACTCGTAATCTTGGGTACAACAGTCCGGTACGCTAACCGTTATGCCACCGAATTAGCCTTCCTCCCTGCCCCCATAGAGGCGCGTCGCTCAGAGGCTGAGGCCGCGTATCCTGTATTAGGCATCATTCACAATACAAACTTAAACGTAACGTAATGCTGTAAACGTAGCCGTAAAATTTACACGTAAAACCAAGCATTCACAGTGACGAATGTAAGCTGGAACGTAAGTTTCACCTGGAACAATTAGAATTCAAAGCATTGCAACTTGATCGATTCGTTTCTAGCACGGTGAAAATATCTTTCCACTAGTTTCTAGCTTTTTGTTCGATATTTCTATCGATTTGCCTTTATATATATATATATATATATATATATATATATATATATATATATATATATACACGAGTAGCTGTTATAGTATTATTAGTAGTGCTCGCATTTCCTTCATCGTATAAACTAGGATTGTCTCGTACCAAATTCACGAGTAATTTCGTCTAACATAGTTAATTCGCACGTTAAGTTAGTCACAATAAAAATTGTCCAAATTCTTACTCTGAATTCACTACACGCATCAAAACTGTTAGCAAACTAGTTTTCTACATTCCAATAAAAATGACATAACCTCAAACTATCCCAACACATTCTGAAATCGACCTTCCACGCTGCTCTCTGATTGGTGTTGGGTAGAATTCCGATGTAAACTTTACGTAAAAGCTTGGCGCTTGTGAACTCTTAAGTTTTATCGACTTACGTCTATGGCTACGCCAAGGCATCGTGAATGGTCTCGCTAGTAACTCATTTGTAGGTTCTGCGGCTACGTTACGTTTACGTTTAAGTTTGCATTGTGAATGAGGCCTTACGCGCCTTGGTGTGTTAATGCGAGCGAGACTGAAAGAGCGGGCAAGCGCGTTCGTCCATGGCCGTGAAGCGCGTAGCCCGGGTTTGAACCCGCAATCTCGGGCACAACAGTCCGGCACGCTACCGATATATCATCGAATTAGCGTTCCACCCCGCCCCCACAGAGGCGCGTCCCCCGGAGACCGAGGGCCGCGTATCCTGTTTTACGCGCCTCGGTGTGTTAATGCGAGCGGGGCTGAAAGAGCGGAGGAGCGCGCCCGCCGATGGGCGTGAAGCGCGTAGTGCGCGGGGCGCGGCGCGGGCCGGGGTGAAGGGTTTTGACGCGCGAGACTTCTTTGTTGACGCGCGCGCCGCGGCGCGGGGCCGCGTTCGAGTAGGCGGCCGGCGCTGACAGCGAGAGCGCCTCCCCCCCGCGCCCCGCACGCGCTCTGTTCCTCGACGTCGAGGCCCTCTCCATCGCGCGCACGTGGCCCTAAGCAGCGGAGGGGCTTGCCAATGCACAGGACAGACACGGGACGCAGAACGTGTAATTTTAAATATCGGTTTTATATGACAATTGAATTGTTGTATTGATTGATTGATTGATTTTTTCGTGTTTCCGGGTGCGTCAACTGCTTTGGTCATTAGTCCCGTTAGTGTAGTGAATGTTTTTTTCGTGGGAGATGGCGGTGATCTGCCCCTGCTGGATGGCGAGATCCGGCGCCGACCTACCGTCGGCTAGTGGGGTTTTCTCCTAACCGGGACTCTCCCACCAGCGGGGCACCGCCCCACCCGGGACAAGCTCTAAGCTCCCGACCGATCTCCCAGAATTTGTGGTAGTGTAGTGCATGTTAGTGTAAGTGTGTGTGTAAGGGGAGGGGATAGGACAAGGAAGAGGAAGGACAGATCGCGCGCGGTCCGTGGCCAGTTTGGTAGTGTACTGCTCCGGCATTAGCCTGGTGTTGATCGGAGAAACCACGGAAAACTACCGAGCAGAGCAGCCGGCCGCTTGAATTCTCCTGTCGTGTGTCGAAAATTCTGCCGCCGTCAGGACTCGAACCTAGGACCTCCCGGTCAGAGGCGCTGCAGTGGAATTGTTGTATCTAAATATGTATTTGGGTAGGTTAAAATATATGAGAGGTTTGTTCTTTATTACTATACTTTTTTCACTGAATTAAAAAATAATGCATTTCCCGATATCCATGAAATACAGTAATTTATATTACTTTTTTATTTGAAATAATCAAATAACACTATATGAATAAAAATAGAAATAAAAATTCTCAATGTTTTTACGTCTTCCACCCTTACTATGTTTGGTCAGGCTTAAATGGTTGACGGCCTCAATTGATGTAACTGCAGTGCCTCTGACCGGGAGGTCCTAGGGTTCGCGTTCCAACGGTTGCAAGGTTTCCGACACTAGCCAGCTAGCTGCTCTGATCGCTAGTTTTCCGCAGTTTCTCGAAATTAATACCAACGAATGTTGGAACCAGGAACCGCGCGATCATTCTTTCCTCTTCCTTATCCGTATCCGCCTATCCGCACCCTTTCCTTTCACACACGTACACTTACATGCACTATACTACCATACATGTCGGGAGACCAGTTGAGTAGGGGACCTTAGAGCTCGTCCCGGCTGAGGCCGTGCTCTTGGAAGATACCCCGCTAGCCGACGTGTAAGTCGACAGCGGATCTACCATCCAGCGGGGGAAGCTGACCGCCTCATCCAGCGATAAAAACATGCACTACACTTGCGGTACTAATGATCTCAGCAGTTGACGCGGCCGGAATCACTACTCAATTAATCTAAAAGGTATTTCTTTACCCATTCTTAACAACAAAAAGACAATTTTCACGATGAATCTCATTTACTTCATTAATAAACACAGTTATTAAATTGCCAATTTACTTCCAGTTTGTGATCTGAAGAGAACCTGTTATAATTTCATTTCACATACCTTGATTCAATTACCTTCTAAAGATATTTTTCTGAAGGAAGCACCCTTTTTCAACCCGTTCATTGGAAATTGGATTATGGAACATGAACCTATCATTTACTTCCACCAGTAACATCTTCTCGACCATGAGATTTGCGATCTGAGATGTTTTACAAAATGTATTGAGTTACTGAAGATTTGAAACCATCGAAGCTTCCAATAAATTGCGCGGGGATGTGTTCCAGTGTTCTCGTAGGACGCGCGCGGCGGCCAGTCGGAGTGGGTTCGCCCGCCTCCACTCTCTGCTCTGTTTTTCCCCCCGCCGCCGCCCTACGCCTGCGCCGCTCCGTCCCCTCCGCCCCCGCCGTGCCCCCGCTCCCCCCCGCTCCGCCCCCGCTCCGCCCCCCTCCGCCCCGCTCCGCCCCCGCTCCGCCCCCGTCCCGCCCCCGCCCCGCCCGGCCCCGGCCCGCCCCGCCCCCGCTCCGCCCCCCCCCCTCGCCCCGCCCCCGCCGTGCCGCTCGCCAAAGAGCGCGCAAGGTAATTGGGTTGCCATTAAGTGCGTTAGCCGCCGTCGGTTGCGCCTTCGTTGTGCGATTCCTTTGGGCGGCACGGTCGAAAGAGGCTGGCGGGCGAGCGCGCACGCCGCGGCCGCTTTGAGAGGGAACACGACCACTTTCCCTTTTCTCCTCCGTCCGCCTCGCCCCGCCTCGCTTCTCTCCTCTTCAACTCCCCCCGCCCCGTCCCGCTTCGCTCCTACCGCTCCACCCCGACCAGCGAGAGAGGTGGCTCAGGGCGTCAACTGATCACTGCAGCGCCTCTGACCTGGAGGTCCTAGGTTCGAGTCCCGATGGTGGCAGCATTTGCGACACTGGCTTGGTAGCTGGGTCGAATTCACTCGCTGTCTGGAGGAGAATTCTAGCGGCCGGCTGCTCTGAGCGGTAGTTTTCCGTGACTTCTCCATTCAACACCAGGCGAATGCCGGAGCAGTACCCTAACAAGCGGGCCACGGACCGCGCGCGATCTATCATTCCTCTTCGTTGTCCTATCCTCTCCCCTTACACACACACACACACACACACACTCACTAACATGCACTACACTGTCACATATTCCGGGAGGCCCGTCGGGAGCTTAGAGCTTGTCCCGTCTGGGGCGGTGCACCGCTGGTGGGAGATACCTGGTGGAGGAAAACTGCACTAGCCGGCGGTAGCTCAGCGCCGGTTAGGAGAGGGCACCGCCTCTCCCCGGCCACTTTCCCTTTCCTTCTTGGTCCGCCTCGCTCCATCCCGCTCTACTCCGCCTTGCCGTTCAGCAAGGCAAGATCACCGCCATCTTCCGCAAAAGCATACGCTACACTTACGGAGCTAATGGTCTTGGCAATTGATGCGCCCGGAATCACTGGTAATCAATCAATCCACCCCGCCCCGCCCCGCCCCGCCCCATCCCGCCCCGCCCTGCCCCGTCCCGCGCCAAAGCGCCCGCCTTGCTTATCTGGGCCTCTTTCCATCTCACCTCTCCTGCCTCCCCACTCCCCTCTTCACCTTATTTCACCGTGTCGTTCATCTGCCTTACGTCTCTCCTCACGTCGTCTCGCCCCACATCGTCTCGTCCTACCTCGTTTTGCCTTACTCGCCTCGCTCCACCTCGTCTCTACCCCACCTCGTCAAACTTCGCCCTTTGTCACTCAGTATCGCATCGCCCAATCCGTCTCGCCCTGCCTCGCTCCTCTCTGCCCCATCGCCCCACAGCGCCCTGTTCGCACGTCATCCGCGCGCCCCTGTTCACCGCACCGCGCCTTGCGTCTCCTACGCCCCTGCCACCTCAGTTGCCTCGACCTTCACTTGGTCGATTCCGTCACTCCTTTGACCTCTCCTTCCTACTCACAACCATGCCATTCTCATCGCCATTGACTTTGCCCTGGGGGAGTTAGCTAGCCTCACAGCCTTAGTCATCCTTGCCACTTTCACGATTACAGGTCCAATTGTTCTCGATACCTATTCAATCGCTGCCTCTTCTACTACCCTCACTATGTCAATGAACCACAGTGGGATTCTCGTTTGACTTTGACACAAAGAGAAAGCAGCTGCAAGTTGTGGTTTGGTGATTACATGTTTACGTTCGACTTTTGGTGAAAACTGCGACTCTTCGTATCAGTATGATTCTATAAATGTACTGTGCACACCACCAACACAAGTGTCTCATTCCCCTTCCTTGTCTCTTCAGTAATTTTACGATCACACTCTCCATTCACACATTTCCATTTTCATTTTTCGTTGATACAATTTCCGTCCGAAGAAGAAGTGCCTACCCTTGTCATGTCTTGGCTACACTTCAAACCTTGATACTCCCATAGGCCGCCATTACAAAAAATAATAAAGTCGTAAAAGAAAATCTTGTCTTTTTCCCACATCACCCCTTCTCTAGCTATCGCTACCTCTAATTTTACTCGATTACATGGCCCTACCACTCTCCATCACGTACATCCTGTGGTTTCTCTTCCTATCCTTGCGTCCGGCATCACTGCCTTCGTCATCAGCGAACCTTATATTTCTAACGCAAACGTATCTCACCATATTTCTCCAACTGCCTTATACATCACTCTTTTTTTCCATGCGGTCGTAAGTCTAACATTTAACACACGACGCACTGACTCGTTACTATCACCCCTTGGTCGCCGCGCTGTGTCTTGCTGCTGCTCGGTGTCCGCGTCCTGTCCTGTAGGGTTCCTGTTCCTCGCTCTTTGAAGCGGTCGCTGCGGTCGCTGTGGCCGTTCTGTCCTTTGACGAAAGATCTGGTAGCAACGCACGCAGCGGGGAAGACGAAAATATCCCACTTGCACGCATAAGTGACTCTAAACTAAATTAGCTTTTTTATTAAAACCGATATATGTAAATATGAATGGATAATAGAATATTCTTTCGGTTTTTTACTAATCAAAATTGTTGAGACACGTTTTTTGGTGATTAATTTCTTTCATTTCTATAGCACGACTTTCAAAAATTAGATGTCACGTTTCTTTTACTGTACATATTCAGATTATCTTAAAGAAGTCAGTATTGCCGATTAGAAGCATCATCAGTATTATAAACAGAGTGCTCGAAGAATGTAGAGAAACCTCTGAAATTACTTATATTTCTTGCAGATCGAATTTTGTATTTATCATTTTCAACAATGTATTTTCAGAGGTCGGGTTAGGTTTAGTTTTTTTTGTTTACTAGCCCTTTGTATAACAACCCTTTTCCATTAGTAAAATCGTTCTTAATATGGCATACTATGGCACGAATCATTTCGTCATCGCCATTTCTGCTCGAAATATGAGTCATCACTGACATAATAGTGACAGCTCTCATTTATCATCAGTTGTAAACAAATTAGTTAGGTAACACTTATGACGTCATAACATGAATCCGAGGTTACAACTTAACATTCAAATTGACTTCGCTTCTTTAAATTTTTATAATATTATTTCACAAAAAATAGCGTATGCAACTCTTTTATAATGTTACTCTTTTGCACTCACAAGAAATTATAACCGAATTCACTCCTAACGTCGTTCGTTCGGTAATATTTTCTTATTCGTGCAAAAAATGACATAATAAACTGATTGCATAATATACTATTAAAACATCATAGATATTCATTATTATGCAATATTATATTAATACATTCCCAAAAGCAATTCGATACGTTTCTTAAAAACTCGTTAATTTCGGTCGCTGCTAACATACTGAGTTTCGATACGAAACGTTTGCTTATTTTTGGACCACTGACCTTCCGCACGTCACGCGCAAGGCACCCGCCACATGTGGAGTATAGGTAGTTTCAAAGGTTGTGTCAAATTAAAAGGTTATCTGCAGCCTTAAAGGTTTGGTATTTGAGATTAGGAAATGTCACTTCTTACCCTACAGAAATTCAGATAGCAATTATGTGAACGTATCTACTATTTTATGTATGGACAATAAATATGTAAAATATGAAAAGGTGGAACCAATGGTGAGTCATGTTATTGAGTGTAGCTCTTACTTCATTCGTCAAAGTATCCGGTGAGATAGGGTTTGTTGAATTAACATGCAGCTAAAACATTCAGCAAACGCCCACGTCAATCGTTAAAATGACGGAAGGGAAGCATCGTTGGTTTCGGGGACAAGCGGGTGAGTTGGTGCGGACAAGCGAAGCCGTTTACGCTGAACCCCCTCTCGACCTCTCAGCAAAGCCGCCTCCCTCCGCCTCCACTCTCCTCCTCTCCAAGGTCGATCGTGGGAACTCCGGACTGAACTTCGCCCTGTTTCCGTCGCGAGCGCTGCCGCAGTGACGTTTAGAGTGTTTGCTCGCGCCCTCGCCTCCTGTCAAACACGCGGCCCTCGCCCTCTCGCGCCACGTCGCGCCCCGCAGCCTCCTTTGTTATTTCAAGGTCCATTCCGGTGTATCTCTGCGGGTGTTCAAGTAATGAATCGCTGCAGACAGGCGTTGATATTGCAGAGAAGTTAACGCAATCACCTGAAATGAATGGACTGCATCT
This sequence comes from Teleogryllus occipitalis, assembly GCA_011170035.1. NCBI lineage: Eukaryota > Metazoa > Arthropoda > Insecta > Orthoptera > Gryllidae > Teleogryllus > Teleogryllus occipitalis. Next base: position 137,510 of record BLKR01000616.1, on the reverse strand, counting down.
CAATTCCACTTGGGTATACTGTGATTTTTAAACAACTGCCTGTGAAGTAAATCAGCTGTTACGGTGTCATCCAATTGGCAGGTTAAACGTCACCATAGTAACGTCACTGTACTGACGTGTAAGGCCCCAATTGGATGACACCGTAACAGCTGATGAAATGTCACAGGCAACTATGAAAAAGAGCAGTATAGCCGAAGAGTCGTTGTTTCAGACCCCAATGCGAAATGTATTTTATTTTGTTGATTGACTGATTGATTTGATGTTTATTGATTTCGTTTTCTGAGTGGGTGTACTGCCAAACTTCAAATTTCGTTCCGTTATACGTCTGCTTTAAGAGAGAGCACGTAACGAAGTCCAAGTCCTGAACACATAACAGATGAACAGCAGTAGTTTTATCACCTGGCTGTCACATATGCACGCATGACTATGGTTTTTTGTGGACGGTGCAAGCTCTAAAAATGTTTCTCAAGTTTGCTGATAGCTTACTTATCTTGCACATGTTCAATAATATAACCGTATTTAATTGCAGATTTTGCTAAACATTTATTTACTCGAATTAAAGCAACTAACGCCCGAATGACGATTGGGATCTCAAGAATTTATTGAATCATACATGCGAAAATGTACCAAACATGTTCGAGAATTCTCTTTTAAAAACATTAATGTTGGTATTTATGCATGAAAATGTTAAAAAATACAAAACCGTAGCTCAGTTTAGTTTATTTGGAATGCAATTAACACTCCCGCAATTTTAAAAATAATTTTCTATTCATTAAAAAAATTAAAAAAATCATTGCAGCATTCCGTTCGGTTCCATATTAACAATTTCCCTGCCGGTCGACGTACATCTTAGTTGTTTACCACTCATATGATAGCATGCAAAATTCCATGTTACACAACCACACATCCAAGTAGCCACCATTGTCACCCCCCATCCAAGCGTTGATAACCCCCTTCTCTTTCCTGCCACCAACATCTGCGTCCCCTCCACCTCCGCCCCCGCGAGGCCACGCGGGCGCCCGGCAGAGAAAGGGCCGGGGCTTGCGGGCGCGTCGCCATGGTTACCGCAGCTGCGTCTAAAACGGGCGCCGTTCCGCTCATTAGCCGGGATCGGAAATCGATCCGTTGACGGAACCGCGCGCACGTCTCCCGGCCCACCCTTCCCCGCCCCGCCATCACTCTCACCCCCACCCCTACCATCATTCCCGTTCGGCCCTGACCCACCCCCGCTCCTGTCCTCATTGCCTCTTTCTCCCAACCCTGCCCCTACCCATCCCCGTCCCGTTCCAGCCCTGACCCTACCCCGCTCCCGTCCTCTCTGCGCTTCTCCCCCGCCCCTGCCCCTACCCTCCATTCCCGTCCCGTTCCAGCCCTGACCCTACCCCGCTCCGTCCTCACTTCGCCTCTCCCCCGCCCCTGCCCCTACCCTCCATTCCCGTCCGTTCCAGCCCCGACCCTACCCCGCTCCCGCCCTCTCTGCGCCTCTCCCCCGCCCCTGCCCCTACCCTCCATTCCCTCCCGTTCCAGCCCTGACCCTACCCGGCTCCGTCCTCACTTCGCCTCTCTCCCGCCTCTGCCCCTACCCTCCATTCCTGTCCCGTTCCAGCCCCGACCCTACCCCGCTCCGTCCTCTCTCCGCCTCTCCCCCGCCCCTGCCCCTACCCTCCATTCCCTTCCCGTTCCAGCCCTGACCCTACTCAGCTCCCAACACATCTCTCCCGCCCCTGCCCCATCCCGTCCGGTCCCCAGCTTTCCCTGCCCCCGCCTCTCCTCTTACTCTCTCCGCATTCTCTCCACTGCCCCCACGTCCACTCTCACACCGCACTCCTCTACTACCACATCGTCTCGCATGACTGTCCCGCCCAACGCATCTGTTCCTGCTCCAACCTTGCCCCGACCGTCATCTCCACAATCCCATCCCCTCCCATTCCAACCCCCCGCCCCTTTCCGTCCCGCTCCAACTCACCCGCTAACCCCTCACCTCTCCCCGCCCACCCCCGTCGCTGCCTCCGCACCCCACGGGCGCCTCGTCGATTACGGCTCGACGTAATCGCATCTTTGATCTACAACACTCTCGTTGCGGCGAATTATGTTGCTCTTCCGTATCGGTGGTCTCGGCGCTGTGGTGAGGCAGCCCACGTAGAGGAGACACTCCCACTCCCGCGTTCACTAACCCTTCCACCCTGTACACCCTTTTCGTGTTGCTAGTTGACACCACTTTCTCAACTGCCTGGTCTGCCTCCACCACGGATGAGACACTCTCTCCTTTCGCTGCCCGTTTCTCTTATCTTCCACCTCACTCTTTCAGTGTGCCTTTGTCTTGTTGCTTCGCTCCACCTCTCTCGTCGAAGTTACCTTCCTCCCTCTCTCTCTCCCTCCCTCTCTCTCTGCTCACTCTCGATTTGTTATCTCGAGCCATTTGCTCCACTCCACGACCCTTCTCAGTCAGTAGGCGGAGCCCGCCCCTTCTCGGTATATTTAGAGCGGGGCGATTATCTCGGAAGGTTGCGTACGCACTTCTATTACCGGCACGCGACCATCTTCATTCGCAGTTTTTAATTCCTCACTCGCACTTATTCTCCATGGTTACGTACGTCGTTTGCTCTTTACTTACACCGCTCTCCAGCCCCGTACTCTTGTAGCAATTTATTTTTCCCGGCACAAGACCCTAGTTCGATTTCTACTTCAACCCTTCTTCCAGTGTTTCTTCTATGAATGTGTCTGCCCCAGCCCTTATATCATTTCTTCTACCCTTATATAACCACCTTCGTCGGTGTCTTCTACACTTGTCGCTGACCCATTTCCGTACCTTAAGTCTTGTCAACAATTTTCAGCACCTCATTTCCGTACTTTGCCCGTTTCTTGTAGCCCTGCCCATTTCGTACTCGGGCAATTTCTTCTCCCTTTGCCTCTGCCTCACCCCGGCGCCGGCGCCGAGGCCACCCATTGGCCGCTGCCACGGCCCCGTGCGCCGCACCTCGGCCGCCCAGCCAGCCGCCTCCCCCCTTCGCCCTTCCGCACCGCCGCCCCCGCCCCCTCCCACCCCCACCGGCGCCGCTGTCGCTCGCAAATGTCACTTCTTCCGCCGCTTTACCTGTTATGCTGCTGCGGTTGCTTCTGCAGACGTTTTCGGCGTTGCCTGCGGCGTTGGGCAGCGGCTCGACACACCTCTGCGCCTGGAGCGCCCCGCCCCCGGCTCCTGCCTCCCCCGTCCCGCCCCCTCGCTCCCGCCTCCCCGGCCCCGGCCCTGGTCCTGCCCCTGGCCTGCCCACGGCCCCGGCCCCGGGCCCCGCCCCTGGCGCCGCCCCTGGTCTCTGCCCCCTGGCCCCGCCCCTGGCGCCGCCCCGGCGCCGCCCCGGCCCTGCTCCCCGGCCCTGCCCCCTGGCCCTGGGGCTCCCGCTCCCCTGGCCCGCCCCCTGGCCCCGCCCCCGGCCCCGGCTCCCGGCCCTGCCCCGGCGCCGCCCCTGGCCCTGCCCCCGGCCCCGCCTCCCTGGCCCTGCCCTCCCTGGCCCTGCCTCGGCCCTGCCCCCGGCCCCGCCCCCCGGCCCCGCCCTGGCCCCGCCTCCTGGCCCCCCCCCGGCCCGCCCCCGGCCCCGCCCCCGGCCCCGCCCCCGGCCCCGCCCCCGGCCCCGCCCCCGGCCCCGCCCCCGGCCCCGCCCCCGGCCCCGCCCCCGGCCCCCCCCAGCCCCGCCCCCGGCCCCGGCCCCGCCCCCGGCCCCGGCCCCCCAACATTATCTCCGTTGATGGTCTCTTCAATTATTACATTACTTAGTTTTTCTGCTTGTATTTCACAAAAAATGAGTTCGGGTTGCCGATGTGTATAGCCGACGTCGCTAAGTCTCAAGAGCTGTTGCTGCTTCGTGTTTGAAGGGTCGCGAGTTCGAATCCCATGAATGTTTCCGTGTGTCCGTTAAACATTATTGTTGCCCACAATGTTCTTTACAGTGGTCGCCGCTATATGACCTTAGCAGTTGAAAAGTGGCCTTAAATAATAAATTTAAAAAGTGGTTTGATTCTGTTTTTCTCTATTATATCTCAAGCGATGCCACCGCACTAGCGCGAGAGTCATAATACACATCAGTACATTTGTGAATTCCACAGTTGTGAACAAACCCATTCCAGACGAGCAGATGCGAGTAACCTTCGAATGTAAGCATGCATCGACGTGGATGCGGAAAACCTGGTCACGCCAGTCCTTTGTCCCAAATCCCACGCGTCATCTCGGCTCTTTCGGCCCCTTCCTCTTCCCAGCGGGCGCTGATCCCGCAGGCCCTCCCTGCCAGGCGCTGGGACATACACCCGCGATTTGAATTTCAAAACAAAATCATCCCTTCCTCCTGCCTCACGCCAGCCGCAGGGCTCCGGAAGAAAAGCGCGCGGTATCAGTGGCGCTGCAGGGTGCGCCTCTTGGGTGTCTCTTGGCCCGCGCGCCGCTCTTTGCCCCGCGTCTTGCCTCGCCACCCGCCACGCCCACACGCACTCCCTCCTCACCCAACCCGTCCCGCCACGTCTCGCCCCACCCCATCCCGTCCCGTCCCGCCCCGTCCCGCCCAGTCACGCCCCGTCCAACCCCGTCCCATTCCGACCCACCCCGCCCCGCCCCTCCCACTCCGTCCCACCCCGTCCCTCCCCGTCCCTCCCCGTCCCTCCCCGTCCCTCCCATTCCATCACGTTCCACCCCATCTCACCACATTCCACCCGATCACACCTCGTCCTACCCTGTCTCACCCCTTCCCACCCCATCCCACCCCTTCCCACCCCATCCCACCCCATCCTGACCCGATCCGTCCCGACCGGACCAGGGTCGGCTCGGCCACTTCGCTTGCACTAACGTCTATCTGTGCGGCGAAAACAAATGGATATAATTGCTGTTTGGCGCATGTAAATTATGCGTTGAATTTGGGAGAAAAGTACACAAAATTTGAAAAAAATATTTTCTAGAGAAAATATGTTTATGGATTTAAAATGTACGGTATAAACAAAACAAAGAAATCATACCGTAACAATTTTGAGCACCTAATGGATTTTTGGCTTTGCCAGCTTCCCAGTCTCAGATTTTTAGTATTCGATGTTGTCCTTGGTATCACGTTGTAATTGATATCTAGTAAGCGATGTGAAACAACAACTATTTCCCTTTATTTTGGCTTATGTTGCTCCAAGTCTCTGTTGGCTTGCATCGTCAACCTCTTCGTTATCGTCGTAAACACTACGTCTCCTCATTATAACTTCGTTTCTCTTCAGACCTATTCTTCTCTGTAGCATTCTTTTAATAACCATCATTCTCATCCTCCATCCACATTTCATATCTCAACTTTATCTCCGACTCCACTTCTCTTCTCGATGGAAAAAGTAGACTTTTTCTGACTCATTTGCGTCCTGCAATAATTCGAGTTTCCCATAGCTCATTTCTTTCGCATAAATCCACATGGTTTCTCACTGATTTTCACCATGATCAAACCCTCTCGCCATCGTTCTGTTCATCCCTCACATTTTCCCATTCAACGCACTTGTCAACCGGCCACTCACATTTAATAAGTAGGCATAAGCCACTAAAACCCCTCGCAACACGTCACATTCATCGTTTTTCATAATTATCCCCCTTTTCAGTCACATTCTTCTGAGGGATCAACATTCCTATTCATATCTGCATCATTGTACTTTTGCCTGACTTTTCACGTCTCTCATGAATTCCTTCCACTCTACGCATTTTCCTAACGTTGTCTCATTCCTCTGTACAACGCCCTGTTCTGCGTTCGCTTTCGCCTCTGAACGAGCTGTGCCCTGCGTGAAGAATGTTGAGTTCGCAACAAGCCACCCAGGAAAATGACCTGCCGCATACAATAGCCCAGTCTTGTAAATCTGTCCTTCTGGGCATGAACTGAAGTAAATGAATAATGAATATTATGTTTTCATGGTTTAATTTTTCTACCTCACCAGTCGTAAAGTTGGGGGCTGTTAGGAGAAACTACTCTCTCAATAGTGGAATGCCCTGCGAACCGGCTCGTTTTACATTGTGAATGTGGATAATTACTCTACCATTTCGTGGCTAAATTATCACATTTCAATGATGTTTTATAATGGAAATTGAATTACGTAATAACTGTGGATAATTTAATGCTCAATGCATTAATAGGAATTGTAGTTGAATTTCATTATATATTTGTGCTTATTAAAGAGGAAAATTTCTCCTTTATTCACTTTTTTCATAAGTATTAAATAACTATTTTTGTAAAATGCAATAAAACAATTTAAAATGCCAGATGATTAAATGTTTACTTAGGCACCTGGTTTGTTGTATTTGCTTCGCCGGGAATGGAAGTTCTTTTACTGAATTGAAACATGTTAAATGCCACAATCCTTGTTGAATGTCCAATAAATTTGTGAGAAAATATTTAATTTAGATTTTTGGACTTTTCAAAAGTGAAATTAATCATCTATTTTCATTTAAAACTTCATTTGATCTTAATTACACTTAGCAAGTTAACTACACTTACTCAAGTTTGAAAATATATTATATTTTCCCCACGAATATCTAAATTGCTGTATTCAAACAACTATTATCGTTGTTTATTTTAAAAATAACTTTTTAAATTATGTAAGTATGTCTTTGGCATTGTAGCGTCGAATCAATCCGATTTTTGCTACCTAGCTGTGTTTTGTTGAGGTCTCCTTTTGCTTGTAGTAGAGCTAAGGGTGACTTACTATATTGTTAGCAATGCAGAAAAATAAAATCTGCAGTTAGTTTGTCATAGCAAATAGTTTTTCTATAACTCGGGAACGAAAATGTCTACTTTTTTCAAATGTTAATAATCCCCCGCTTTTCTAATTATTATTATTATTATTATTATTATTATTATTATTATTATTATTATTATTATTATTATTATTATTATTATTATTGCGAATAAACCCAATTGGGACTACGCAAAGTACTCAGATGTGTTTCTTAGCCTTTCTTTGTGCTCATATTTCTTTCATCCTTTGGCTGTGCGCCTTTTTTTCTCTCTTCGATCCACGCTTTCCCTGTTCTAGACTTCGGTACTTCTTCCAAATCAATCCGCCATGATTGCACTTTAGTGTTCCTGTTTTGAATGTCTTCTTTTGTGATCCATGATAATTTAAGGTTCTTTTTAATTTCGTTGATCCATTTTATCTTATCAGTTGCTGCTTTACTTCTATTTTCATAAAATTCAATTATTTGTTTTTTAAGAAGTTGGGGATTCGTTCTTTTGATCTGTCCATAAAAATTTTATCTAATTTTTCTGATATCACTCTGAATATCCGTATATTGTCTGATTTCTTTTTTGATTCTGAGTTTGTACTGCTCGTCTGTGAATTTCGGACCAAGAATTTTCCTAATGATTTTGCATTCCTTTTTTTCCATATTTTCTATGTCTTTTTTCTTGTTCAAAATTATATTTTCTGAGCCATGTAGACATTCTGGTTTTATCACTGTATTATAGTGTCTCAATTTTGTGTCCTTTGACATGCACTGTTTGTTATAGATATTTTGGGTGAGATGGTACGCTGTTTCCATTTTTTACATCTACATTCATAGGCCTTAGTTTCAATTCCTTTTTCTCAATGATTTCCCCCAGATATTTAAATTGTGTGACTCTTTTAATTTTGCCATATTTTTTTTCTATAAAGTTAGGTGTGTCTTTGTTAGAAGTAATAAATTCAGTTTTTTTCAAATGATATCTGAAGACCCACTCTCTCTGCCAATTCTTTAAGGAGCTCAATCTGTTTTTGTACTGTTTGAATATCACGTGTCAAAATTGCCAAGTCGTCTGCAAATGCTAAACAGTCTACCGCTATTTTTCCTCTCCCTAATGAGGTTGATTGTGCAATTTTGAAGATTATGTTTTGTTTACGCCATTCTGTTATTACTTTCTCAAGAATACAATTAAATAGCAGAGGTGAGAGTCCGTCGTCTTGCCCTCCCCCTGTTTTGGTTTTAAAGGGGCTAGAAATACATCCCATAAATTTAACTTTGGCCTGCGTGCTTGTCAGGGTTTCTTTTATCAGTGTAAGAGTTTTAAGATCTAATCCTTGTTTCCTTAATATTTGGAATAATGATTCCCGATCAACCGAATCATATGCTTTTTGAACTCAACAAATAAACTAGATTTCTGTTACCTATGCGCTGATGCCTTAGGATACGTTTCAGATTATTATTATTATTATTATTATTATTATTATTATTATTATTATTATTATTATTATTATTATTATTATTATTATTATTATTATTATTATTATTACTATTATTATTGGTTTAACTTCCAAATATTTATTTTTAAAATGTTGGTATGGGATTTTGGTACTCAATAAAACGTGCGCAAATATTCTGCTTCGCCGTACGTCATATACAGTTTTTATAAGATCAAATAAATCAAATTCCCTGAACTTTCTAAATCAATACTGATAATTTCAACCGCACAAAAAATAATGTAAGATGTGTAAGGCTGCATGAGACACTAAAATAGTCTTATAAAATAAAATTGCCTTTTTGAGAATGGAATATAGTCCTTTTTGTACAAAATTACTATTCAATTCAATTTTTCAGTCTCCAGACAAAGTTAATTAATCGTTTGTATACTAATGTACTTCTGACTTTATTATAAAAATTAGTAGTGTCTTGATTTACTAAAAATGTTTGTTTTTATATGTTGTAAAAGAACAGATCTCTTCTTCAACCGTTGTTCATAGTTATGTAATTAAACTGTGATAGATGATTCAACAATGACGAATTAAAATATATTGTTAGTCTGTCTCATTTCAGGACTTTATTTCTCAGATGGAAGTATGAAACCACAAGTCATGGGGTTGGCAAGGGGTGCTTACGAAACTTCTTACCTGCACTGCAGACTATATTTTCAGTTAATAGTATACCATTTGGCACAGAGACGGACATCACGTAATTCTTGTAGCCTCATTATTGCGACACAGACGATTAAATACGAAAACCATTGGGCAATTACACGAAGAGAGTTAAGAAAATGACATGCCGTGAAATCGGTGTTGTCTAACCTGGAATGTTATCATAAAAGGACTATGCAAAATGAGTATGCAAAATAAATCACGAAAACCACGCACGTCATAATATAAGATATTGTTGAAGCTGTTCAACTACTGTAACTATAACTAGTTTTTACTTTCTCGGCTTACTATGTAAGTATAATTTATAGAAAATTTCTCTCGGAATTTCTCTCGGCATTTTTCTCGGAATTTTGCATGAAATATAGGCAATTTTAAAACAATCATTTTCTCGAAAGCGGCACCAAATTTTTTCTTTCTTTTTTTCTTCAGATAGGGTATTAATTCCTTAAAATGCGAACTGGCTTTATTTAAAAATTGCAAAACAATATTACAAAAATAGGGTTTTGGTGTTAGATATTTGTACTTAATGAAATCTGTTCAATAAAATTAGATCTTCAAATAAGGTAATGTATTTGTTTTTTTTATTATTCGCTTAAATTTCTTTCAATTCAATTCATGTAAAAATATTTCGCGTAAATTTCTTTTGAATTTAATTCAATTTATGTAAAAATATTTTAAAAACCCGACTCCAAATGTTTTCTTTAGATTTTTCGTATTATAGCGCAAAGAATGCTAAGAAAGTGGGTGCAGATCTTATTTTCCGCAATTTTCTGTATTTAAAAAAGTTGCAAATAATAAAATTACACCGCAAAACTGCAATATTGATGAATGAGATTTTTTCCTTAATGAAATCTGTTCTTTGAACTAAAGCTCGAAATAATGAGAATGAAATTCTTTGAATTTTTGAGAACTGCTAATGTAAATGTTAAAGGTTTTTCAAAGCGTCGGAAACGGTAAAGCTCAGATCTTAGATACCATCATCTAAGGGCAAAATACTTTAAATTTAGTATTTAAATACTTCGTCAAAATACTTTGTATATAAATATTTAAATACATACACAGAATAATTAGAATTTGAATACCCAAATACATACGTTTATAAAATACTTCAAATACACAAAATACAGTAAATGCAATTTTTTTATTATTCCTCTTTTATTGCAAAAATGTATTGTAACTGTCAATTACAATAAATTACTAATTCATAGTCTCATGTTTCTGACCAATAACTTATAAGTCGCGAAGGAAAACGATTGTTCTCCTGGCGCAGTGAACGTAAACTACTGTTATAATTAGAGCTCGGACATGTAGGCACTGAAAAGGCCGAAAATGGGTAGGCAAATAGATAATTAAAAACTTAAAAGTAGGGCGGGAAATAGACATTATACTTAACAATAAGCAGGCACTGAAGAAGTAAAAAAACATAAAAATAGGCAGGCAAAGGGGCATTATGGTTTACAATATTAAACGTTATACGTAATTCGTACTACATAAAGGATCAACACAATTCTATAAAAACAAATCGAATTTATTCGATTGTCAAAACATAATGCGGGGTTAGATAATATTTTCTAAGAGTTGACTCGTGTGGAATTTTATATTTTGTATATTTTGTTGGTTAAACTAGTTGAATGTTGGATTTTCAAGTTTTGAAAACGGAATGTTAGCGGTATGGCACAAGACTATTGAAATTCTTTCTTGTCTTCATCGTTTGCTGAAGAAGGTTTGAGTACTTGTTTCTCTTTTTCCGCATTTTTTGCATAAGTTATAGTGTTTTTATGTTGTACGAAATATTTTGTTGCACAATTTACCACCTTTTCACAACACTAGAGGAAATGCATTTCCATTCCTCCGTAAATCTTCTCTATAAATCCACTCTTTTAGCAATGCACTTTCTGAAACTTTATCTTTTGGCATTGTAGGAAGCTTGCTTAACAGGAACTGCAAATTTACTGATCTGGCATGCTACAAACTTCGAAACAAATACAAAATTATCCAAAAAAACTCCCCCTATCTTGCATAGTCCATTCTACCTTCTAAAGGGAATAGATAGCACACTAATTATTGCGAAGATCGGAAAGACGAGAGCAATTTCTTGATCTTTGGAGCGCCCTGACGGGTTTCGGCGAAGTAGGTAATGTAACCCGCACGGTGTTATATTCTCATACGTCTCTAAGCAGTGTTCCTGCTCGACGCGTTTCAGGCAAGAACACTCAAGCAGATTTTACGCGGTTGTTACTTCTTTGGTAAAAAAAATTACCCATCAATGATTTCTCAAACAATGATTCTAGAAAACAAAATTTAGTGAACAAAAGATATTAAACACTTACTGAAAATTCAATGTAGACACTTATAGGCTCTTAACGCTCGATTAGGTAATTATCTCTAATATATACATCTATAGGCATTATAAAACCCTCGCAAAAGCGATTTCTGAGGCAATCATTGATAATGGCGTAAGTGACCTGAAATACATTCAAAGAAATGAAATAGACAAAAAGGGCATTGTCCGAACATTTAGACTTATAATTTAAAAATGAAGTGAATTCATATTCAACAGCTGAAAGAGGATTTTATTTTTGTTTAAATGTCATTCATTCACTAGCAGAATCAAAAAGAAACTATTCTCGATATATTTATCTACATTTGAAGTATTTTAAGTTTTTCTGTTTTTAAATAACCTATTTTATGTATTTAAATACATAAAAAATAAATGTCCAAAAAACAAAAAATACAGTTTTTCAAATACAAAATGTATTCAAAATCCTATTGCAGATACGAGTATTTAAATAATACCCAACCCTGCATGATGGTATATGGCAGGGATTCCCAATCTTCTTTCATCGACGCTTTTTAGGAGAATGGCATGCTTCGTCGACCCCCTTACGTTTTCTCTTTCATATTCAGAATCCATAATCAAGGCACAAAATTGCACATAAATGCCTTAAAGATATCAATTTCCTTCATCAATATTCTCGTAAATATCTCGATATTCAATAACCGAAAATCTTCCGCTTTTGCAGTAGCAAAGATTCTAATATTTTATTTAATGCAATGGTTACAAAATGCTTTTTGAAGATTGATTGATTGATTGAATTTTTCGTGTTTCTGGGCGCGTCAACTGCTTTGGTCATTAGTCCCGTTAATGTAGTGCATGTTTTTTTCGCGGGAGATGGCGGTGATGTTCTCCCGCTGAATGATGAGATCCGGCGCCGACCTACCGTCGGCTAGTGGAGTTCCCCCTAACCAGGACTCTCCCACCGCCCCAGCCGGGACAAGCTCGAAGCTCCTGACCGATCTCCCGGAATATGTGGTAGTGTAGTGCATGTTAGTGTAAGTGTGTGTGTAAGGGGAGAGGATAGGACAAGGAAGAGGAAGGACAGATCGCGCGCGGTCCGTGGCCCGTTTGGTAGGGTACTGCTAGGGTACTGCTCCGGCATTCACCTGGTGTTGATCGGAGAAACCACGGAAAATTACCGATCAGAGCAGCCGGCCGCTAGAATTCTCCTCCAGACAGCGGCTGAATTCGACCTATCTGAAAAGCTAGTGTCGAAAATCCTGCCGCCGTCAGGGCTCGAACTAGGACCTCCCGGTCAGAGGTGCTGCAGTGACATCAGTTGATGCAAAATTTTATCGATCCTCACTTGGTCTATGTCGACCCCGTTGGGAATCTGTGGTGTAGGGTAAACTGAATGGCGTACTTTCTCGGAGGACCTGAGTTTTAATCCCAGCGCGAAGAAGAAGTGTTTGCTGGGGGATCTGGTAGTTCTTTTGCAAGTTCATGTAAAATTTTAATGCGTAGGTGTTACAAAAAACGCGAGAAAGTGTATGCTGTGGGAATACCGCTATTGTTACTAAAGGAGAAAATGCAATTCGTACAAAACTTATTTATTTCAAAATCCGTACAAAATGTATTTTAAAATATATCACGCAGATAAGTTGGTCTTAAAATACAGAAATTCTACCTTCAAATTACATTGAAATTGTTAAAACAAAGTACCTTCCCGGTCGAAGCCGATAATCCTCTTCTATGCAACCTCCAGCCTTACATATCCCGATCACGTAACGCAAGAAATTCCAACTCTCCAATTGCGCTCCGTTGATGGAGCAAAACCGCAAGACGTAAATTCGTGTGGACATCAAAGCGTCTCGCAGACAGCTCCGATAAAATAGCACCCAATAAAACCTTCAGTGAATCCCCCATGCCAGCGGCGCGCAAGGCCGCCATTTACCTGAGACCAGCGTCGTGGCCGAGCATCAAGGGCCTGCGACCCTCTGTTTACGTCTTAGTCCACCCGTTCTCGCCCCGCTACCCTCCTCGCCCCCTCCCCTCCCCCACCCGCCCTCACCCATCCCCACCCGCCCCTCCCCGGCCCCAACCCGCCCCTCCCCGCCCCTTCCCCGCCCTCCCCGCCCCTCCCCCCTCCCCGACGCCCTCCCGCCCCACCCCGCCCCTCCCGCCCCCTTCCCCGCCATGGCCCCGCCCCGTCCCGCCCCGTCCTGCACCGACCCGACCTGACCCGACCCGACCCGATCCGTCCCGTCCCGTCCCGTCCCGTCCCGTCCCGTCCCGTCCCGTCCCGTCCCGTCCCGTCCCGTCCCGTCCCGTCCCGTCCCGTCCCGTCCGTCGACACGCCCTGCCCAGTACCGTCCCATCCTGTACCGCTTTGCCCCGCCCCACCCCACCCGCCCCACCCCTTCCTACCCCACCCGATCTCTTCTATGTCGAGATCCTTTGTTTACGAGAGCGACGAGGCCTTCATTTCTCACGCCCCAACCAGTTACCCTCCCCGCCGCTGCAGTCATTCAACGTGGACCGTCCTCTCCAAGGCCACTTGTTCTGCCGTGATCGAAGGATTTTACGGTACAGCCAGATCATTGGCTCATTGGTGTCAACTCTCTCTGTGGCTTTTACTTTTTCCCTAAGGAGTAGAAAGAAAGCAATGTAATTCTGCGCGAAAAATCGGCGAATTTTCGGCAGAAAAACTCTTATTACAGGGCCCTAGTAATGAAAAAGTAGATAAATCCAGTTGCTAAATTTAGAGAAAGTTCTCTAATACGTGGTGTAGCCAGAATCCATGTTTTTTGGGTCCAGAATACCGAAAAATCGATTGACGGCAAAACGTCTGTGAACCGTGTCTGTTTGTCTGTGAACAACGCTAGAGGCTAAACCTTTAGCCGATTTGTTCCAAATTTGATAATCCCCAATTCATCTGGCTTATGTCGCAGCCCCTTGAATTTTAAACCGATATTTTAATTTTGAGAAGGTATTTTCCATGAAGCTCTCAGACATTTTCCAAATTTTCAAAAAAATTACTCCATCTTTTTTTATTAAATTTTGTTGTAGGATAGTTGTAATGTAAGGATGTAAGAATGGTGCAGCACCCATGTTCGCTGAATACTTTTCGGCGTCTTCCTGTAACTGAAGTATTAAAGATATAATTTTATTCCCTTAATGAAATCTGCTCTTTGAAGATTTATTTAGAGAAACGTATAAAACAAATAATAAATAAATAGACGGAATATTTCAAAAGCTGTAAGAAGATCATATGAGGCAGCAAAGAGCATCAGATAATTCCACGTTGTTCGTATATTTATTTGATATTTTCATGAAATCTTTACTGTATTCAACGGTTCATGTACAGTCAATTGTCGACCAAGAGCACTTGGCATCAGTGACAACTCCTTTGCGCGGAGTTGGATGATTTCATCCTTCTGATTGCGAGTGATAAATTAAAATAAAACTCTACCTCTTCCCTAATATCAGCAAAATGATAATTTATAATTATTGCTCGGTAAAATCAAAAATAAATTCTCTGATCTTTGATGCTCATCGATATTTTGACTCCAAAATTCCCACAGTGAAAAAGCACTTCAAGAAAACAAATTTACAAAAATATGTGTTCTGTGGTTTTATTCTTATCGTCGCCTCCAATCAAACGACGCCGTTTACATTGTTCATCGTCTCCATTCAGTATCGCAGGACATCGACAATGCCTCCTAAACGACTCTTCCTTCCTCATTACTGACACAGAAACATTAAACATCAATAGCGCCACTAAACTGTCCCCGCAACCGCAATGAAGGATTAGTTTGAAACACGTTATGAAGCATTATCATATGAAAAGGACGAGTGTGTATCGGAGTTGTCACCATTGAAAAGCGCCGCCTCTCGCATCCAACCGGTCCATCTCCTGTAAGAGCATCTGCATATCGATGGGCGTCGCGCGCCGGCCGGGGGGCGTGGCACGGCGCGGATTCCCAATTCATTACGCCGGGCCGCGCATCCATATTTATCCGCGCGTGGCCGCAACAAGAAAGCGCAAACGAGGCGGCGATTAGAGCGCCAGCCCCGGCGGGCGCCTCCGCGCGGCTCAGTGGCGCTCCGCGGAAATTAATACGCGCGTTGCGAGCGGATTAGCGCGCCACGCGGCGCGCGCGCTCCGCCCACGCCCTGGCCGCCCGACTGGAGCTCCCGCCCGCGGAGAAGCGGGCGCGTCTCTTTCGTAGTCTCTCTCGCTCTCGCTCTCGCTCTCTCTCTTGGTCACGTGGGAGGTGCGCGCTCTGGCTTACAAGTTCGCTCTCCATCGTGCGTACAACTTTCCCAATTGGAATATCTTGTCTCTCTCTCTCTCCGTCTTCGTCTCCGTCTCCCCCTCTCTCTCCCATCTCCCACTCTCCCTCTCTCCCATCTCCCACTCTCCCTCTCTCCCATCTCTCACTCTCCCACTCTCTCTATCCCACTCTCTCTCTCTCTAATCCTCTCTTCCTCTCTCCCACTCTCTCTCCCTCTCTCTAATCCTCTCTTCCTCTCTCCCACTCTCTCTCCCTCTAGTCCTCTCTTCCTCTCTTTCTCTCTCTCTCTCTTCCCCTCTCTTCCTCTCATTCCCTCTGTCTCTCCCTCTCTTCCTCTCTCTCCCTCCGCCTCTCCCTCTCTCCCTCCCACCCTCTCTATCCCTCTCTGTCTCATCCTCTCCCTCTCTCTCCTCTCCCTCTCTTTCTCTCTCTCTTTCTCTCCGGGTCTTGGCTATTTTGTGGGACACGTCCCATTCCCATAACTGTTAATGCAATTGCCCGTGCTCCCTGATCGTATCATCGCGCGTTGTCATGTCACATTCCCTCACTTGTTCATGCAGTTGCTGCCAGTTTCACCTCCTAGTGATGAGCCCAACTGCGGATGTCCTCGTCTCTTTCAAAGCCTCTCTCTTGGTCACGTGACTGTTGCGCTCTCTTGCTAACAAATTCGCTCTCCATCGTGCGTACAACTTCCCGAAATGGCTTGTTTTCTCTCTCTGGGAGTCGTGGCTCTTTCGTCACACTGTGACACCCCCCCCCCCCATTCTCTTAACTGTTAACACACTTGCCCGTCAACTTGCTTGTTGAAGCTGATACGTCTCTTTCGTAGCCTCTCTCTTGGTCACGTGACAGTTGCGCTCTCTTTCATACAAGTTCGCTCTCCATTGTGAGTACAACTTCCCCAATTGGCATATCTTGTTCCCGCGTTTCTGCAGTTAGTACCTCCAGGTTTTTTGGCTATTTCATCACACTGGGACACGCCCCCTTCCTGTAACTATTAAAGCACTTGACCGTATCATCGCTCGTTGTTACGTCTTACACCCTTGCTCATGCAGTCACTGAAAGCTCACCGTCCAACTGGGGTTCTCGCCCTCGTTGAAGCTGATAGGTCTCTCTCTTGGTCACGTGGCTGTCGCGCTCTCTTGCTTCCAAGTTTTCTCTCCATCGTGCGTACAACTAACCCATTTAGTGTCTCTTGTCCCCGCGTTTCAGCAGATAGTACCTCTCGGGGTTGGCCATTTCGTCGCACTGACACCCTCCCAGCCCCGTAACTGTTAACGCACTTGTCCGTGGACTTGACCATATCATCGTTCGTTGTCATGTCTGATGCACCACACTTTCTAATGTCGTTGCCAGTTTCACTTAGTGATGCCTCATCTCCACACTCTCCTTCCCTGTCGCACCTCTTCTTTCTCTATCACTTGCTCTCACAGTTGATCTATCTGCACAGTTACTCCTGCATCACTCCTATGCTCACCTGGCGACACAATCGTTCCAAGTGTTGCACACGTCTTTCCTGTCCATCTCTTGTCCCGACACTTACGGACGCATACGTTCTTGCCTTGCATTCTAATTTTAATATCGAATTACTTAATTTGAAAAACTCGTATTACTTATTTGAAACCAATTATTAATTCCTGCAAGTCACTTGTCCGTCAAAATGTCGAGTTGAAATTTATTATAGTCGCACATCGTGAAGGAAGGTTACAATAAATTAAAACGAAGAAAATGCAATCTATTGTATTAAATAAACGTGTTAAGTTACAGTAGTGAAACTGTTGCAGTAGGTTTCAAATTCCGCCTCGATTCCTCCGTCACTCGCTGCGGCCGGAAACATATCACTCGTAATGTAACACCTGTACTTTAACGTAAATTACCAATTAGTGAACAGCCTCTCATACAAAGAATGGTAATGTGTATGGACAGTGAAGGGCAGCAAAAGAATCCTATTGAAAATATTTTTGTTAAAAATATATTAGAAAATTATTAATAATATATACAAGTTACTGAAACTAATGAATAGGCGCAGTAGTACGTATAATACTTCGGTTTAATACTGAGCACATTCCAATCGTCAATTATTTGGCTAGTAAATCATTCTAATGTCTTCCGTTGACCTCGTCGTTCTTCCATTCCTTGTCGTGCAGCTCATGTGATAGTTAGGATAGGGAGCTCACAGCCAGGTGGGATGGGCATCCTTTCGCCTATATTGGTTTGCGATCAATAGTGTCCTCCCAACGGTACAGTTCGTGCTGACCTAAATCCCAATTTACTATTAGCGTCTGCGACTCCGCTGGTATCGTTCCAACTGTGTTAGTAAAGTTATGGTAGTAAGGGATGACATTAGAAAATGTTTTACCAGTAGAAGTTGAAGTTAGAAAGCCTGTAATAAAATACACAATAAGCATATTCATGCTGATATTTTTCAAACTAATAAATTTACATTCATACTTCTTATTCATATTAATAAATCTTCATGGTAATGAAAGAATTGTAACAGCTCCCATTTAAAAATATTGTCTCAAAATGGTGGCATCTTGTTGTTGCGACTCGTAATTTTGCAGCTCGTCCCACCCGAAATATCGACAAACCACTAATAAACGAATATGCACTTTTAACGCGACTGTATCACCGAGTGTTTTTAACGATACGCTCTGTTGTTCTAAACAAACCGTAAACAATGTTCGATAAACCGAACGTAATTAACTGTAAAGTTTAAATGACTCAGATCGTGAAATGTGTTTTATGTCTGATGCGACGAGCATTGTGATGGCGCACTGAACGTTCAAACGCGTAATTAAAAATCTAGGTACTCATTAAAGCTTCATGTTGCATTCGACGGAAGGAAAATTTACATCAGTCTTCAACGAAGAGGGGTTGCTGAAACTACAGTAGATGGCATAACAAATCTTTGAGGAATGCTCCTTTCTGATTTTGTTCGTTAATGGAGCGTCAAAGATGTTCAGAAATAACGTATTTTGCCTGTATTGGATTTTTCGTGGTATCAAAATATAATTTCTATCAAAATAATTCATATAGCGTCATTCATATAATTAGAAGGTAAATCTGAAGCAAATTAAAAATGTATCATTTTTCATACGTGGCGCATCCAGAAAGTAATTTAACGGTCAACAAAAAGAAAATACAATTTCATTGGAAAACTTTATTGCCGCAAATACTGCATACTTTGCACTATTTTCCACATAATTGCCACCAGAACTGAGACATTTTTCATGCCGTGGGACAACATTTTGCCGTGGGATATACTTTTTCGGAAATCGCTGCGGGTGAGGTGCAGGGTACTGGGTGGCTTGTCATGCAGTAAGTCATACGGCTTGGTTCACAACAGATCTGCAGCCGTTTCGCTGGAAGGCGACTGACAATGCATAATTACATTATTTAACACCATGGTCATATTGGATAAATAAGTTATTGGCAGGGCTTGATTTTTATCGGAACGTGGCGGAACAATGTTCCAGTACCTCGGGAATAATTATTATATTATATTATGAATTTATGACTATTTCTATTATACTAATAATTAATTTGGTGCGCGTTCTGGGAACTAAAATTTTATAAATCAAGCACTGGTTATATCCAATATTTTATTTGGGATATGTATGCAATCAGAAGAGTAAACATATTCGCACAACTTGTACAAGCAAACTTTCTCATTCATATAAAGTATTTTCGTTAGTTACTAATGCTTACTTTGCTAAGTTCAGTTCCTTCTTCTAGACTTAAAAATCCACCACAAGAAAGTTTTACCTTTCTAAAAATATTTCGCCCTCATTGTCAGGTTAGTGATCTTTGGGCTTTAACTATATATTTTTACGATACGAAAAGAAAGACGCAATGTGGCTCGTTCTAAAGATACTCGAACTATAAAGAAAAGAACTTGGACAGTATTGATTAAGTTCTTCTACGAAATGGATCAATCTCATCTAAGAATAGCTTGTTTTCGCTGTTTTTCTAGTAATTTGTGATTGAAAAAAGACTAAATGAAATGTAAATGCTCTTCAATGCAAATAACTACATGTAAAGGACAAAAGTGTGTACGTTCTAACCTTACTCAGCATGTTTGTAGTAGTTCGTGATTGGCTGTGACTCTCGCATCACGATCATATTCAAATGCCAGCACGTGTTATAGCAAGAACTGTCGTGCATGCTATTTTCACTTCTACTTCTTTAATACGCCCAAAATACCAGTGACATGCCATACATGAAGATATTTAACTCAATTTTCAGAGAACTTACATTTACGATGTACCATCGCGATAAAATATTTCCACGGAGCATACCGCGACGTTCTTTTAAAATTAGGCAAGCTCGAATCTTCATTTACCACTTTTTTTTAATGTTTGCAATTTGTTCCTACGAAAAATATTATAACACACGAATGCGATTGGCAAATTTAACAAATTTGTCGCACTCGCCTTGCATCAGTTTTCCTCTACTTCCCCTTCTTACATGGAATTACTTTTTCCAGTGACCCATAGTTCACTACACATTTAACCAGCACTGCTGACACTAACACATGTCAATTAATTTCTTCTATCTGCTTCAGAGTCATCATCAGATTTGTGGCCGCTATTGTTTCACAAAACTTCAAAACCACTTTGTTTTTCAACATTTCTGGAGGAATTTCTCTGCAAATGTCTCAAACCTGACGTACCAGAAACTGCTTCATTCATTGTGTACGATGCAGTAACAAAAATTCATTTTACAGAACACAAATAGCAAACACCACGTTTCTCTACCAAAACAAATGTAGCACGTACCTATTAAGAACCTTCTCATTCAAGAACGGAGCTGCAACATGTCAATAATTCGTGCCGGATCTGGGGTCTCATATGGAACAGAAACACGTAGATGCGCGGACAAGTGCCTGGAGGCGCGTCGCCGACAGTCAGACGAACGAACGTTTGATTGATTGATTGAATGCCTTATTTTACGGGGCGAGACTCAGGCCATGAGCCCTGCTCTTCCGTCTGACCACGCAAATTTCGTTACGCTCCTTTCACCTACTAGGGGAGAAAGAAGGTATTACTTGGGCGACGAAACAGGCAGTTTGAATTTAGCTCAAAGGCTTCATTTAGGCTTGAGGATCTTTTACATGCAGTAAATCTACTATCATGGGGCAGTCGGCTTTACTTCGCCTCCGAAGGAAGGCGTACGTTATCTCTAGAGGGCGGATTTCGATGAGCTGAAACATCGCCAAAAACGATCAATAAAATGCTCTTAAAATGCTTTAAAAATACCCTAAAACCAAAGAAAAATTACGTAAAAAATCTTATCAAAACCAGTTCCGATGAACAACTCCAGCTGTTGGATACGTTACTGATATAATTGAGGCTTCTTCCATTCGTTTGAGTGAACTCAGCTTGCAAACTTTTGGTTTGAACTGTTCCTTACCAGGAAATCTCTATCTTTTGTTATTCCGAAATCGGTTGAACTGGCAATGGCACTGATATACGTCACAAGATGACATACCCACATCGGCTGTCAAAACAATTTTTGAACGAACAAATCGAATAGGCTACTAAGTAATTATGTGAAGAACATTTGTTGCAGTTCGTAAATATCATTTGAAGCAAGTACCGTTAAAAATGACATAAAATAGATTAAATCAGCAAAAAATTATTTAAAAATGACAGAAAAATGTACAAAATTACTTATTGTCGAAATAGACAAAAGATGCAAAATAATGATCTGTACAAATGGGTCATTTCCTTTTTTCATAACATAAAATGAATTTCTACCCTAAACGGCATTGTTCTAAACTGAAAAAAAAATCATTAAAATCCGCCCCCTAGTTATCTCAAACTGGTCCGTTGAGAGCGCCTCCATTTCCGTTAGGCTCACGGTCGGTATCTGATTTCACTTTCAGGAAGAAAAGAAAAATATTTCGACTTTATTTGCGTAGAGAGTTAATAAATATATCAATTTTGAAACGAACCTAACTCGTATAGCGCTC
Source organism: Teleogryllus occipitalis (assembly GCA_011170035.1). Taxonomy (NCBI): domain Eukaryota; kingdom Metazoa; phylum Arthropoda; class Insecta; order Orthoptera; family Gryllidae; genus Teleogryllus; species Teleogryllus occipitalis. Next base: position 116,074 of record BLKR01000616.1, on the reverse strand, counting down.
GACCCTCATAAGGAAAGTCCCATGTCCATCTTCAAATGAGAACAAGCGACGACCAAGAAAATCGAACAAAGAATAGTGGTACTACAACAGCACAAACTTCCTCGCATTATTTCTTACTTTGCAATGCTCGAAAATTCAGAGGGATCAACGAAAACTAGATCAGCGCAAATCTTTTAAGCATTCCTTTTTACATCTATGGAAAAATTGAAGAAAAAATTCAGAGCGATACAAAAATCTCTAACATTAAATTAGTGGTTTTGGAATGATACCATTTTCCTAGTTTAAAAAATAGTGTGTTTGGCGGTAAATGGAACTATGGCCAATATTTTAACGTTCTTCGGTACATACGAGAATATTTTCTTTTTAAAATATTGGGGCCGTTCTTGAGAAAATAATTGTTTAAAAATTTCATTCATTTCAAAATTACGAAAAACCGCTCATATTTTCGAAAAAGTGTACATGACGTTATTTCGCGATATCTTTAAAGAACATATTTTTATTTAGTAAAAAATCTACATCTTCAATATTGTAGTTTTAGAAAGAGGTCGAAAAAAATTGTATGTTGTGCAATTTTCCTGATAAGAGATTTCAACGAAAATGAGACCTGTGCCGTTCTTTTAAGTGTCTTTCACAACTCCCGAAAACAACGTTTAATAAAAAAATTGGATCCATTTTTGAGAATGAAAATGAGATTTTACGTAATTTACCCCCAAATTAAAATACCCGTTTCAAAGTTGTCGGGCCTAGAGTTCGTTCGTATCAGTCGCAGAACATCAATGTTGAGGAAAATACGTATAGTCGCAGTTGGAACGGTATAGTCGCTAGCGTTTGACCACAGACGATCAGACTGACGCTTTGTCGTCAATCAATTTTTCGGTGTCAAAGACCTACAAAACATGGATTCTGGCTACATAACGTGTTAGAGAAATCGAAAATTCGCCTTTTTACAGCGCACGAATACAAAATGTATCTTCTTACAAAGTTATTAAATGTTACTGCTAGTTAACCGATAAATGTCAATATTTGATATTTTACCACACAAAACCAACATAATGTGTGTTTGTTTTGTGTTAAGCGATCAGCGAAATGTGATGCTTTGGGAGTGTTATTTTACCATGCTTGCTCTTGTTCGTTGATTCCCTGTGTGAATTTCCGACCGGTTTCTGCTATATATGTGGCGTTGCAGTTGTTGCAAGTGAGGGCAGAAACTCCACATGAGACAGACATGATTAGGTTTTAAGCGTTGGCTAGTGTACTTTTTTTTAATGTATGAATAGATTCAAAAGTAATATTGAGGCAGATTTTTTTAGTGTGGGGGTGTGTTAATAAAAAGGGGTTTGAATGTGGCTTCGTGAGTTACGTGCCGTTCTGTTATGTTTGACGGGTGTGAGGAAAGTGTGTTTGCGGACGTTGGATTTGTTAATATTTTTAATAATTAATTTGTTTAATAATATGAGATTACTGTTTTTGACAGTAATCTCATATTAATAATCATCCTGGCAATGTGTTTAATTGTATTTATTTCCTTTTTGATATTTTTCGGAGCCATGATAATGGAAAATAAACGATGTTCCATGGCATGGAAGGGTGCGTGTTTCCGTGAGGGGATCATTTATTACATAAAACCTAAGATCATTCAGCTAGTTCGTACTATAGATGTTAGTGCCATCGTGCATCATCAGTTAACTGGAATTTCATTCACTTGATTTTCCTGAGCAGAGAAAGTTTGAGGAAAATTTACGATTCAAGACCATTATTTTAATTTTAGAATCTTCATACTATATCACTAAAATGAAATTCCATATTACGCATGTCAAATTTACATCAATGTATTCGTATATATAGAACTTATGTATATATTTTCTTATGAATACTTGACAGAAACTTCATTTTTGTCGACTGTTAAAAAACTGATATTTGTCCCTGTGAATTGATATAGTTTTATCAAGTTTCAATTCATGTTTTTTCTTATCTGTTGATTCAATCGCATTCCAGTAGTGAAGTCTTACCCAAACAACTCGCACAGAAGTGCAGAGAATTTACAAACATTTCGAACAATTATTTTACCAACACAAAGATCTTGTAGAAATATAATGAACTCACAGAAACAACTAAGAATATTCTACATGTATTTTCTCGCACCGATTGTTATTGTCTGTCATGCGAAAGAAGGGACAAGAACAACACTTTTCGAGCTCAACTTAGCTTGTATCTCCTAAATGTTGTTACAAAGTCTGAGATTAAAATGACGAAAGTGACTAGATGAATAGTGGATCTAGGTGAACACAACATGTGTTATCAAAATCTGCGAGCCACAGTTGGCAGGAGTGCCACGTTGCGGCGGAGAAGTAGGCCGACAGTCACCTTCGCGTTCTCGGCGCTGCACATCTGAATTCGCCCGCGAGCGCCAAACGCTCTGGCAGATTTACCGCCCGCGCGCCGCGCGTATTTCTTTCTTTCGAATGGCGCGGGGCGCAGGTGCGGACGGGCTGCTTGGAGGCTGCGTTCCTTAAGACCCCTCTCCTCCTCCGCCTCCTCCTCCTCCACAGCAGTTGTCTCCTCCACCACCGACACCGCCATTGCCAGCAGTTGGTTGGTTCGTTGGTTGGTGATCCCGGGCGCGTCCACAGCTCAGGTAATCTGTCCCGTAAGTGTAGTGCATGTTCTCCCTCGGAAGATGCCGGTGATCTTCCCTCGCTGGATGGCGAGATCCGGCGCCGACTCACCGTCGGCTTGCGGAGTTTCCCCCTAACCAGGACTCCAGCGGGGCACTGCCCCAGACGGGACAAGGTCTAAGCTCCCGACTGGCCTCTCGGATTATGTGGTAGTGTAGTGCATGTTAGTGTAAGTGTGTGTGTAAGGGGAGAGGAGAGGACAAGGAAAAGAAAGATCGCACGCGGTCCGTGATCCGTTTGTTACGATACTGCTTCGGCATTTCTCTGGTGTTGATCGGAGAAAACACGGCAGACTACCGATCAGAACAGCCGGCCGCTAGAATTCTCCTCCAGACAGCGACTGAATTCGACCTAGCTGAAAAGCTAGTGTCGAAAATGCTGCCTCCGTCCAGACTCGAACATAGGACCTCCCGGTCAGAGGCGCTGCAACTGCCATCAGCATCGTCCCCGCCATCATCGTCTGTAGTGTGACTGCCACTATAACATACACAGTCATACATACTTACATAGCATACGTGGAGGCACCGCTGCCGCCTTCTCTGCCACCATGACACCCTACTCACCCCCTCACTCCCAGATTGTAGTAGTGACCCATTGCCTGATCTGATATTCGTTGCGGAATGGTCAACAATTAATTGAAATTTAAGTTTTCAAAAATGTTTTATTTGTGGGATCGGTTTGCTCTATTTCCTTACTATTGTATTGTTTAAACTTAATAATCCTGAGATTATTTGCTCTTAGATTTGCCCACGTTATTTTTTATATTGAGGAAAATTAACACATAGCAATAATCAAATGTGATAATTTGTGAGACCACTTTTCTGAACCATCGACCAGGTGTGCAGAGCTGAAGAGTTCGAGTTCTATGGGTATTTGCAGCATATGGTTATGGCGTGGTTACTTCTTGAACCAAAATGTGTCATTTCAACCATTAAACTATTCATAATCATTCGTTGCTCACATTATTCCTTCTACATGAGTACAAGGCAACGACAAAATTAGCTTAAGTCTTGATGATGACACTTATCATTGTCATTATAACGTATTATTTCAATGCCAATATTCTTGATTAGAACTTTCTGACTACTAATGTCATTCATTACATCTCTCACCGAAACGCCACAATTTTGCATTTTCCTTTCCCTCTATGTTCTGATGAAATTATTTATTTAGTCAATTTATGTGTACAGAAATGGCGTTCTTTTTACGTCATGTGCTTCGAATTTTAATGATTTTACTTCTGAGTTGGAGAGGAATAGAAGATAGAGAGGGAAATTAAAAAAAAGTAAAACAATACTTATCTAAATAGAATGTTGCATTGCTTTGACTTAGTGCTATAAGTCAGTGTCGTCCGAGCGCTAACACTGACTTTATTTGGGATTATCCGTTTCTCTAAGATTTATGCGTTATGTATGAGTCTGACAAAATATTCTGTTTATGTTGTCTTGTTGTCTAGTATGAAAAGGCCACAAGGCGCTCCCCGACCAAGACTGATATCGGCAATCTGTTTTCCACATTTTTACGTCCGTGTCAAACTCTTGTCCTAAATGAATTTTCCAAAACTTTTTCATCTAAATTCACCGAAAATAAGCATTCCTATTGAGGCCTAATGCCGGTCTCTTTTTTGAAACTTGTATCGACAAGGAAATAATCCTCTGTTATATTATTTCAGTAGTTCAGGTTGATACTCTTGCACTCAACCAATCCGTATAACTGAGGTCTCTAAAGAAATATAATTTCATGAAGACTTGACGAATTGCATTTTAACTTTAAAAATACGAAGGATTTGTTGAAAAACACTCATATAAATTTCCCGTCACCACCATCACCATTCCCAGAGCACCGCCTCTACCACCACCACCACCACCACCACCACCTCTACCACCATTCTGTCCACCATCACCCTCACCACCACCATCACCACCTGCGTCACCACCCGCGTCGCCGCCACCATAGCCGCCCCCTCACCACAACAACACCATCACCACCATCTCACTTCCATCACCACTTCCCTCATTGTAGCAATCACGTCCACTCCCACTGCCTTCTCCAACGGCTTCTCCACGGCCTCCTCCTCTGTATCCCCTACTACCTCTTACATTGGCGCCTCACTGCCCCCACCACCGCCACAGCTGCCGCCCACCCCCCCTCCAACATCGCCGCCGCCGCCGCCGCCGCCGCCGCCGCCGCTGTCGCCGCCAGTCCGCCGTCGTAAATTCGCGCCTGCCACGCCCGCGTCCGCGCCCGCGCCAGCGCGTCGTGCGCGCGAGGTGCCAAGCGAGCAGAAAGGACGCCTGTTCCTCGGCCAAAGGTCGTCTCCCACCAGCACCCTCTGCGCTTCCTTTCGCCCTCGGCATTTCGCCGGTCTCGCACTGCCACTCAAGATGGCGGGACGAAGATGGATGCAGACGACGGTGCAGCGGGCAGGTGACGAAGCTGCAGTTTAAATTAGGAATGTTCAAAACATTTGCGTAACTGGGCTTGTCTCGAATATTCATTTACCCTCTTCTTGGGAAAAGTCAGAATGTGGTGAGAGAAGCGGTTACCTTTGAATGCCATTGTCTTAGAATTTACATCACAGACATTGCTGTAAGGAAATGTGTACTGGCATTCTGGTTGCTAATCTATGTGGTATTGTGACATTTCAAACCGTTCTATCAATCGATATGTTATATAATCTACACAAAACGTGTAACATGTTTGCCGAACCACTAAAACTCTACGTATCCTTTGAGGGAGAAATGCAATGTCAATCACAATTTTCTTGTATTTATGATCGTCATGAATACGAGACAAGTTGAGAAAATTCTACCGTCACATTTTTCAGTGCTGGTATGCAAGGTATCATGAAACAACTTTAAGGACTACGTGCATGAAGTAATATTACGATTACTTCTGTTGGTTGACAGACGTAATAACCTCCAAGACAACGAACATAATATCTCTACTATCGCGGAATTACCCGCTACGTTAATACGTCTGATGAATAGATGAAAGAAATTTATTGCCTATTTGAATGTGTACGTAGACTCGGGCCATCAGCCCCGCTCTTCCGTCTAACCACGCAAATTTCGCAACGCTCCTTTCACACCTAGCGGAGAAAGGATGTATTATTTTGGGCAACGAAACAGGCGCACAAGGGCCTCTGACCGGGAGATCCTTAGTTAATGCCTTGTTTTGCGTTCTCATTAGGAAGACAGTGCTTACGAATACTGTTTTCTACGATGTGATAGTTGAACTAATGATTTAAGTTGATGTAATGATATAATATGATTTGGATTTTTGTAAAAGAATGCTCAATATACCATTGTCGTTTACATTGATTTATCCATTACTCTGATTACTTCACTGTCCTTCCTATTCCTTGTCCTATCCGCACCCCTTACTTACATAGACTTTCACTTACATGCATTACTACACGATCATATATGCCGGAAGACCAGTCGGGAGCTTAAAGTTTGTGCTCTGGGACGGTGCTCTGCCGGGGGAAATACCTGGATGGGGAAAATCCCGCAAGGCGACGTGTAGATCGGCGCGGTGTCTCACCACTTAGCGGGGGAAGAAACACCTCATCCAGTAAAGAAACACGCACTACACTTATTAAAGACCACGCCCGTTGACGCTCCAGGAAACACGAAATAATCAGTCAACAACGTATGTTGTATTGTACTTTTTTAAATATTTCGTATATATAAGGGTATGCTTTTAAAAAATGTTAATAATGCTTGTAAATACCACCCTTCTGTGAAACTATTTTAATAAAACTTTATTTATATACTACACAGAAAAAACATAGCTATCGGTAATTGAATATATTCTTTAGTCATTTCAAATTTTATAATTTCTACAACATTCTTAGAACGTTTTATATCTACTCAGATTTCCTCTGATTCAAAACGTCTATTCTATCCTCGCACTCTTCTGCTAAATTTAATTTTGTGTTCTCATTTACCATTACTGTCAACCACTTGCGCTTGAGGAATGAAAGTCGTGCACTAGATCTGCAAGATATGACTTCGCCAGATACGATGCAGCTGGCACATGCAATGCATACAGATTCGTACTGTAGATGCGTGTTATGCATACATATGCACACAATTAAGCTTGCGGAGAAAATAGTATGCGTCAGCTCGTGTTTAGATGTAATTTCGCCAGTAGTAGTTAAATCCAAACTGTGCATATCCAAATTTCACCAATATGACAGCAAAGTTGTACAAGGCTAGACGATATTTATAATTAAACAGCTTTCGCTTTATGATATGCATATCTTTGTGAAGAAAATGCCTTGAAACTTTTTAAGAGGAAAGTTGACATTTCGGTAGGGCACATTTTTCTTCCTGTAAAACACTCGATACTTTTGAAGGCAGACACAAGAGCGTACAAAACCGACATCTGGCAATCGAAATGAAATATTTTGTATGTTCAAGAGGTTAGGAACTTGCATAGTTTTATTTATGAGTCATTAAGTTCCAAGTGCAGAAGACTGGGCTCCGTGCCACCGTGCCACTTAAGTCTTCTCCTGCAAGTTCAACAGTTCGACTAACTTAATCTCACACACTGAAAGGTAGATAAGTTCATTAAGGGCGCAGTTCAGTAAGCCGTTTACGAATTTCACCAGTCGTTAATGAGAACACAATCTACGAAATCTCAAAAATGTAAATTAAGCGGAACGTCCCGAGGAGGAAACAAAACTCTGCAACCCCAGCAGAGAAGCGCGCAGCAAGCAATCGCCACCCTTCCGCCCCCGCAGCCGCCGCCTCAGCCGCCACCGCCGACAATGTCGCCTCCGCTATCTCCGACACTGCTGTCACCACCACCGTTACTTCTAGCGTCGCCACTGCCGCTGCCGCCGCCACCGCTGTCGCCAACGCCATCGCCACCGCCGTCGCCACCACCGTCGCCACGGCCTTAGCCATCGCCGTCGTCACCGCCGTCACCAGCGTCGTCACCAGCGCCGTCGCCACCGCCATCGCCACCGCCATAGACATCGCAGTCGTCACCGCCGTCGTCACCGCCGTCGTCACCGCCGTCGCCACCGCCGTCGCCACCGCCGTCGCCACCACCGTCGCCACGGCCTTCGCCATCGCCGTCGTCACCAGCGTCGTCACCAGCGCCGTCGCCATCGCCACCGCCATCGCCAACGCCATAGCCATCGCAGTCGTCACCGCCGTCGTCACCGCCGTCGTCACCGCCGTCGTCACCGCCGTCGTCACCGCCGTCGTCACCGCCGTGTCACCGCCGTCGTCACCGTCGTCACGCACCGCCGTCGCCAACCGCCGCCACCGTCGCCACGGCGCGCCATTGCGTCTTCGTCACCAGCGTCATCGCCATATCGCCATCGCCATCGCCGCCATAGCATCGCCGTCACCGCCGTCACCGCCGTCGTCACCGCCGTCGTCACCGCCGTCGTCACCGCCGTCGTCACCGCCGTCGTCACCGCCGTCGTCACCGCCGTCGTCAACGCCGTCGTCAACGCCGTCGTCACCGCCGTCGCCACCGCAGTCGCCACCGCCGTCGCCACCGCCGTCTTCACCGCTGTCGCCACCACCGCCGTCGTCACCGCCGTCGTCACCGCCGTCATCGCCGCCGTCGCCAACACCGTCACCAAAGCCGTCGCCTCCGCCATTGCCATTGCCGTTGCCACCGCCTTGATCATCGCCGATAACATCGCCATCGCCGACAACTCCACCTGCCTCGTCTGTGCCAATCTCACTGCCAACACCACATCTGCCACCAGCACTGCCTCCTCCACTGCCGATCCATCACCACCACCACCACCACCACCACCACCGCTTCCGCCGGCTCCGTCACCTCCTGCAACGCCAAGTTGCAAGTTCAGAGGAGCGCCCCTGCAACCAGGAACCGAAAAGGGGAAAGTTTGCGTTCCCGGCGTCGGCGTCGGAGCCGGCGCCGGAACCGGCGCGGCGTCACCGTGGCCCAGTGGGGGCGGTGCAGTGGGACGGCGCCGTCCTTCCCCGGGGGCGTCCAAGTTTCTGCGCTTCCTTCCGCCGCCTCCCTAGGGCCGAGCAGGGGACGGCTGCGGAGCCTTCGCGGTCGCCGCTCCGCCCCCGTGCCCGCCGCCGGACCTGTTACACTAAGCCGGTTTCCTCGGCCCCGCCGTCGGAAAACCGCGTTCCGCAAATCCCATCAAAGAGCTTTGTCATGCGGATCCCACGCGGGCTCCGCCACCAGGGCCTCCGTGCAGCTGTCGACGCCGCCATCACAATGGACGCTGCCCTGGCGCTGCCCTGCGCCCGAGACTCCATGCCAGCGGGCCGTCACACCCCCGCATTGACACCATGTCGCAATTTGTATCATTGTACCCTGTCATACTCTTTTTATCGCAACTCCGCTGGATCTGTCATACTTTCCAGTAGCTTCCACCAGTGGGGTAGTGGCCCATTCCACTAATGCTCCATTATTCATCCCGTTTTATCAACATAATCATCATCATCATCGTCGTCTATCAATTAATTCATTTATCAAAACAGGTCACTGAGATTCCAATACTTCGTTATATATTTGTGTGTGTGCGCACGTGTGCGTGTGCGCGTGTGTGCGTGGGCGTGTGTGTCTGTGTGCGTGTGTGTGTGCGTTCCAAACCTGAGATACGTCGACGTCACACCTCCAAATACGTCAACTTACTCCAAATTTTCACTGACTTTGCAAGCAGCCTGATAGGAACCTTAGACATCTCTGCTATTTTCTCAATGCCCACCTTCCACACTGTATCCGTATTTCTTATCTGTTTCCGCTTAAACCATTTGTTTACTTAACGTTTCACCCTGTCACTAGCAATTCCGTCCCCACTTCCATCATGTACATCCCCTCTCGTTGCCTCCCCACCCGCCCAATCTACATCGCCTTCCAACCCAACCCAGTTCTCATTGTCTCCCCGCCCAATCCAATTTTCATGATCTTCCTGCTCAACGCATCTCCGTCACCTCTTCACCCACCCCATTCCCCATCACCTGACGGGCCAGACCAGGTCTCATCGCCTCCCTGACCAACCTAGTTCTCATCGCCTTCCCGCTCAACACAGTCCACATCTCTTTCCTGCCCAATCCAGTCCACATCGCTCGACAAACCTAGTCTCCATCGCCTCCCTGCCGAAGATACTTCCCTTCACCTCATCGCCCAACTCAGTTTATAACTCAGTTACTCGGCCCAACCCATTGCCCTTCCCCTCCCTGCCCAAGGCAGTCTCCGTTGCCTCCTCGTTCAACCCATCCCTCGTTGCCTCCATTGCCCTCTCTGCAGCCAGTCCGCTGCCTCCCAAGCGCGGCGGGGGCGCCTGCCGCTCGCGGCGTGGCGACCCACGGAGGCCTTGCGTATTGATCGGCGCCGATGGGCGCGGGGCGTGAAGAATCTGCACCGCCGATCGCGCGTGCAGAGATTTGCGGCGCCTCCGCCCCCAGGGAGCGGGCGCGCGGCGACCACGCCCACCCCAACTTTCACAAAGAAACTCGAAAGACGGACGCGCTGATGGCGCGGAGTCGCACAGCTCGCCAAGTATATTTTTAATGATTTGAGATAGTTTTTCGTACATTGTGTGGGTTTCTGCTTGTCGTTTCATTCGCAGTTTTTAAAGGAAATTTGTTTTCATGTAAACCTGAATGCGTAAGTTGATGTATAGTAAGGGTCCTCTGAGGGATTTCTAAATGTATCTACTCAACCCTTAACTACTTGCGTCGGGTCAATTTCATCCGAATGCATTTTCTCTTTTTATTTTCCGAGAACACGGCGAACTACCGATGATGCGGATTCCATGTAATCTCTGATAACATTCCTATTCAGAGCATGCAGTAAAAAATGCCGATGGCATATATATATATATATATATATATATATATATATATATATATATATATATATATATGCCAGCGTTAATGTTTCTGTGTTTCTCCCTGTGGTTGATGCGCAAGCGTTACACCTTAGCGATAACTCTGTCTTCTCGACTCATTTTAGATTAGTGATGAAAACTGCTTTCGGTTGAGTCAAAGCACAATTGTTCGCTTTTGGAATATTACGTAAGAACAAGACAGACCCTCTTCTGAACTCCATGCCAAGAAACAAAGAGAGGTAGACTGACGCCTCTCCGGATTTACAAAGGAGATGACAATGGTCTTATGTCCCAGCCATATCATGATCTCTTATATTTTCTATTATTCAAAAGGCAAATAACATTGGCGGACGCAGAGGCCCTCTGCAGAAGCAACAAATTGTAACTCTTTATGAAATTGTACGAAAGTTGGAGCGGACACTTGTGATGAGCTGTGAAGTGAATGCAGGTTAGGTAGAAGAACAAGGTGTCATTGAACTGTATTTTTTATTAAGTAAATTGATGATTGGCTTAATGGCAACGTAACATGTATAGCCACTCACTCTACCAAGCTTCGATGTACGACTCCACCCGCTCCATGCCGCTTCAATGTCATCCGCTCCTCTTGCCCGCTCATCCTCCCGCCCCGCCAGGCTTCACCCTCCCCGATCTGCCCCACACGCTCTCCCCACTCCGTCCTGCCCTGCTCGTCCCCATCCCGTCAGTCATCGCCTGAATCCATCCCGCCGTGCCCGCCCGGAACACTCTCTCGCAATCTACAATGCCTGGATGCGTGATGGACTGCATTAAACAATAAGTAAATAAATAAATAAATTCCTCCAGAGGATTAATTTTCAATTTCCTTTTTTAGTGGCTTCATAAATCTCGAGCGTATTCGATAGTAATGATTTTGCTTTAATTTGTCAGTCAGTGTCTGATTGTATGTTACCTATGAAGTCTTTGTATGTGTATTTCACTCTTTGACAAACCAAAAAGAGGGAATGGTAACATGTGCTTTGTCCTACTGACCAAAATCCTAAAGTTACGAGTATTTCAATACGCACTGGATATACAGGTTTCAAACGAGGACGCCTCTACCCAAAACGTTACTCGCACACCCTCCCACATGGCAGCGGAGCCGCGTCTCGCGGAGGTGAGCCATCGGAGTCGGGCGGCGGGGGCGGCCCTCGGACGCACAAGTCCATTTATAAACGCGAGAATTAACGCCATTTTGCTTGGCACACGGAGCGCGACACCGCCGCCGCCGCCGCCGCCACCGGCTCCGCGTTCCTTATGAGCGGTGCGCAGCGCAGAACCCTCAGCCGCCGCCCGGCGCGACGCACAGTCATCCCGATGCCTCGGGGGAGGATCAAAACCTAATGTCATACATTTATAAAGTCTCTTGATTGAAATACGCGGTAGGCTCGCTATTTCTGATAAATTTATAAATGTTTGCTATTGCTTATTTTTAAACTGAATTATTAATTTATTAAATTATTAAATTTCCTGCTAATTTTAAGCGTGAGTTCGACATGCAACATACACTTATTTTTTATTTATTTATTTATTTATTTATTTAGTCAAAAACAGTCAAAAACTGTATGTGACGTATGGGGGAGAAAATCATCTGCGCACGCTTTCTTGAGTTTCAGAATCCCTTCCCAACAATATAACTATTAATAGTTGAAAGATTAATAATAATAATAATAATAATAATAATAATAATAATAATAATAATAATAATAACAAATTTAAAAAAGCGAGAAATTAACATTCCAAAAACTAGATATTTTCGTTGCCAAATTATAGGAAACTTATTTTTAACGGTAAAGAAACCAACAGACTTGATTTTTCTGTATTGTTAACAAAATAGAAACTCACCCTACGCTCTACTACTACTACTACAAGCAAAGGAAAGTTCAACAAAACGTGCGCATTGTGAAGCTACATTTACGTCCAGAAGCAAATCAAGGGGCCATCTCAGCATTTGCTCAATGGATCAGGGAAACTGGACAAAAACCTGATCGAGATGGGGGTCATTGACCCGGAAGTACATTATTTGTTACAGGCATATTGAGTCTTTTTTTTAATTATACAATGCAAATGTAAACTAATTCATTATACTATATCTTGTTTTTGTTAAAGTAAACATTATGTTGTTTTTTTGGCACTCCTTACGAGTTGAATGTGGACGTGTGATTCTGTACAGAATCACGATTCATGGAAGTTCTGTTAATTGGTTTCAATTTTTAGATTGATGGCAACTACTATGAATTATCAGCCTTTTTCAATAATAAAAATGTAACATTTATTCTTATTATTTATACATGACAGTTCTGTCAAATTTTCGTGAATTTCTTTTCACTTTAAATATTGAAACACCGTACGGGTTTGATTATAGTTCGTAAGCTTACGTTCATAATTATGTTCGTAATCTTGATTGCTGGCTTCTCGGCTGACTCTCAGAATGAAGTCTCCGGAATCCTTGGTGAACCAATTTTCGTGTCCTTTCCTAAATAAAAATGTTACAGAATATTCTCAACGATTGCTATAATTAGATTTAATATTGCCAATAATCTAACACGCGGTCGCGACTTTCCCTATCTGTGTTTCGTATGAAACACCTACTCGCGACTGACTATATTCATCTGATTATTGGAAAATTCCTCCATCTACGAAGCTACCCTGATGTACTTGTATCTCTCCTCGAAACATGGAATCCATTTAATTTCAACTCCCACCATTATATTAATCAAAATTCCCAATTATCATTTACTATTACAATTTATATGAGATCAAACTTCCAACTAAACAAATTACCGGCTTACTATCATCTACATAAAACCCAGCTTACGTTCAAAACTCGATCGCACCTCACCCACCGCTTACGTGAGCTCACGACGAAGTTTTTCTAGAGAATGAATTCATGTGTCCTTCCTGACGATCACGACCATCCAACGCCCTCTTCACATTTTCTGCACATCATGTGCTCGGGACCTTGTCCATTTGTATCACGATCTGACATCAAGCATGGAATATTAACCCTTGTTGATGCGTTATCCTAACAACGCGTCTTCTTTGACATTTTAATTTATATCAAATATACCCGACTACGACATTTAAGTGTGTTTGTCTCAGATTTTTAATGTCCCTTTATAGACATTTCAATCCTACACCGTTCTATAAACGATAGGAAGGAGAATTTTATTCCCTCAAAATCCTGAAAAGTTCAAGAGTGGGAAATGTGTAAAAATTAGTTACATATGTTCGTAATGTTTACATGTACCAACATCAGAGCATTCATGACATTATAAATAGCATTCGAAATATTTTAATGAAAATATCCATCTGAGAAAATGGTTCTCTAAAACAATGATTCTCAACCTTTATAGTTCCACGACCCCAGGACGTAAAAATATATATAGAATATGTTGTGACCCCAACTACAACAACCCAAGGAAACGTAATAAACAATGTATAGCTGCATTGATGGGATTGATCATACGTATATGAAGAGTACCTTCAACTATGAACATTTTATAGTTTCCAATTTTATGTGTATGTGCTCCTTTTAATTTGGACTGCTTGAATAATATTCGCTGGTAGAACGCTGAGTAAAAATTTTTCGTCTATAGTTGCATTAAAAAATAAATATAAAAATGGTATTTCATTTCTTGAAGAGTTGATCGGTTGTGTGTTTAACATAAACCCACATATTGAGAATGATTAACATAATGAATAACAAACGTAACCATTTCATTAAATAGTTATCTTTGTATATTGTTAGTTAAATGTTCGTAATAAATATGTTCCTCAAAAGAGATTTCATTATTGTTTGCGCCTCAAATTGTGGGCTAAAGTTGCAACCCCCTTTTATAAATTCCCGATTCCTCTTGGGCGTCACAATCACGATGTTATGACATTCGATTATGCCATAAGTTCTATTCGTACAGTCCTATCGCTTTATATATTTTATGAAAATATCTTCACTTCAGCCTCCGAGTGCCAGTTTGCTAATTGAAAAATATAATATAAGCAATAATACGGTAATTATTAATTAGATGTTAATTTGTCATTTTAAAGAAGAAAGGACCAATATCAATGTTTTTAGTCGAAATTCAATTCACAACATTCGTCCTTGGAGAGTTGCACTTAAAGTTTAGTTCATTACCGATTAGACTACTCTTTAAAGAATGTCTAAATCAGTTAGACTCCAAATTTGATTAAGTTATTAGTACAAACTAGCTGATGGTTTTTACAAAATTCTTCTTTGTAACCATGAAATCAAAACCAAGAGTAATTTGATACAAAGATGGATGTATCCGTACTCTTGTGCTAACCCGCGCCATAGCAATTCGTTTGAATGCTGCGTTCGGAAGAACTTTGCAAAAAATGTAAATCACCCGTACCATGTTTTCGGGTTCATTCCGGCTAAATTTTAAAAAGTTAGAATAAATAAGACCCTTAATTTTAAAGAATTTCTTAATGTAATTGTTAAGATTATGTAAGTTTCAATGTCAATTCCGTAGAAAGATAAATGAAAGGTTGGTACACGATTTACAGAAGCTCTGAAGATGGGCGGAATAATACGAAACATTGTTTCTTCACATAGTATGTAACGTGGAGGCCTGGATTCTTTCTGAAACATTCTGTATCCGGAATGCAAGTGCAGTTCACCCTGTCACGAAGACCATGCTCGCGAGCACTGCGTGGCGCAAGATTTAATTTAATTATTGCGTGAAATTGGCGCAAGATTTAAAAATAAGGGTTGTGCTAATTCCTTCAGAGAAGCAGTAGGTCACTGGATACCTGTCCCATGACAGTCTTTGGGAAACGTTACTTAACAGTTATTGTCAGAAAGTTTAGCTACATTAATTCCCATTTTCTCTTTAAGGCAAATAAACTATCCATTAAAATTAGACATTACATCAGTCCGATTTCAAATACTCACTTGTGAGTAAATTTAAACATTGATTTTGATCTTCATTTTGTAATCTTGTTTCCTTAAAAAACTGATATAAAAGCATGAACTTTCAGCGTTCAGGTTAGAAGGTTTAACAAATAAATATTCTTGTCTGTTAAAAGACCTATCCGTTCGTAAGCAAGAATTGTTAGCTTATAGAGACTAGACTCACTTTATTGCTAAATACAATAAATAACTGAATGATTTAATAACACAACACAAAACGTAAACCAGGAAATAATTTGCCATTCACCCATATTCCTGACACTTAGCAAGTTTGTTTATATAAGGGATAATTTAATAAGAAAATAAACATCAAATAGTAATAAGTAGTGAAGAATTTGAACATTATACAATTCTCAGTTATTTGATAGAAAAAATCTAGCAAAAATATTTTCGTATGAAGCCACTATTCACCGCCTCACATCCCCTTAGCTTGCGCATGTACTCTCGTTTGTGGATTTTAAGAGGAAATGAGAGCAGAGTCAAAGTAGGTTGCCCATGCTCATAAGAGCACAGGGCTCCCCAGGCGAGCAGATGACTCCTGCCGGCGCGGTTTGACGTAGTGTGTTTGACCTACTGTGTTTCGGTGGCACTGTCCACCGCTGCTCTTGGCCGCACCTTTGCCCCGCGCGCCACGCTGCCGCTGAAGCGTTGCCTCTTCTGCCCTCCCTCCTCCTCACCCCGCCCTTCCCTTCACCAGTGCTCCTCCCACTCCACCCCGCCCCGCCCCGCCCTGACATTCCCACTCGTCCCCCTGGCCCCGCATCGCCTCTCATCCTGCTCCTCCTCACTCCGCCCCGTCCCGCCCAGCTTCGCTTCGACCCGCACCGCCCCACGTCGCCCCACGCCGCCCCGCACCGTCCCGCATCACCCCACGCCACCCCGCACTGCCCCGCACAGCCCCGCACCCTCCCGCTCCGTCTCATCCCGCCCCGCCACGCCCCGTCACGCCACACTCCGCCCCGCACCTCCCAACGCCGCCCCGCACCCTCTCGCACCGCCCCGCCACGCCACGCACCGCCCCGCCACGCACCGCCCCGCCACACACCGCCACGCCACGCCCCGTCACGCCACTCCCCGCCACGCCACTCCCCGCCACGCCACTCCTTGCCACGCCCCTCCCCGCCACGCCCCTCCCGCCACGTCAGGCCACGCCCCGCCACCTCCCGCCACGCAACGCCACGCCTCGCCGTCACGCCCCGCCACGTCCCCCACGCCACGCCACGCCACGCTCCGCCACGCCCCGCCACGCCCCGTTTTGACCGGCCCCGTTCCGCCCTGCCCTCTCGACCCCCCGGCCCCGCGTTGCCTCTCATCCTGCTCCTCACCCTGCACCGCCCCTCTCCTCACACTTCGCGCCACGCCGCGCCGCGCCTCGAGGAAATCCCACGAGACGCGCGTAAAAATACGGAGCAGCCCGCAGCCACCGGCGCGCCGCCCCCTCCCTCGCTGGCCTTGCGGTACCTTTCCGCAATCGGATGTTTACCTGCCCGCCCCCGCAGCCATGACCCTGTGCCAGCGCGGCCTTCGTTACAGCAGCGTCCGCTGGGACGGCGCTCCATGGAAGGGAAAGGACTTTCCTCGGCGGAGAGCAAATATTGCCCTCGCTGTTGGACTAGCCGCACGATTTGCGCGATCCCCTAGGCACAAAAAGAAAGTTTTAATCGACAATGTTCTCAGCACTGCTTCATGGCGATTGGGCATTAAATTGAGAGTTAATTGAATATATTTTTCTAATTATGTTGCCAATTCAAATACTTTGCTACCTTTCCCATACCTACCTTTCTTTTTCAATAGCCTGGGTATTCTCTTTAGAATATGTACAGTATAGTGTGGGGAGCTCAAATATCACGCATTTAAGGCGATTTTTTGTCATTTCCATCACAGTGTTATGAAATTATCACCAACTATCCATCAGTCATCACAAAGAAATCTGAATACAAATTACTTCATAGTTTATAATAATCTTACGAATTAAAAATAAGAAAAAACTTCATTTAAAAAAGTTGATCCAAATGTCGCTCACCACATCAAATGATGTTACAAATGTCGCGTCATCTGAAAAATGATTGTGAATGTATACAAACTTTGACGTACTGCTTTTTACTTGATGCTGACTTACAAATGAAAAGCAGAGAAAATAACTTAAAAAACAATTTTTAAATTCTTAAACTTCCTGAAGAAAGATATCTCATGCTTGACTTTGACTCGTTGGGCAAGTCTCGATAAAGATAAGCTGTGTTTTGGTGAAATCATTGGTGAGCTACTGCATAAATGATACCCTTCCATTGCGCATGCCTAAATTGTGTTACTGATCGCTTAACAATCCACTGCATCCACAATTTAACAACTATCACTGCATCGTTCCTTTACCCCATTGTCCTCCCATCTTCTCCCATTGTTTACGCTGTGAAATCTATAATAATAAAAATACTCATCTCAAAACAAAAATATCGCATTCAATTCAAAATATCGCATTGTAGCCATTTTAGCACCTTCTTAACCAGCGTTATTCAAAACTTTCTAATCTTACAGAGTGGGGATGTTACAAATAGGACTCGCGCGACAAACTCAAAAACGTTTGTAACGAAAGATTGCATGCTTCTTACACTAATAACCATATAGCGATCGCTCCATCACACTTATGCTGCAAAATGTAATAATACTTCGATAATCCACCCAATCGGTGAAATTTAGAAAAATCAACAACACAAACCAACATCACAAACCAACAACACAAACCAACAACACAACCGGCCTGGATGGCCGTAGCGGCCTCGGCTAGAAAGGTCTCGGGTGCGAATCCGGCATGGATGTTTGTGTGTGTTTGTGTTGTTCTCACATGTTATTTCTATAGATCCCCCACAATTAAAACAATCACAGTGCTCGCTATATGACCCTGTTGTTAAAAAGCGACCTAAAAGAAAGAAAGAGAGAAAAATAAACACATCGAGATGATGAAATATCATGAAATCTCCCTAAAGAACTACCGAGACAAATAGGGTCATAATGCATCATCTGAATGCCTGGTGGCACATCTCCTCAAAGTTAGGCAACGAAAAGCAATATTTAAATCATGGGGGATATTTGAAAGTAACTTTCTTTTCCATTCATATTTTTTGACAGACTCCCGAAAAAGATTTTATATATTGTTTAAAATTCAGACCTTTCATTAGTGTCAGTTTATTTCCCCTCCTTCGCCCGATTATTGAATTGAATTGAATTGAATTGATGCCTTATTTTACGTGGCGAGACTCAAGCCATGAGACCTGCTCTTCCGTATGACCACGCAAATTTCGCTACGCTCCTTTCAACGACTAGGGAAGAAACAAGGTTATACTTAGGCGACGAAACAGGCAATTTGAATTTAGCTCAGATGCTTCATTTAGGCTTCAGGATCCTTTACAAGCAGAAAATCTACTAACATGGGACAGTCGGTTATTGTTCTGTATTGTTCAAGATGCTTTAATTATTTTGAGTCGATTCAGTCATTATCGTAATGTCAACCATCTCCGCTGTTTGGGCAGAATGACTTAGGGCACTTGGAATGCAGCGGTGCTCCAAATGCGCATATTTTCCCACTTTATTTGTAACGTTTGCAATTGTCGAAAATTCAGATAGTTGAAAACTAGACCTGTACCATTCGTTTGGGCGTTCTTTCCTCTATCTGAGGAAAAACTATAAGAAAAAATTTAGAGCCATCTTCGAATTTTTTATGACCTTTACTTTTAGCAAAAATTACGCGAAAATTTCTCGTTTTCTTCAAAACATGGTCCTATTTAACATTGACCATGAGTTTATTTAAAACAATATATTTTAGAACATATTGCATTTAGGAATAAAATATCTATCATTAATATTGTACTTTTGTAATATTTTTTCAACTTCCGAAAATGGGATCTGCGCTGCTCTGAAGCATCCTTTACTCTACCCGCGAAAATAAATAAAAGTAAAAGTATAAATCAAAAATAACAACAAACCTTCTTAAATATATTTATCTTAACCCAGCTAATCGTAATTTATGGGTAAAGCGTTCAGGGTGACTTTGTCTACTTACAGCTCTCCAGCTCTTTTGTGGCGAGGGGTCCAATCCCAACACTATTTAATCTTTACACAGCAGATATCCCCATCACACGTTACACACAACTTGCGCAGTTCGCCGACGATACGGCAATATTCATATCAAGTCGCACGCTGTCACATAGCAGTATGAAAAAAATTCAATAACATTTAAACAAAATAGACGAATGGGCTACAAAATGGAAAATAAAACTAAACCTAAACAAATCAAAATCAAAATTTTGTTTATTAAGACCATTCTCTGCCCCAATTCAACAATAGCATAATATACTGGACTCAGTTAAATCAACCTATCAAATACTTAGGACTAAATCTTGACACAATACTCAACTGGAATAACCACATAAACATTAAAATACAACGGGCCAAAATCAGATTAATCCAACTCAAACCAATACTGAATTAAAACTCCAAAATTTCATTAACAAATGCAATAACACTATATAAAACTATCATAAGACCCATAATGCTTTACGCATGTCCCATATGAACAAATGCCGCACCATCCAACGTAAATAAAATACAAATAATACAAAACAGATTGCTCAGAACAATGACCAACGCCCCATGGCTTATTTCAAATGAACAACTCTGTGGAGAACTAAAACATGAACTCGATCACCTATCAAATAGCACACCTATCCAAAACTTTCTACTCCATCAGAAACTCGATAGATCAACTAAAACAATACAATTTAGCCTCAACGAACAACGCACAGAACAGAATAAACAATAGACACCCGTTCGATTCATTTCTAAAAATATTCTCAACTATTTGTGAACAGCAGGTACTCTCATGAGGAATCTACCCCAATGTAGTAGCAATAGTAGAACTAGTTTCAGCACAGTTTAAGTGTCATCATTACATATGAAAGTGTGTAATACTGATCTATGCACAACCCAACAAGCAATAAATTAAAAAAAGTGATCAATTGCGTGAAAGTGTAATTTCGTCAAGTTATCCGTGTCAAGAACCCGCGCTGGTGGCATCGACGTTGACATCACTGATTTAGAGGCTAGTGTTTACCACAGAGAGACAGTCGTTTGGCCGTTAACCAATTTTTCGGTATCAAAGACGCACAAAACGTTCGTTCTGACTACACGTGTTAGAGGAAGTAATTTACTATAAGCAGGAGCAATTTTTATTCACTTTTTCGATTTAAGAGGCCAGAAATCGAATTTGTCTGTCGAAAAATCGCAGTTTTTGCCACAGCATTACAATATCTTCTCTTTTCGACATACGGACGTACGAGTAGTTTGGCAAGAAAAGAAAAATTAAGCAGTTTATACTTGTAACAGCGATCCAGTATGATTTTTTTTATAAAAGGCTAAATTCTGGCTGACGAGCGGTTATATATTCCATCAATATTTAGCGAAAACTGCGTTCCTGAGAACTTCATTCACATTGCCAACAGTGCAAAGATTCTAACGTCTTTTACTTGATGTACATCTCGGTTTACTGCTTCTTTTCTTTCTTCTCTGATTAGAATTAGAACCTTCTTAAAGTCTGAAAAGTCATGAAAGAAGCATCCACTGTTCCATAATAAGAAAGAAGTAAAATATTCACTTATGAATAATTGTAAGTTATATTATGACATTACTGCTTGTTCTCAGAATTCGTAAACTGCGCAATATTTTTTGTCAGGAATTTGGCTTGCTTCTACGCTTTTCTCATATGAATTCATTTATAATTTTCGAGTGGCAGCAGTGATAGTGACAAATGATATTGGTGAAATAAAAAGTGGTAGAACAAACGTCCCATGAAATGCCATGATACTTTTGTTTTGAATTGCTAAATTTCAGGTTTTGTGAAGACAGTACAATCGGCAGCACACGGCAAATAAAACATGATAGACTTATTTAGGGGTTTATTTTGTCATTATCTACATTCTGGCTATTTTCATTTTGTCTATTTTCTTCATTCTTAATCCTGAAACTTATTCTTCACTACACTTGCGAAAATCATAAGTTGGTATCACATTGAACATTCGGCATCTGCACTTAGCCAGAACCGTAGAATAATCTACAACAGTTCATCGCCGATTTATCTTCGTGATTAAATAATATATAACTTTTCATAAGAGACTGCAACTTGAATTAATGGAGAAAGTTTTCTTACTTATGAGTTCGTAGGCTATTTACGTCGATTTAACATCTTCAAACTAGCTATTCCAACGCGTTCTTTTTTGCTAAATGTAACATTTTTTTATTGAAGAAAATAAACATTGATGATGGGACAGGGTGCTGAGATTAGTAATTTTGTGTTGTATTTATTTGTTCAATCTTTAAAACAGTGTTTGTTCACGTTACCATAGTGTCCAGCACTGAAGATGTGCAAATAATCTCCATAATATGTTTAGTGTGGTATTTCTAAACAAGTTGTCGAAGTTTTATTTCGAATTCAATATTAATTCATTCCGTTTACCTTATTACGCAATTATACGAAAATTAGGCTGAAACTATCAAATTTATGTTAATACTTGGCAAATTTTCTAAAGTAAATTTGCATCTTATTACGCAAATCCACGAAACTTAGGCTGAAACTATCAAAGTTATATTAATGCTTGGCAAATTTTCTACAGTAAATTTGCATCGTATTAATCTTATTAAGCAATTCCACGAAAATAAGGCAAAAACTATCAAATTTTTATTAATATTTGGCAAATTTTCTGAAGTAAATTTGCATCTTATTGATCTTATTATGCAATTCCACGAAAATTAAGCTGAAACTATCAAATTTATATTAATACTTGGCAAATTTCCTAAAGTAAATTCGCATCTTATTAATCTTATTACGCAATTCCACAAAAATTAGGCTGAAACTATCAATTTTTTTTTAATGCTTGGCAAATTTTCTACAATAAATTTGCATTTCTGGCGAGTACCATTTCCAGCCTCGAATATCTATTATCGAACGCCACCGGGTGGAAGGTCACCAGACGGACACTGGGACTATTGCGGAGTGCCTCGTCTCTGCCTGCTCAAATGCTCGCCGCAACATAATGCTTATTATTGGCAGTGACGAGGCCCCGCGATGATGTGGTGGCGGAGCGGAGATGCGCGCTGCTGCCGGTGATTAAACCACATCATTTGTGGCGGCGTTCCCAGAATAACTCGGGTGAAACGGCCGATCGCGCGCGCTCACAAACGCCCCACCTGCTATCGGAAATTCCGCTCAGAAACAATGCGGTTCCTGAGCTGTTATTTGCTTTTACTACCGGAAACACGCTAATTACACTGTTTATTAATTCAACGTATTAAACATGTTTAGTTGTAATAATTGTTCTGTCCAAAAAAGACAACTAAGATGTGCTCGCTTAATTCTCCTACGATTGCAACAAACTGGCGCTATATTTTTTGAAAACAGGTTTTACGATAAAATGTGAAAAGTGGTTGGAAAAAATTAAGAATCGTTATTAGATATAAATGGAATACATAAATATTTTTAAAGATGGTGGGAATAATTGGCAATCCGTCCAAATTCTCGACCTTATTAATTCTTCCCTTCCTTGTCATTTACCTTGTTGGCCTCAATGAAACGTGTACCGGGTGTGGAAGCTCACGAATGAAAAATGTCAATTTCAAAAAATGTCAAATGAAACAAGTTGGAGTAATGGGCTTGTTAAAGAACGCCACCGGAAGCAAGGTCAATTGCTAAGAATATTGCTGAGCTCGACTGAGTCAGCTGAAACACTCTTCGCAACGTAATGAATACGAAAATATCACAAACCCAATATGAAACTGTAATCTCGAATAATGTTTTATATTTCTCCCACTCTACGCTCAAATTTGAAGAGTTAATTAATTCATTTTCATTATATATATAATTAATCAAAATTATTCTGTGGCATATGTTTAATAACATATTTTTCAAAGAATTCAAACATTTTTGTCACTACGAAAGTATTTAGCTATAAATTTCACATTAAACTTCTCTCGTTTGGACGATGTTATAAATCCGAAACACTCACAGATTTTGGGTTTCTGTTTAACCAGCTATTTTCAAGTCCTTCCTTTTTAATCGAGCAAAATATTGTGAACGTGATGTTAGGTCTATTCTTTGATGCAAACCAATGTGTTCGTGCTCTCTAATTGAACAGTATCATTTTACCCCGAGCACGTCCTTGAATTAATGCAATGATTCCAATTTCCGAGGCAATTTATAAAAAACTCCCTTTTCTGGATTTAAGTTAGTGCGTTGTGCCGGCGAATATCTCTTGAGTGTTTGCCGGCGCTCCGGCGGAGGGAGGGCTTTCATTAACAAGGGTTGCTCGGCAACACCGCCAGAAGCACCCTGTCAAACACGCGGTTTGGAGGGTCGCGCTGCCACCCTTGGCTGCGTCGGCGGCTGGCGTTCAGATCCCCTCCCCGCCCCAGACTCCCTGCCGCCCTTTACGTCCCTTCGTCGTCCTTGCCCTTCCTGGGCCTGCGCCGTCCCACCCCACCGGGTCGCCACGTCGGCCCTCCCGCAGCAGATGATGAGATAACTCATTTCTCAGGTTGAGACGACCAGAACACGGCATAGGAATGCCTACGTGCTAACCACATGTACCCCGTAACTCATGGTCGCAAGTCTAGGACTCCGCTGGTAGGCCCAGGCTTTGTCAGAGGCTATTGCACCAAAGTACATACATACATACATGTGGCGGGGGTGTGATATGTTGTTTAAAGTAGATGTAAGTACGAGAAGCCCATATAAATGATACACATTCATTTCACGAACTAGGACCCCTATTATTTTGTCAGTTCCCACATCGAATGTTTGCAAAGAAACAATATATTTTTTACAATAATTCGAGAAAAATGCATTTAAAAATTTGTATATAAAGAATTTTTTTACTTATTTTTTATTGGAAGTTTTATGTTGCGAGTTTAATTGGAGGCGTGATAAAAGTTAATTGAGCGGGCTCTTTGGTATTCGAATATTGTGTACTGCCGTTCGTCTTGCATGATTTAACATTCAACTTCTCTCTCTGATGTTCATGTTCATATTCTCATATGCTTGACAATCAGATTTATTTCAATTCATACAATATTATGTACGTCACTATGTACACTCGTGAAAGCTATCTCTAACCTCGGACAGCACTCACTAACTAACCTAGCATTTCCAAAGCGTTATCAGCTGACGTTCCAGATTGCTTGACTGGCGGAAGAATTAATCGCGAAGCGATGCGGTCAGGCAATGCTCAACTGTTTTAGAACGTGTCCAAAATAATTGTCGACTGATTTGAACTGAGAGTAGAACGTCTGAACATCCGCAGCTTTAATCCGTCACGATCATTGGACACTCCCCAATCACCTAGTCCAAGGCAATCACCAGTCAGCCATTCCAGTGCGTCCCACCGCTGTAGAAACCCTGCCAGGCTTGCAATCCAGCAACGACGTAGCTACACCCCGCTACAGCAACATCCCCGTCAGTATAAACCCACAGTATAACCAACATTACAATATCCTTTCCGTTGCCATCAGAAAATGAATTTATAACGTATTGATGCCGTCAACTTCTCCTCACCTACGTATCCTCGCCACCACGAAACTTCCGAAACCTCTTGTGGTGGCTCCATCAACCATGAGTCGGATCATCTTATTTCCTGATTGTTCTTGAGGATTTCACTTGTCAATTCCACTCTTCCTTCATCACTACTTATCACTCCAGATCCTAGTCGCACCCTTACTCAGTTTTACATTCTACACTTTGTATTTCAAATTGAATGATATTTTGGCAGTCTTGGACCGGGAGCGGTACATCAACTGATGTCACTGCAGCACCTGTGACCGGGAGGTCCTAGATTCAAGTCCTAACGGCGGCAGGATTTTCGACACTAGCTTTTCAGCTAGGTCGAATTCAGTCGCTGTCTGAAGAAAAATTCTAGCGGCTGGCTGCTCTCATCGGTAGTTTTTCGTGGTTTCTCCGATCAACACCAGGCGAATGCCGGAATAGTACCTTAACAAACGAGCCACGGACCGCGCGCGATCTTTCCTTCCTCTTCCTTGTCTTCTCATCTCCCCTTACACACACAAACGTACACTAACATGCACTACACTACCACATATTTCGGGAGACCGGTCGGGAGCTTAGAGCTTGTCCCGGCTGGGGCGGTGCCCCGCTGGTGGGAGACACCTGGTTCGGGGAAACACCGCCAGCCGGCGAAAGGTCGACGCCGGATCTCGCCGTCCAGCGGGGGAAGATTATCGCCATCTTCCGAGAAAAAGGCACTACACTTACGGGACTAATGACCTAAGTTGTTGACGCGCCCGGAATCCCTAACCAACCAAATTGGCAGGCTTGGCACCACCGTCTCTCTCCTTGATGCCACAATTCTCCCCCTCCGCTAAAATCCTTGCTGCCACCGCATGCATACCCGGCGTTCCTCCCGCTCTCCTCCCCCGAAGCCTCCTCTGCCGCCCTCACCCCCGCAATGGATGCTCGCGGCGTGCGTCGGGGTTGCTAGGCGACAGCCAATAGACGGCGTCGGCTGGCGGCGCGCGGGACCCAACCCCCGGTTTAACAGCCTGCGTTCCGAGGCTTAATTGTGATCTTTCATTGGAGCAAGTGATTTTCGCGTGATGGAATAAGAGCTCGCAGAGCGAGGGAGGCCTCCGTGCGGTGGAAGGGGGGACCAGATGCGCATTATGGAGAAACACTGGACAATAAGGGCTTCGGGGAAACCGTGATGGGGAGGGTAAATCGCCTTCTTTTTGCGAGATGATTCAGAGAAGCTACTCGTGGAGAATATTTTGTTGATCATAAATCACAACTTATGACAGAGGAGATATTGCAGATTGAAAGAGAAAAGTCATAATTTATATTATTAATAAAACATCTGGGTTTATTTTTGTTATTTTTTCCAAGAAAGCAAGTGCTTTTTTGGTCTTAATTATATATTTTATTTTAGATATAAAATAGCTATGAATGTACACTCTCCAATGTTTTGTCAGACGTCGGGTTTCTGAACAATATTTATTTGAAAATTTATCTAAATAAAAACTCTACAGAATATCGTGAAAAATAATTAGTAAAGCGACCAATTTAAATGAGTTCTAGATTTTAACCTGATCTCTCATGCGTGTGTTTGCTTCGACTTATCGTTATTTTTAATAAACAAAAATATTAATTAAATTTATAGAAAAAATTAAATTAGGACTTCTTTTCAAGTCATTGAATGTAAATATATAAAGTCGTAATAAATACGTTAGAAGAATTAACTTAAATGACACAAAGTAGAATATGGGAACCTAGGAGTTACGCAAGGACAATGGCTGTTTCAATGGCAGTCACTCAAATATTGTATCCCTGCATGGCTGGAAATGTTTTCCGCACATAGGATTGACGTAAAAAAACTGGAAGTATGAGGGAAACTGGTTAAGGTCATGACATAAAACAGTAAGGGTATCTTGAATTCAACATTGATGATACATTAAGTATATCAGCCAAAGGGAGCCTTTTAGAACTTTATATATTATGTGTTTCCTATGTGTAAATCACACATAAAGTATCTAAATCATTGGTTTAGGAAGAGAAAGCTTCCAGCATTGCGCATGCAGCAATCTGTATGTAAAACCTCATTTGATTTAGTTGAACAATAACATTCATTCAACTAAACGTAAAATGAACGTTAAAAATGCTACTAAAATGTTTTCCTTTACGTTTCTTTTAACAATCTCATATTCTTCCTAATATAAATTACCTACAACAAAAGGGAATATCTTCAATTCACGTTCAATATTATTTTGGAATGATCTGCTGCATACTAATTACAATTTCTGAGAAAAAATAAGCACATATATTCAGTGAAAGAATTCATCGAGGGGTAAACCGTTGTGTTTTATAAGAAATGCGACTGAGCAAAAAAGTAACTCGTGCCTCGACACTCCCATTCGCTTCTCCCCCTCTCAAGTCCCATTTTTCCTCTGCCTGGCGTTAGAAATCTATTTCCAACTGTTAGGCCTCCCTCTGAAGCCACGACTAACCGGACAGTCCAAACTGCTCCACTTTTCTCAATAACCCCACACTCCCCAGATCTCTCACACCTCATTTCCTCCACCCCCGTTAATCCACCTCTTCTCCCCCTCATTCCCGCCTCTTCAATCACTTGCTCCTCCATGCCTCTGGCTCTCTTCCCATATGCCCCATTTTATTCTCATTCCCCGGATCTCCCGCATCACCCACCTCACTTCCTCGACATGCCTTAGTGCATCACTGCTCCCTCTCTTCTCCCGAGATCTTCACTCCCCTGCTCCTTCATGTCTCCGGATCTCTTCCCTCATGCCCCACTTTCTTCTCACTCTCCTGATTCCTCACATTTCCCCCTCATCACCCACCTCACTTCCTCCTCTAGCCATAGTCCACCACTTCTCCCTTTCATTCACGCGATTTTCGTTCACCTGCTCCTCTATTTCTGTGGCTCTCTTCCAACATGCCTCACTTCCTTCTCACTCTCCAGATCACTCACATTTTCCTTCATTACCCATCTCACTTCCTTCACTGGGCGAAGTCCACGACTTCTCCCCCTCATTTCCCGCGATCCTCACACACCTGCTGCTTCGTGTCTTTCTTCCCACATGCCCCACTTCCTCCAGCCCTCACCTGCCCCGTCATAGACCCCCCCCCCGAGGCGCGCCGTCCGTCACCTCAGCGTCGTCATAGAAACCCCCTCGGTCGCACCCTCGGCCCGGCCCGGCCGGCGCGCGCTCTGTCGCCCGCACAATAAGAGAAGACGAACGGCGTGCGCGGCGCGGCCATACACCCGAGCGTCCGCACCCGAATCAGAACGTTAAATAAAGCGATTAATATCGCCTTCGACGACGAGGGCGCCTTTCCTTCGGCGGCGACGGGGCGCCCCACGGAGCTCTAGGTGGCGCCATCTCCGCCACCGGCGGCCCTTTCTTCGAGGGGGGCGCGCCCTTTGTCAAGCCCCCTCGCGCGACGGCGGCGGCCATCTTGGTCTCGAAGCACTTGCTCTTGTTTGAATTTATTTCGTCATCATCAAGGACTAGGTCGAATGGCCTGTTCCGTCGCCAAGAAGATCGTCTCTCTATCTTCTTCTAGGTCTACCTGGATCTCGAGTTCCTTCGGGTGCGTAGTGGAGGAGCTTATTTGGTAGTCTCTCAAGAGTCATCCGTTGGATATGGTGGAACCATTACTCTTTTGGCACTTGGTTTCTCATAGTGAGGTTGAATATTTTTAGTTCGTTTCTGATGTGGTCTAAAGGCATTTATTATATGCATATATTGAATTTATTTCGACAGTAAAATGACGGCTAGAGATATTAGGTTCTTTCTCTTTTTGACTTCAACTGCAGATTATGAAATAAGATGGTTATTTTGTGTATTTATCTATAGTGTATCCCACTTTTTTAAGGTTGCTTTTTAACAACTTGATCGTACAGTGCCCACTGTGATTGTTTTAACTTTAGGAGTAAATGTAGAAAGAACTCAAGGGCAGCACAAAAACATTCATATGCCTATGGCGGGATTCAAACCCGCGATCCTTAGAGCCGAGGCAGCTAACGCCCGTCAGTTTTAATGACCTCGGCTGTCCAGACCAGCTATGCCAATACGTTAGCATTTTGTTTAGTTTCTCTCTTTCAATTGCCTTAATGGTATCTCCATCTGGTGCACATGTGACATTTCCGCTGTGTCATTGTATTTGCCAGATTATATTATGTTGCTGTAATTGAGATATAGATACAGTTGTTTTATTGAAGTTACTGTACATGTCTATACATATCCTGCTAATAAAAGAAAACATATTCTTATAATACAACATCATACCAGTAAATATAACATTATAATATTGTTAAATTTGACAAATTTTCATTCAGGCTACTTCGCATTTATTTGCCTGTTTGTTTGTGTTACGTAAACAGAAATGTACTTGCTTGTTGTAGTGTTCCCCGGATAATATGACCTTTTCGGGAATTAGTATGAATAGACAACCAACAATTTGTAATTTTTGTAGTAAGTTTGTTTCAATTTCCGTAAATTGTTCCTCATTTCCTTTGTTTTGCTTTCCCTCTCAGTAATGAACCTTTCATTTTCAAACAATGCAATTATTCGTTGGATGATGCTCATTGCGGTGTTTTCCATTCATCAGAACACCATTAAACATTTTATTTATAACTCCGGTGCAAAGGTGAGTTCGATTTTTGCGACTTCATCTATTTTCGGTATTTAACATTGTAGGAATCTGGTAGAAGTGAGGTCCGTTTAATAATGAATTTCATAAACTATCAACGATATTAGAACAAATTATTCGCAATACTTTCGTTTCCGTCTCAAGTATATCCATTATTATGCCATAGATTTAAAAATCGTTATAATATGCTTACACCGCAATTCATGATAGAGAATATCAGAATCAAATATACAATATAAAATAATTTGTTAATGTTTCCAGTCTGTCAAGAAACTTATGAAAGCTTTTGGAGAACTTTTTCTTTTGCTTAAGAGCGAGTAACCCACATTTCAGTTATGTAATTCTTATTTCAACGTCATTATTTGAAGAATTCAGGATTTTCTACTCACAGATTAACTCCTTATCACCTTCTTTGTCGGCACCGAATACTCAAACTCATTGGCTCAGAGCTAGCGTTACAGTTGTTCCCAGGAGGTTCTAGGGTTCGGGTCCGGACAGTGGCGAATTTTCGACACAAGCTAGATAGGTATCTCGAATTCACTTGCTGTCTGGAGGTGAATTCTACCGGCCGGTTGCTCTAAACGGTAGTTTGCTGCGGTTTCTCCAATCAACACCAGGCGAATGCCAGAGCAGTAATCTAACGAATAGAACACACGCAATCATTCCTTCCTCTTCCTTATCCAACCCTCTTCCCCTACATACAAATTAGTCGATGAACCGCAGGGAGATTTATCTCCAGTGATAAATCCCTCAAAAGTTGGCCTGTAATTCGCGCCGAATCTCACTAATCACAGGGAGGAGAGCACCTCCACTAATATTTATACTAATAAGTGAACTAACGTCATTAGTAGTTAACTTGCCTGGACAATCAACGATTGTGAGTAAAATTTCACTAACTTCGCTCCCCGAATTAGGTTACGGCCTTTGCAATCTAAATATTTAATTATGGAAGGACCTTATGTAAACTTGTCAGGGTACTAACTATACCAACACTGAGAAAGAACAATTCATAAATTAAAAGTTCATAAATTTGTAGAGTTTTGAATGTGAGAGCATAGAAAACGCAGCACACAGTAAGTACCCTGAAGCAGTAAAACCCAGAAGAAACTCAGACAAACCTATTTCATATAAAAGTTGGAATTAAGTAATTATTATTAGAGAAATAAGTGAGCGAAATCCGTTATGTAAATGCCTTTCAACGGGCTGCAAAGCCGCAAAGCATTTTCAGGCAAACGCGCCAGGCCCTTCGCAGAGGTCAACGCAAACCCTGGTGCGCCACGCGTGCGCTTTGCCCTGCCGGGCGTGGGCGGCGCGCGCGTGTGATTGAGCCGTCGGGGAAGAGGTCAAGGGTCACGAGGAGGTGGAGGGGTGGGGACGACGTGCTCGGCCACACTGGCCGCGCGCGCCGCCGCCCCCCGCCGCCCCCGTCACTCCCCGCCGCCCCCGCCGCTCCCCGCCGCTCCCCGCCGCTCCCCGCCGTCCCCGCCGCTCCCCGCCGCCCCCGCCGCTCCCCGTCACGGCTCTCCGCCACCCCGCCGCTCCCTGTCGCTCCTCGCCGCTCCCCGCCGCACCCCTCCACTCCCCGCCACTCCCGCCGCTCCCCGTCGCTCCCCGCCGCTCCCCGCCACCCCCACCGCTCCCCACCGCATCACCCCCGCCTGCCCCCGTCACCCGCTCCGCCGCCCGCCGCCTCACCGCCCCGCCGCCCGCCGACCCGTCGCCCGCCGCCTCACCGCCCCGCCGCCCGCCGCCCCGTCGCCCGCCGCCTCACCGCCCCGCCGTCCGCCGCCCCGTCGTCCCCGCCTGCACAGCGGTGCGAGCGTGTGTGGGGCGGCTGCGGTGGCGTATATTTTTAACGTGTCCCTGTGCGAGTTTCATTAAGCACCTACCAGCGAGCGACCGTGTACCATCAGCCCACCCTGGACGACTTTATTAACTGTCAATAATTAACACACCGTGAACAATTGCAGGCAGGAACACTGGGCCATAATACCGGCAGGCAAGGTCGCTCCATCAAAAATACTCTTCCGAAATCGCATTACAGCTTGTTAAACCTCAGTGATCGTTTGTTTATGTGATTTTCGTAGTAAATTTGCATCATTTGTGGGACGCGATGAAACGCCCGTTGTAGAAGCGGGGTGGCTTATTAGAAGAATAAATACTGCCCAACTGCGTTTCACGCTCGCTGATTTTACGGTACTACTAGTAATGAAATACAACTGTACGTTGATAGGTTACATCCGTGTCGAACAAATAATGGTTGACACTCATGTTAGTGGCATTTTAGAAAAGAAAATAGTGAACATGTTCGATGCGAAAAAGGCTTAATTATTTTTAAGGGATACATTCATATAAATTTCGACAAACAAGTACTCAAATATAATTATACAATATTTATGTAGTGGTTTGAAACTGCAAAACAAACTGTAATCAACTAATTAAGTATACTGAATATAAAATTTTTGTTATCTCCTTTTAACTTCCATCACCACTCATTTCGAATCAGCGTTCACGATAATATTTTTATTTATAGTGAAAATCAGATATGGAAAACCAACTTTCCATCATTGTGTAGGGAGATCCTCGTGATATGCGCGGGACATTTTTCAGGGGAAATGCACATGAAGCACAATCTGATCATAGCTTTTGAATAGTGAGTGATTCCTGTTTACCAATACCGAGGGGTCCGAAAATTCCCCGCTTCCAGCACAAAGAGGGACCGCCTTTGTTGCATCAGCCGTGCACAGCGGGCGCGCGCGCGCAGCTGGGAGCCCTGACGAACGCCGCGTCCGCATTGGCTGCGCTCGACTGCAGTGCTCACCCGCGATGACGCGGCGATTCGCCCCGCCCCCCTCCGAATCACCTGGGATAAACAGTTGCACGCGCGCGACAATGAAAGGGAACGCGCGGATTGCACGCGATGCGACAGAGAATTGTTGGACTGGGGTGTGGCTCTGTGTGCAATTACCGTTTCCTTTTACACAAATAAGCCTTTGTTTGTTGGTTTATTTCTTTAGGATCTTTTTTTTTTTTTTTTTTGAAGCAAGGCAGAACTTTATTTAGAGATCGGCAACAATGCAAGAGACATTTTCATTCAACAAGGAAAACTGGTCGAAAAATTTTATCAATATGAGAATTCTCAAAATATTAAAGTATTTATTTTAGGCGCAAAATTGTAAATAATATGAAAAGTAAAGTGATATCACCAGATTTACAAAATTTACAACATCTACATATTGTCTCATGTATTATTTCAGCAGTGTAGATGTGTTTCGCGGCTCTCACAAGCAACCAGTCTTTATAAATGAGGTCTCTAAAGGAAGAGAATTTTACGCAGATGTGACGAATTGCACTTTGACTTTTGAAAAAGAAGTATTTGTTGGGGGGGGGGGGGGGGCTTTTAAAGGATCATATCAAATGCAACCCGCAACACTCGGGCATTCAAAGCGTTCTATGGCCTTAAAATCCGGACTTTTGAGGCCAAAGACCTCAAAGAAACGTTCTTCACATCATAATATACAGGATGAGATCTTGGACATTAAGTCCTTTTTTTCTGGTCCCGCGCTTTTGGATACTAACCCGTCTATTCAGAGACGCTACTGCAACTTACGTATCTGTAACTGTAAGTGAAATTAAACTATATACTTGATTTGTATGTGATTTAATGGCTCGGGTGGACCTCTCTTTTCGGTAACAAACTTAATATTGCAAAGAGTGTAGAGATTTTTGCACTTTATGAGAATATCTGGCATAGTTAAATATTTGCATTTTTCACTCCAAATAGAATATGTTTCATTGTTTTTGGATCTTTCCCAAGTTCATGGTTATCTAACAAAACCAAAGAAACCTGTCACATGACAGGAGGCTACATAGTTTTCGTTTCATTTCTGTGTGCATTATGAATTTTGTAATATAGAATATTGACAAATTATTGAATCAAGTTTTAACGGTTTGTGTAAATGTGGGAAAGAAAGTGTAGTAATTCACAGCAGTGCACCAGTGCACTCGCAGGTACATTGAAACAATCCAAAACACAGTTGTTTTGTTTTTTTCTAGAAATCCTCCCGAATATCTTGGAGAGAAATTGTGTCAATCGATTTGACTTGTCGAAGCAATTGGTCACCTCTTTAGGTGCCGCATGTCTCTCAAAATCGCATTTTAGATGCTTAAAAAATAGAAAACGTTTTTTTTTTAGTTTTAAGAATATTGCTGATGGACCCGCAAAAAATTATCATTTTCTCATCAGAAGACCGAAACGCGTCGATTGGTACCTATTTTTCTAAATTGCTGTACCGGAAGGAGTGACTTACGGACGAACGCAGGTTGGTCTTTTGGGATTCAGTTATGCTACCGAAAAACCGGCTAAAATACAAGCTTCTGTAGCTGCTTTAAGTTTTTCATGTTCTTTGTTTAAACGATGTAAAATGTTATGCAGAGTTATTGTATGGCAATTTATGTTGTGTACCTCCGTATTGACTTAATGAGTACAATTACTAACGACATCGCATGTTATGTCCCTATTGCATCCAGTAGGCACACTTCTTTCAGTATACACTGTATTGGCAAAGACTGCGGAAGGTGGTATTATCAGACGTGCGCTGGTTTTGTGTATTATTTTACTGCCATTTCGAAGCTATATAATATGAGATATATTTTTTAGTTAAATTTGTATACAAAAACAAATTCTTCTTTGAATAAAACTTATACATTTACATTTACATGTTGAAAAATATGGCACGAAATGCAAATAAAGTATTGTAATTCCATGCAAAAATTATTATTATTAACACAGGAGAATATTCTTCCGTTTCCCGTTATGTTTTATTTTCTCCCATCTGATGTGACCGAATACACAAAATAGTATGTAATATTGTGAAAATGAAATATTATTTTGTTTTAAATTACATTTAATTTACTCGTATATTACGCGTTTTTTTCGAACTTCCTATCAAAACAAATGCTCTAACGAATCTAAAAGATTCAGAAAAAAGTCAATTACGATTTTTTAATCACAGAATGCTTCCCATTGGAAAGAAAATTGTTGATTAACCCAAATTGTCACAGTTCTCTTAACATCACATATGATGCGTTTATGATAAAATAATTTTAATATTTAAATTTAAACAAAATGGACTTTGTATATGGTAAATAAAAATAATTGGCATATTTTGCAACATTATTATAAAGCTTGCACCATTAATAGTAATACGCTTTATTCTGATCATTAATATTTTTTAAATCAACTTGAGGTTCATTCGTTCTCTGTAAACATTTTTATGACCCTTCTGAACACAATTTCAAATTACCAGTTTGTTATCTTCGTAAAATGTTTTAAGTGATTCTCTTTCGAATCGCGGGGCTGCTCTTGATTCAAGCGACATGGATTAACAGGCCCGTGCCAGCCCACGCCGAGTACGCAAGCCATCCAACGCCGGCGCCGGAGCCGTCGTGCATCGGCGCGTCCCGCGAGGGAGCGCCCCATTTAAATAAAGAAACTCCCCTCGGCGGGTGGCACGCGGGCGAGGGGCGCAGCGCGCTCTGGGGTGGGAGGGGGCTGGGAGAAGAGAGAAGATAGGACGGTGGTGACAGGGAGAAGCGGGTCAGGACGGACGCGTTAAGGCAATTGTGGGAGGAATGAGATGATGTGGGAATGAGGCGGGATGAAGTGGGTGAAGCTGGGAGGGGAGGACAGGTGCAGAGTGATGCGGAGGTGAGTGTAGGCAGACGGGACGGGTCGGGCGAGGTCGGAGCGGAGTCGGAGCGGGTCGGAGGGCGGGTCAGGCTGGTCGAGGCTGGTCGGAGCTGGTCCGGAGCTGGTCGGACGGATCGGAGCCCCTTGAAGCCCAGGTCAGAAACGGGCCGGAAGAGTTGGAGCGGTAGAGCGGAGAGGGAGCTGGAGCGCAGGTCCGGAGCGGGTCGGGTCAGAGCGGTCGGAGGTCTGGCCAGTCCGGAGGACAGGCGGGTCGGAGCGGGTCAGGAGCGGGTCGGAGCTGGGTCGGAGCTGGTCGGGCTGGTCGGAGCTGGTGGAGCTGGAGCGGGTCGGGCCGGGTCGAGACAGGTCGGGTCGGACCGTCGGAGCCCCCTTGAAGCGGTCGAAACGGGCCGGAAGAGTTGGAGCGGGTAGAGCGGAGGAGGCTGGGCGGGTCGGAGCGGGCAGGCCCAGTCAGGGTCGGAGCGGGCGGGACGGAACTGCGGTCGGAGCAGGTCGGAGCGGGTCGGGAGCGGGTGGAGCCGTGGAGCTGGTCGGAGCTGGTCAGGCTGGTCGGACCGTATCAAGGCCCCTTGAAGCGGGTCGAGCGGGCCGGAAGAGTTGGAGCGGGTAGAGCGGAGAGGAGGCTGGAGCGGGTCCGGGCGGGTCGGAGCGGGTCGGAGCGGGACGGGCGGGTCGGGCGGGTCGGAGCGGGTCCGGAGCGGGTCCGGAGCTGGTCGGAGCTGGTCGGAGCTGGTCGGAGCTGGTGGGCCGTATCAGACCCCTTGAAGCGGGTGAAACGGGCCGGAAGGATTCTGGGCAGGTAGAGCGGAGAGGAGGCTGGAGCGGGGTCGGAGCGAGGTCGGAGTGGGTCGGAGCGGGACGGAGCGGGTCGGAGCAGGTCGGAGCGGGTCGGGAAGCGGTCAGGCGGGTCGGAGCGGGTCGGAGCGTTCGGAGCGGGTCGGAGCGGGTCGGGCGGTCGGAGCGGGTTGGGCCGGTCGGAACGGGTCGGAGCGGGTCGGAGCGGGTCGGAACGTGTCGGTGCTGGTCCGGAACGGGTCGGAACGGGTCGGAGCGGGTCGAAGCTGGTCGAAGCGGGTCAGGCGGATCGGGCTTGGTCGGAGCGAAGGTCAGGGCGGGTCGGAGCGGGTCGGAGCGGGTCGGAGCGGGTCGGAGCGGGTCGGAACGGATCGGAACGGTCCGGAGCGGGTCGGAGCGGGTCGGAGCGGGTCGGAGCGGGTCGGAGCTGACCGGTGAGGAGTGAGCCGCAGCTGGGTAGGGAGTAGAGTGGGACGGAGCGGGGGGCGAAAGGCGAGTGGGCGGGGCGGGATAGGGGCGGCCGCCGCGGGCGCCAGCCGTAGATAACGACCCCACCGGCTGCGGCGGCGTGACTCACCGTCCTCTCACACCCCTCACCGCACCCCTTCTCCCCGGAGGGCGGGGGTGCGGTTGCACCCGCCCGTGCACGAGTCTGCCTGCACCCTCCGCCGGGTGATAGCGGCGGACGCGCGCGCGTTCGAACGAATATATCTCCCGATGAATCAACTGTGCTGTGCGCCTTTTGAACACGTGGGATGAGTGATAAGTCTGAAATGATTTCCGTATTGTTGTATCTCCATGTGCACGCAGGTACTATTCATATTTTTTTATGCAAGTCATGATTTTCTCAAAAAAAATCTTATTGATGAAGAAATAATATTTCAACAGAAGCAAATAATGAATTTAGTTTGATAAAATTTAAGAGAATATTAGTTACTGCAAAATGAAGATTTATTGCATTTATAATTAGTTTAATGAAAATCCAAGAGTGAAATCTTATTAAAATAATAACTAAAACTGTCAGATGAAATCGTTTTGAATCCATAACAACTTTGAAAATATTTCAAAACTCCTCTCACGTTATTTCGAATATTTGTTTGTTTGTTTTTTGTTTTTTTGTTATTGTTTTTTTTTTGCCAGAACCAAGTGCCTCTCGAACCATTTTTTTGCGCTCTGTGTCCGATGCTTTGTTTGCAAACAAAGGTTCTCGCGTGCGTGCTGCGGAGAATGAGTTGCAGAGAAGAGGGCAAATTATAGAATCGTGATGTCCACACGTAGCTTGTTTACCGGACACAACCTTTGCGGAGCTCCAAAAATATTCCTGATGACTCATACTGGACAAAGTCGACGCGCTTGGCGTCGGAACAGATACATGTGCGTGCACTTGTATTTACGGGAACTGCAGAAAGTAATGTACTTTGTTCGAAATAGAAGTGATGAAATTTAAGATAAACTAGCATATTCGGTTAATTAGTTTTTTTTCTTACGTGCATAAAATAAGAATAACAATTATAAATGCATGTGCTTCGTTTGATAACAACAAGTACAGAGTTTTGTTGTAACGTGTTTAGTGCTGTCCATGAACGTAGCTGACTATCCCCACTCTATGCTCATAGTTGTTTGTGAGGTGGTCAGAGCAATAATTACAATAGTAGTCATAATTTCCAACACAATATTTCAAAAATATATGTAGCCATGTGTCTTTGATGAATAGTCACTTCTGAAAGTTTTCCCTTTGTTCAATACTTTTGTATCACAAAAATTTAAGTGTACCCACGTTGTAACCAGTCTAGCCGGTTTGTTAATGTGGCGTTGTATGAAAATATCCAGCAAAATTAATCAGCTAATGAGAGTCACAACTTAAAGGAATCTCAATACTCCCATAATTTAGATACGGTTTTGTTCTTTCTGGTAGATACTTTCTTTGTAACTAATATTGAGTTTACGCCCGCATTTAAGACTGCTTTTAGTTTCTTTCAAAATTGGTAACTTCAGAGTCGTCGCATTTTAATTCAAAAAATTGGAGAATGTGACACAAAATATTGTATTTTCTTTTTGAATTTGATTCTAAAGCCTAC
The DNA here is from genome assembly GCA_011170035.1 of Teleogryllus occipitalis. Classification (NCBI taxonomy): domain Eukaryota; kingdom Metazoa; phylum Arthropoda; class Insecta; order Orthoptera; family Gryllidae; genus Teleogryllus; species Teleogryllus occipitalis. The sequence goes on along the minus strand of BLKR01000616.1, from coordinate 77,804 downwards.
ATTATTTTCCAAAGTATTTGATCTTCCTTGAAAAAGTGTACAGATTGCATTTCAGTAAAACTCTTTCGGTTTGGATGACTTCGTATCCTTGCAAGTGTCAGATTTGGATAAACCCCGAAGAGGAATACATTTTTCTCTAACACGAAAGATTTTTTTGAAGTTTCAAAGAAAAGAATGGTAAATAAAAAGTCTTGATTTATGAAAGTTTCAAGAAACACACGGTGAATAAATGTCTTAAAACTAGATATACATAATTCTACTGAAGGAAAAATAAGTATATATATATAAGCGGTACACATCTTATGCTTATGGACAACATACTTACATTAACAGTAATGTTATATTCATACCAGCAATGTCAAGAGACTCTGCTAACACCTACTTTTGCTGAAATTTGGCCTCATCGGTCATCTTCTGTCCAATTCTACACTTTCTCTCTTTAAAGATCAACAGCCATCTGCCATCATCACTTCAAAATATCTGCCCTGATAACGTTTTCCCATTTCTTTCAGGTCTTTATGAAACTTCTCTCCGTGTTCATAACTGAAATCTCCCAGATTGTAAGGGAAAATTAAGTTTGATGCTCATGTTACATCCTAAATTCTTCATGGAAATTAGCATTTCATCCACCATAGATTTGAAATCTGGATGTTTTTTTATTTCCGTAAAACTTGACGCAGATATTTTTGTAACCTGACTAGACCAGTCTTTCTTCATCACTCATTAAAGTTTTAAAGCGTTCGTCTTTCGTCAGATTTCTAATTTGTGGTCCAACAAAGATGCTTTCTTTAAGTTTGACCTCTGAAAGAAAAGGAAAATTTGAACAAATATATTTAAAGCAATTTCTATTCTTGTTCATAGCCTTGACAAACTTTAATTATTCCATGCTTGATATGAGTGGGGACGTAATATTTTCACGATTAACTAAATGTCTAATTTCACTTTATGTGCGAGATTCAAAGTATTTCTGATTGACCATTACCTTTTGACCCAGCGCAATTCACGAACCCTGCTATCCCATTCACTTAGAAAGCAGAGTAACTTAGTAAATCCCAGGTGAAGTCCCAACAAAATTCTAATAACTTTCAAGTTTCCGCACACAACCCATTGGTGTTCTTCATAATTATTTTTTTAAGTTCTTCTATGTTGTCGTATGTTTCCTTTAAATGAACAGAATGAGCACTGAGGCATATTGATTTCCGGTGTAAAGCAGAACAGCTTTGAGGCTGCGTTTCGAAGAATCTATAAACAACCTTCATTGATCACTGACATGTCTTATCACAAATTTTGAAAGTTCATCATGAATGTTGTCGCAGTATACAAACTGACCCTCTTGCGTGAAATAATGAAGGAACTCCTCTTCTCTCTTTCGATACCAGTAAAACGTTGTGCCTGGATCGCACATATTTTTCTCTTTCAAGAGTAAGCCTAAAACCTGCGCCGATTCCTATGAGAGGCCAAGATTTCGCATCATATCATTAAGTTCTTGATTAAACAACTGGGCTCTTCACTTTTATTTGAGGAAATCCGTAACGTCCGTTTCACTATCAAAGCAGTCTGAATTATCTGAAGATGATGTAGATGGTAGGTCGTGTGGTGAGTTTGGTATAGGAATGTCAGGACCATGTGGTACGGGTCAAATGGCTGACCTAAGTTATTGTAGTAATACATTACCAACGTTCATTTGAAATTTAATCAATCGTAAAATTTTGCAGAAACTGTGGGCAATGTGAAGAAGCACATGTTTAATCAGGTTGCAACAACGACTCATTGTCATCCTGCTTTTAATGAAAAGCAGTGAATTGTTGCAGCCCCGCGTTTATGTATGACATAGCGCGAATTAATTTGAAACACGAAAAAACAAAAATTTTGGAAAATTTGTATATGATAGAAAAATACTAAAATTGTATGTGCAATCACGATGAAAAACTGATTCATAATCACTTATTTTCATCAAACTCAGCAAATCGTCGCAGCTCTATTATTTATTTAATATTAAGTTATTTTTTAGACTGGGAAACTCATAATAATAATAATAATAATAATAATAATAATAAGAAGAAGAAGAAGAAGAAGAAGAAGAAGAAGAAATTTATGAGAGTTCTAATGCTGTTCGTGTGTTCTCCTTTGCCGATAATTTAGTACAATAGTTTGGGCATTTGAAGATATTTTATTTAGATCTTGTTCCTTCTGGACGATTATCATCAAGACTTTGAACACTGTTATGGCATTGAAGCATAAGAAAGTCGTGGTAGAGATCTATTGGAAGTAGTTATGTAATGTGTGGTGAGAAAAGCATTCCAGAGAGGTTAGAATAAAATCTTCGTGATTCTTGTCATTACGACCGGGACAAGCAGTAGGGTAATTTTGGGATTGCTGCCTTGTCCTCTTCACCTTTCCTGCGCATTCTATGGAATGCACTCTTCTTTATGACACATTCCTGTCCCGACCCAAAAACCCATTCTGTTCAATCCCACTTCGCCCCGCCCTGCTCTGCCCAGCCTCGTTCCGCTCCATCACTCCCCGCTCCGTTGTGTCACTCGCTCTGGACCACCTCTCCAGAATCCTCTCCCGCACCCTTCCTTCCCCTCCCCTCTCCTCCCGTACCTCTCTGCCCCGTCTTACCTCACGTTAACAATTCCGACCGCCCCGCCTCCCTCTTCCACCCCTCCTCTCTCTCTCTCTCTCTTTCTCGCTCTTTCTCTCTCTTGCTCGCTCGCTCGCTCGCTCGCTCGCTCTCGCTCTCTCTTTCTCGCTCGCTCGCTCTCGCTCTCTCTCTCTTTCTCGCTCTCTCTCTTTCTCGCTCTTTCTCTCACCTCTCTCGCTCTCTCTCTTTCTCGCTCTTTCTCTCACCTCTCTCGCTCTCTCTCTTTCTCTCTCTCTCTCTCTCTCTCTCTCTCTCTCTCTCTCTCTCTCTCTCTCTCTCTCTCTCCCCACCCATCCTGCCTCGTCCGTGCATCCCCACTCCGCCCTGCAGGCCGTGGCCCGCTGGTCCACTCGCTCCCCTGCGCCCGCTTTGATTTCGGCGCCGCCCTCTGACGCAGGCTGCCGCGACTACTCACCGAGATGGCGCGTCCTCGCAAGGCCACGTCCTCACTGCGCACTTTTCGTAATCGAAAGCGCGTCCTCCTTGGGAAGGGGGAGAGGGATTGTTCGACATCACGATACATAATTTTTTTAATGTATTTACTTCACGTTCGACTCAGGTCTTTCAGGTTTTTTCGAAGATACACAGATACACAAAATTACAGTGGATATTTCTTATTCCTCGGGCAAATGCAAGTCTATTTGGGAAAACTTCCATTATTTTTGTTGTTTTGTAAGATTTTTTCCCTAAACTTGGCAAAGATAATTTGTTAATTTAGGTTTGGGAATGCAGAGAGACGATAAAGAAGGTGAATAAACCTGCGACATGTCCTTTGCCACAGAGAAAACAAGACAACGATGTTTGATTCCAGGCGCGTCAACTACTGAAGTCATTAGTCCATAAGTGTAGTATATGTTTTTCCAAGGATGTAGCAATTTTTTCTCAGCTGGAGAGTAATATCTTATGCCGCCCTATTCTCGGCTTGCGAGATTTCCCACCTCGAGAAATCTTCCACAGTGGACGTATCCCGATTGCATCCCACTGTCAACTTTACCTCAGCATTTTACTTCTTCAAAATGGCATACCTCGATTGCATCCCGTACGATTCTTCTCATCAGTACAAGGAAGAGTTTGCTCGGATATCAGTGCTTTGAAAGGCAGCTCTTGGCACAAATGCTACTTTTAACATTGTTCATTTTGTCTTATATCTATACTGTACTTGTCAGATAGAAAGAGTAAGGAAAGCTTGTTGTTTAAAAATTAAACTGTATATAATATTCTTAACTTAGTCAAACTGATTCTCACACACGTATTTCTTTTTCCACGCTTTTTCAGTGATGGGTCCATGGTCTTTCCTGGAAATATGCAGACTTAAAATAATTATATTTCAGTAGGATATCATGCAGAGCTAGAATGATTCTACAAAGTTCTAGGTTTCTTCTCGATGGATGCAAGAACACTTATTCTCTTTACTCAGAAATGGTCACTTAACTAGATTGTTTTCCCCTTCTCCCTCCCCAAATTCTGGCTGGGATGCAATAGGGGCATACCTTTTCAGGTAGCCAAAATTGAGAGGAAGTTACCTGGGCAGTAGGTAAGAAGGAAAACTGACCATGCGATGCCATCAGGCAATTACGCCATTGGCGACGCAACACCCTTCACAGGACGAGCTCTAAGCACGCACTGGGAGCGGTGGCTCAGTGCATCAACTGATGTCCCTGCAGTGCCTCTGACCGGAAGGTCCTAGGTTCGAGTCCTGACTTAGAACTTGTCCCGGCTGGGGCGGTGCCCAGCTGGTGGGAGATACCTGGGGGATACCTACCGATAGTCGACGGTAGGTCGGCGCCGAATCTCGCCAATCAGTGTAGAAGATCACAGCCAGCTCCCGATGAAAAAACATGCACTACACTTATGGGACTAATGACCTCCGTAGTTGACGCGCCCGGAATCACTAACAATCAATCAATGAACGTTCGCGGCCGCCCTCCCTACATGTGTGGTACTATAGTGTGCATAAATGTAAGAGGGGAGGAACAAGGATGAGGAATGAAAAATGGGGTGCAGTCCACGGCCCATTGTTAGTGTACTGCTTCGGTATTCATTGTAACTAGTATTGATTGGAAGAGGAAAGTGAGAACACGAGCATGTTTACTTTGGGGGTCTCATATTTTATAAAATATACTTTCAACGAGTTAAATAGATACTTTTCTGATTTTTTAAAATATCAGTTTTTAAAGTGTCAGTAAAATTATATCTAAATAGTTTCGTAAAAATATATGTGGCAATAGTAACATTTTCTGAAGTATTAATTAAAACTGCTCATCTGCATAGAATAATAAACAGGAAAATTTTAAACCAATTTATTGTGTAAATAATGTGCAATGTTTGCGCCAGAAAGATAAATTCTAAGATAAACAATAAACAGAGTCTACAATGAAATGGCAAACGAAGTTGCGAACATTTCGTGTGGATTTTATTTACGCGGAAACAAATTTCGAGCGAATTTCTTATTTATCAGGTGATACCCCGGCAGTAGGACTCGGCGCGCGGACATCTCTCGCGTCAGACCTTGTTTCGCTTCGCCTCGCCCCAGGTTTTACGGGCGATCGCCGGCGCCGTCTGCTCTTTTACAGCGCTGGCTTCCGCGACCTTGCACGCCACCGCCGCATCTGTTCCCGCCACCACTGCCTTAACACTCGGATTCTCCACAACCTTCACGATCTCCGTGCCTTCCACCACCAACTCTAACCACCTCTCCGCCCCGTCAATGCCTCTGCCACCACGCCAGCCATCTTGCCAGCCACCTTGTCTGCCATCTCGCCAGCCACTTTACCAGCCACACCGCCATTCACCACGCTTTGCCACCTCGCTAAACACCTCACCAGCCATCACGTCCCTCAGCACATCAACCTCCTCGTCAATCTACACGCAAGCCTACACCAATCACCAATCATCTGCCAGCTTCCTCGCCAGACTCCTAGGTTGCCTCCTCACCAGCCATCTCGCCAGCCATCTCGCCAGTCATCTCGTCAGTCATCTCACAAGTCACCTCGCTTGCCAGTCACCTCAACAGTCACCTCGACCGATACACCAATCACCTCGCAAGTCATCTCGCCAGTCAGCTCGTCAGTCAGCTTGTCAGTCACCTCGCCGGCCTCTGCAGACTCCATGCCCAACTTCCACGCCAGTCACATCACCAGTAATCTCGCCAGCTATCTCTCCAGTCAGCCCGCTAGCCACATCGTTCGCTATCTCGCCAGCCACTTCGCCGCTCACATCTCCAGCCACTTCGCCGCTCACCTCTCCAGGCACTTATCTAGTCACCTCGCTAGTCAGCTCGTCAGTCATCTCGCGAACTTCCTCATCCTCGCCAGATTCCATGCCAGCCTCCTCGCAAGCCTCCTCGCCAGTCACATCGCCAATCATCTCGCCAGCCACCTCTCCCACCATCTCTCCAGTCACCTCCTTAGTCAACTCCAGCCTCCTCGCTAGCTCGCCAGCCTCCTCGCTAGCCTCCTCGTCAGCCTCCTCGCCAGCCTCCTCGCCAGCCTCCTCGCCAGCCTCCTCGCTAGCCTCCTCGCCAGCCTCCTCGCCAGCCTCCCCGCCAGCCTCCTCGCCAGCCTCCTCGCCAGCCTCCCCGCCAGCCTCCTCGCCAGCCTCCTCGCCAGCCTTCTCGCCAGCCTACCCGCCAGCCTCCCCGCCAGCCTCCTCGCCAGCCTCCTCGCCCACCTCCTCGCCAGCCTCCTCGCCAGCCTCCTCGCCCACCTCCTCGCCAGTCTCCTCGCCAGTCAACATGTGAGTCACCATTGTAGCGACAAATTTTTCACCTTCACCCGATTATCACCATCCCTTCCGCTACTGCCTCTGCCGCCGCAGCGATCGCCACCGCACATTTTCATGATGACATTATCATTGCTGTCACATTCATTAGCTCTCTTCTCAACCCCAGCATCTCGATTGTCAGTTGAAGTTGCTATTGCGCACTGTTTCCTGTCATTCCTCAGCTGCCACCTCACAACGCACAATGTAGACGACGTTATACCTCTTCATGCCCAGTTCCTTAGCAGCGGCGCTGGTTTTCATCTGATTTAACACAGACGTAATCTCGAAAAATCCTGTATCTTTGGAAGGTTAGTTGTTTCAGAAGATGTGGCACCTTCTAGTTGTTCTCTATTAATAATTACGCCTGACCTTGCATTGATTCATATTAAGTTACATCACAAAGTATCGTCGTTTGAGCGAATTATTATAAACCTTATCATTTTCTATTTTCACCCCTGTTAAATGCACTTGTATGTGATTTACTCCTCCGATTTATTTCTCGTTTTTCTCTTTGTTTCAGTGCGTCTATAAAATAATTAATATAAGGAATTATATTAAATTCACTTTTTTCTCACAATACTCGGGAGATCAAATTGATTCAAAACATTTTTAAGAATATAGATCGTTACCTGCACTGAAAATTTTCCATTTCTCAAAAATCACCTGATCATGGCCCCGAAAGAGTTACGAGAGTTTCAATAACAAGAGTTACGCTTAGTTTCAAACTATGGGTAACTTGTGATCGAACATATCCCGACCTGAGAATGAGAAACGGAAAGATATACCAAGAGTGACTCGATAAATGAGACCTGAGAAGTTGTAGAGAATATGCATGATGGCAAGCACTCTAAAATATAGAGTTCGAGATATGTGAGAACAGTGTGCGAATGAGGCAGAGCCGGTGTAAACCAACGAGGCACGATGGATATTCGCTAGTAAGAAAATGGGCATACAAGCTAGGGAGCGAGTGAGCAAGCGAGCAACCAGGCGAGTGGACAAGCCAGCGAGGATGAGAGCGAGCCAGCGAGCAGCGAGTGAGTAGATGCAAGCGATTTGAAGAGCGAGCAGACAACAACGAACGAGAAAGCAAGCGATTTGACGAACGAGCGAGTGAGACGACAACCGAACGAGAAAGCAAGCGAGTTGACGAGCGAGCGAGTGAGACGACAACCGAACGAGAAAGCAAGCGAGTTGACGAACGAGCGAGTGAGACGACAACCGAACGAGAAAGCAAGCGAGTTGACGAACGAGCGAGCGAGACAACAACCGAACGAGAGAAAGCGAAGCGAGTTGACGAACGAGCGAGCGAGACAACAACCGAACGAGAAAGCAAGCGAGTTGACGAACGAGCGAGCGAGACAACAACCGAGCGAGAAAGCAAGCGAGTTGACGAGCGAGCGAGCGAGACAACAACCAAGCGAGAAAGCAAGCGAGTTGATGAGCGAGCGAGTGCGCTGGCGCGGCACCGCGTCGAGGCGAGTCGCGCTGCCTCCAGATCGATCCACGTGCACGCGCGGCCGGCCCGCACCCGCCGGAGGACCCGCAGCGGCCCACTGCAGCGCCAGCCGCGCCCTGCTCCCCTCGCCCCGCCCCGTCCCGACCCGCGGAGGAGGGCTGCCAACTTGCAAACGAGGGAAGCGGCCCTCGGGACGTTCACCGCGGGAGGGCACAGCTCCTCCCCTTTGAAGCGAATAATTCGTAGGCAGCACGACGCGAACACAGGAAAGGTGTGCGAGGAGTCTATTTTACCTTGTGTTCTCTACAAAGAACGCCCGTGAATTTCTAGAATCGCAAAACTTAAGTCTTATGAAGCGAAAATAAGACATGAAATAGAACCTAAATATCCCCGAGGGAACTGAAATTCCCATAAGTGGAGCACAAACATTCATAAATTTGATTAAATTAAAGGTCGGTTTAGGAATTGAAATGAAGACTAATTTGAATAATTATTTTTTTAATTTAATTTCTATAATTATTAAAGTTTAGTTTTAGGCAGACTAATTTTGTTACTCATAGTCTTTTTTGTATAAAAACATTAAATAAAATACAATTCAGAAAACGACAATTGTTTTGCGATTACAAAGAATGAAAAATAATATGTAATAATGTCGTTAAGGCGGTATTTTTATATTTATAAGTTTTACTAAAATCATAAATCTTACATTAAAAACATTCACATGCTGAGTCTTTTTTGGCGACATGCGAATCTTTTAAAGTAGTAAATATTTATTCTAGTTAACAAAAGATATTGTGACATGAATAGAAAGAAATACTGCGCAATGCGTCCACGTCTGGTTATACGAATGTAAAGGAAGACAATACTCTTTTCAACACTCAAAAATTCCCCTCGAGAATCGTTTGCCACGAAATGTTTATGTATTCTCGTCACGTTCTACTCGTGCAAGCGCTAGTTTTTGAACATCTGGCTAGCTACACACTTCGCCGGCCCGCAAAGCGAATACTGCGGCAGTTGACGACCGCTCGTCAGAAGCCAGAGCGAAAATGGCGCGTGGACATGCTCTTAAGACGGCTCCTCACATTCGGCATTCGCCGAGCAGCGAGCTGGTGCTCGCCCAGTCCCGAGCAGCTGACGTATTCGCCGAATGTTCGCTCCCTTTGATGTTTCCAAAAGACCGACACGCGGTACGTAGGGCGAGCACCGAATGTTCGTCGCTCGGCAAATAGCTAGCAACTCATCCACTCTACTCGGGATTCGGCGAGTGGTTGCTCGATGTTCGCCGAATAATGTGTGGAGAATGTGTGGAGCCGCCTTTAGACGCGCAGAATGGCGAATCGTTGCAATGCGTGCGGAGGTATCGGATGCATGGAGACCGAATCAGCGAGGAGTAGCGAATCGTCAGGGGTGGGGGCGGAGGGGAGGGGTTGCGCGCAGCGATGACTCATCCGACCCACGACGGGATGGAGAGCGCCCGTTGCGGCACCCGCGCCACACGGTGGCGGGAAGTGGAACTACATGCGAACAAAGCTCTCTCCGAATGCAGTTTAACGCGATATATCAATGCTGTTTAACTCCATTTCTCAAAATCGTTCCAGTAGTATTTTTATTTTTTCATACAGTTCGTGTGGAGACCGTTATGAAAAGCTATAAGGAAAAAAGTCAAATTTTGAGAAAAATTTGTTTTTGTGGCTTCCTGTTATTCAAATGTGGGTTATTCGTGCTCATTGTAATACTTTCTTGTGTACTTGGTATAGTCAAAATCTACGATTTGGAATTTCTTGATACCGAGAAAGTGTTTTTCGCAGAATGTCAGTTCTGTAAACACTACTCGCACCGAAATTATACTCAGGACGTCTACCAAAACGGATATTTCCAATAGATATGGGCGATGTCTCAACTCATTGATTTTCAAACGGATGTTTTAATTTTTTAGCAGTCGTAAGCGTGCATGGCCCAAATCCAGAGGGGAAGGCAACTTACATTTCTGGCCCCCCTTTGCCATTGAAAATTTACATACTACATATTTATTAGTAAATGAATAAATAAGATCTATAAGAAGAATAAAATTATATGTTGGGTGAAAAAAAATCAAATATGCTTTTATATTAAACCATTTACTCGCTTGCCAGATGGCTTGAAGAGTATCTTCCCCGATTTGTTTGATTGCTTGTGATTCCGGGCGCGGCAACTGATACGGTCGTCAGTCCCGTAAGTCTAGTGCATGATTTTATCGCGGGATCTACCCTCGCTAAATGGCGAGATTCGGCGCCGAGCTACCCGCCGGCCTACAAGGTTTTCCACAACTAGGTATTTCCTACCAGTAAGACATTGCTTTACCCGGGGGAAGCTCTAAGCTTCCGACTGGTTTCCCGGCATGTATGATAGTGCAGGACATGTAAATGATAAATGTAGGTTTCGATCTAGCTATGTAGCTTGTGTCGAAAATAATGCCACCTGTCAGGACACGAACCCTAGAATCTCCCGATCAGAGGCACTGCTGTGACATCAGTTGTTGCCCTGAGCCACGTAAGACGGTTATTTACACCAATGTCACATATATATTTTCCAAATTGTTAGGTTAAAGAGGGGTGAATCAGAGATTGAATATAGTAAGGAAATAAAAATTTGTATTATGTAAGGCTTCGGAGCCCCTTTCAAAACTATCAGGGACGCCACGGCCTCCCCTGCCCCTCTCGTCGAACGCCTATGTTGGTAGTACTTTACTTAATCCCGAAAAGTCATATTTAAGAGTGGTGCTGGGAACAAAAATTTGTTCCATAGAGAGCCTCTTTTCGATATAAACCTAAAGTAATGGATGTGAACCTAAAGACCGCAGGCTCCGAGTTACTTTGCAAATGCGTTGGATAGACTCATGTTGTTGTTGTTGTTTTTTTTTGTTTTGTTGTTGTGTTTTTATTAATCGCCAGGCAGAATGCCGAAGGCTCGGTCTGAAATTCGATGCTCGTAGACCAGCGTCACCTTGCAAGTAATTTATGTAATTAAAATATGATTTGTAAATTCGATGTGTTACCCCCGTGGGTATTCGTTGTACATGCTTATAAAAATATACTAGTTCTGTTATGTTGGATAAATCAAGCCACACTTTACTTCTAAAATCCATGAGGATACTAAGACAGAGGACGATCAAAAATGGCATCGATTCCTGGGAAGCAAACTAAACACGATATTTTAATTTTTGTGGATACTTGACAGAAAACTCCGTGACATTTTCAAACTTTTCTGAAAAATGTTTCCAATCTTTTTTCTTTCAATTTTTGCTCGAATAGAAGAAAGTGCATTCATAAAAAATGTATTTTTCGAATTTTATTAAAACCTAAGAAATTTTGGAAATTACAGAAATTCAAATATATTTATGAACACGCTCTAAACTTACCATATTAACGGCAGAGGCTTCTTTCCTAATGCAATTTATCCCTCAATTTTAGATCTTTAAATGATGCCTAGCATTTAAAAAATTATGAGTTGTTGTAGTAAAAGGGTTAAAAGTTTCGGTATCCCGCGCATTTCCACTACTTTCTTAACAAAATCTGTATCTCAAAATTAGATTTTAATAGTTATTTACGTAACTAGACACAAACACAGTAGTTACTTACGTAAATACTCAGCCCGAACAGAAAGTGAGCTTTTGGCATACGAAGTAAATGTCAACGGAAGAGACGACAATAGAAGCCGAGTCAGGTCCATTGAAATGAGTTCACTAAGGACACTTTCATAGGAGTTGCTTACATTATTTTTAGCACGAGCTCGTGGAAACTTACATTTATATACTCCTGGAATCATTGTCAATAACCGAGGTGGTAGCCATATGGATTCTTGTCGTCCAGTGCTTTATTTACTTTGCAGTACTCAATTGTTTTATATGGACGCAGTACCGCAAAGTAACACTATCTAACAATGAAGGTATCTACTAGTTACCATGCACATGTGCTGAAAAATCAATTAAAGCACACTTTACCAAAATATAAGTAGTTTCATGTACTTCTGAGTGAACTCGAGACAATTTTCTATAAATACTTAAACAATAATTTTTTAAAAACGGCCCCAAGGTTTTGTTTTAAACTTTTTGTAAAGCTAGAGTCTATTACACTGATTCTATGGTGCGAGAACCATTTTCATTATAACGCTCCTTGTAGCTCCCTAATCGGAGAGAACAAATACCGAGCGAGGGTTTTTACGAAGTGCACTCTGCCCTTAAGCATGGGAGCGCGCGCATGCAGTGGGCAGGTGGGAAGAGCGCGGTGCGTGTCCTTTGCTGGCAACCCGCAACACACACGTGTGTGCCGGTACAACCGTGGGCTCTAAAGAAATTGTATCCACTGGAGGGGAAACAAATCAGAATTACGAAGAAATCACACATCCTAGTTTTTAATCTCATATAAAAAGATCACATTGTAGCAATGGAAATGTAAATATAATGTTCAGTTTTCTGATAATACCAGCTGACTTTTGAATCCAAATATAAATGCTTTTCGGGGGTAAACCGCAAGCTTCCATTCCAATACAAAGAAAAGGAACGCTTGAATATCTGGGTAAAGTTTAGCACAAAATTCCTGATATTTTTTGTCAATGATATTGATATTTTGAATTGCGATAGTAAATTGTGCGAGAATAAATTGTTAAACAAAGACTGGCTTTCTGCGAATCAGCATTTTAAAGAGGTCTTTATCTGTTGCAGATGCGTGCACATCACCGACATTGGCGTGGGCTACATTTCCACCATGCTGTCTCTGTCGGCGTTGTTCCTCCGCTGGTGTTCGCAGGTGCGAGACTTCGGGTTGCAGCATCTCTGTGGGATGCGCAACCTGCAGGTGCTCTCCCTCGCAGGTGAGAAGTGTTTTCTCTTTGGATCCGGCTGATGGCCACGGGATAAAGTTCCTTTTCACGCTCATTCACCCAAAATGCAATAATACTCATAGACATCGGATATTAAGGCGCTGAAATACATTTTAGGCACCTAAACAGCACTAATAAAATAAAAATAGGCTGGAAGAAAGCAATAAAAACTCAAAATTTGGGAGGAAAAAGCTATGAATTGAATTACACATGTAAGTAAAATTAGAAAATTTTTATTTAAAAATACAACACAAGGTAATATTGTGAATTATAACCTTGCTGGACGTTATAGATAGAAACATATTATAATTTATAAGCCTATAACAATGGCAAAAATAAATGTCCTTATTTCCTTTTCTTTCTACGAAAGACATTACAATAATAATTTAACATTTCTTGAGATTGTTACATTTACATACTCAAAGATTTGGTGCACTGCATTTGATGTGAAATAGGGGTAATCTTCTATTCTATATTTGTACAAAGCTACATAATAACTCATAAGACAACTGCAGGCAGAATGAAGATCCCCTTCCCACATAGCAGATCTAGTAGATCTACACATGTCAGATCCAGGGGGGGGGGGGAACATGTCCTCTCCCCTAAAAAAGGACAAAAGTTTTCTTTTGCTTCCTCCCTTTATTTGGCAAAGTTGATTTAAATATTTATGTTGGAATGATGTAATTATTTAAAAAATAATATTGTAAAATATCATATGTACACTACAAAAATAATATACCATACAGTAACAAATATGTTTATTATTTAACAAAAATCTATGATCTCCTGCGATCTACATTATGCATATTTTGTTGTAAATGGTTTCAACAAAGTGAAGTTTTATTCTTTGAATTAACAAAGCCGTCCTTACTTTACCTTCTTAAAAGAACATCTGGTATGATAACATATCAATGTCAGAAATCAGGTAATCAACTTGCCCCCGGAGAAACGAGTGTTTTGGTTGCACCATGAAACTGGACACCCAATATTCACCACTTCATAATTTCTATTGGCACAGAGAAGGGCAATCTGAAACCACGAAGTGTAATTTTTAGCTCTAAAGATGTAGAATGTGGTTTGCAAACAGAAAATGCTTCCAATTTTGAAATCAAACTAAAACTATTAGAGGATTTTCATACATTTTTTAAAAAGGCGTTTAAAAAGATAAATATGCTTAAAAAGGTATTTACATCAAAATGGAAAACAAAGAAAAACTAAACTTCGTTAGAAAATTTTATTTTTTCATAATTCATGCACATGTACTAAAAACATTATGACAAGTGTGTTTGTGCATGTGAATGCACATTCATTAGTTGCTTTTCATGTGCTTGAAAGTGTCATTTTGACAGACCTCTTCTGCATTACACTAGCTACTTGCATTAACGATAGGTGAGAATTATGAAAAATATCTAAGTACAGATTACCATTTTGATGAATTCCACACGATTAGTACTATTTATATACATTAAGATGTTTGTTAAAACATAAAAGTTTTGTTTCTTCCCATACTTAATTTCAGAATGTAAAAATAATAGGAATTCAGCTGATTTGGGTGATTGTGCCACTGCATAGTAAAATTTTTAATGGGATTTAACACAAGAAATCATAATTTTTTATACTTGTAAACATAGCTAACATTATTTTCCGACATTTTTGCATGCAAAATTTATATTGTATAGCTTCTGAACATTTGCCATGTTCAAATTTCAAATGGTTTTAAAAAATGCTTATATCGAGTTTTCTATAATATTTTGTTGTAACTGATTAAGAAATTTTAATTACAAATGTGAAATTGTTTCTAAGAGGAGTTTTATACTATAAAAATACTAGCTTCATATAAAATTAGAGGTACAAGATTCCTGTCAGATCCATTGGGCCTGAAGCTGGGACAGATTGATTGGAGGAAACTTTTTAAAAACTCTTGTATGTGGTGCAGGAGCTAGTATTGTCCACAGTGAGGATAGAGACAAAGGTTTTTGAAGAAAAAAACATTTTCAGCAACTATCTGAATCAGTAAAAAGTCTGATTGGATTCTCTGAGTGCTACTAACAAGGAGTGCTAGGCAGTGTGGAGGAAGTCATGGATAGAGTGATTCCTATAAGAAGGGACTGCTTTGACAGTTACGGCCTGGTTACTGCTGACAATATAACTGCATGTTATGTTCACAAGCCCAATTAGTTTGTACGTTCGTTTACAGTTAACTCATTTGTAAATGGCTTCATCACAATCTCTTGTAATATCATCACCCTGCATGACATTCATTTGTTTCCCAACCTGTTAAAGAGGTCCCTTCTTAGAGTAATTCCACTATAGTTCGCTATTGCTTTCCTCACCCAGCCAGGTACCCCAAAGTCTTGCCCCCCCCCCCCCTTCCCCCAGGCCAAAGCACCCTTCAAATTTCCATCATTCATAGCACAATGCTCTCAGCAGCTTTTCTGTTGGTCCCAGTAACAGACTGCAACCAGCTACTTCATTGCTGAAGCTACAAATTTGTCTTGCTTTTTGCCTTTTCAGAATCAGGGACACTCACAATTTGTATTTCCATCAAAATCTTAAAATCAGTGTTTGCAACAGGACATTCCTTTCTCTATTGTATACAATGACATATGCAAGAGGGGCATGGGAGATCTTGAGGCTTCATCTTCCCTAGAAACTGATGACATATTCACAAATATAGATTTTACAATTTTTTCTCTAGAAACAAAAATAATTCAGTATCTCATTTGAATATGTAAATATACATCAACAAAATAAAAAATAAATTTTAAATTCAGCATAAGTGAAAATTTATTTATAATAAAACATCAAGTCAGTTGGATACTACCCCCTCATACTCACACCGAAAAATCCTGATTGCACCATTGAATATTTGAGAAGGTAAAATGCAAGACTAGTTAGCTAGCTCTGCAGCATGTGACCTTTTAAATTGTCAAATGCTGCTCTTTAATTTGGTAAAAAGTGCTTTTTAATTTGCATTCCAAACTAAATATTGTATTCTTATTTCCAGGTTGTCCACTCTTGACATCCAGTGGCTTGTCAAGCCTTATACAGCTACGGCACCTTCAAGAGTTGGAGCTCACCAATTGTCCAGGAGCATCAAGAGAATTGTTTGACTATTTGAGAGAACATTTACCTAGATGTCTTATAATTGAATAAAAAGAAAAAAAAATATTTTTCAGTGTATTTCAAAATTTATGATGAAAGATGCAGGCAAATTATTTTTCTTTTTCAGTTCCTTGGAAGACCATTTCTTGTGTGTGTTGGTACAAACTGTGTGCCTGTGAAGTGTTTCTTGTGGTTGGACTCCAAGAGGATTGAAAACTGATTTGCATACAAACTCAACTGAAGTCTATTGAATATTATACAAAATACAATTGTTAATTATATGACAGGTATATTTTTTCCCACCATTCCAGTCCAGCTGGCTTTTAAATAAAAGGAGCCAAATCATGGGAAATTGTTTACAAACAGAGGCTTTTGGAATCACAGCCTCCCAAAAAGACTGAAGTTGTTTTATTGATTTAGAATGTACTACTTCACATTTGTATACTGTTATCTGCACTATCTGATAATTATCTGTCCCTTTCACCTTCTTCATATTATAGAATTATAACATTTGTCCAAATCTGTAGCCAATCAAAATTATTTTCCCTTTTTGACAGTAATTTAACATTTTCTTTTAGAGAAAATTCAAAATTTTGTTATGTAGATTGCTAATTATTTTACCTTAATAGTTCGTAGGCCAGGATGCATTCCAAAACTTTGTTTTAATTTTTAGATTACAATTGTTTTTAAAAGATTTCTCCCCAAACATTTATCCATATGTATCTTTTATTTACATACTTTCATATTTTCCCTTAGCATTTGCTCAATAATATCCACTGATAAAAAAAAAAACGAAACTATGTACATAAAACCTCACATTGCAAATTTTATGTAATTGTGTGCAATATTTACCTATTCTCAAAATTCTATTTGAGAATATAAAGACGAGGAAAGGAAATATGGACGATGCAGTATATGAAACCTACACAGTAGACAAATTTTGTTAAGCTTCCTAATGCCTTTCCATTGTTTCACACCAAACATTTGCATAGTCAGATGAAAAATCATATATGTGCTGTCTACCAGCTGGCTAGAATATTTACTCCAATTTCTTTCTCCTTGAATGTTGCCACTCTTTCATAATCACCTTCTCTCAAATTGAGAGTACATTAGGTACCTCAGCCAATCATGTTATGACATGTTCAGTGAGGGAGAAATTCTCTGATCTGCCAGAAAGAAATTAGCTTTTTTGTGTTGTGCAATAATTGGTGTTCAGATTCACAAACATTAAAACCTGATGATGTATCACAGCAGCATTATGAAGATGTAGAAGGAAATACCAAACATGTGAAGACATAATATGTTTGCATTTTTGTGATATATTGCAGTATGTCAACAATGTTCACAATCTTTTACTCTTGTTTCACTGTGCTAGTCAAAAGTGGGTGATTTTATTTGTCATAAAAATGTTAGCTAGAACAAATGTGTACCCCAAAGCTTGGACTCCTTAATGTCCCCTTATTGTTGGCAGTTTGTTCTGGCAGAAAATTAAGTGTTCTCCTTCAAGACCGCTTATTGCGCTTGTAATGATCATCTACAATTGTTAGTGGAGGTGATCAACCAATGATCTGTGGACCACACAACCTCAAATTCAAACTATAAAAATTGTTTATAGTGCTGTCCTTTAGTAATTAAAAAGGCGTTACCTACTTGTAGTTATGGTCTGAGAGTTGTACATAACACTTTGAATAACATATCAAGTCTGTTTGACGTGATTGTTATTGTAATGAAATGAAGATGCTAAGAAGCATGAGCTGCATTGCTAAAACCCATTGCTTTTGGTGAGCTGTTGTCGAGCCAGACTGTTCTAAACTGTAGGCAATAATTATTCTTGTTTTAAGTGTGTTCTCACAGTGAGGATAAGAATGGCCCACATGACCGAGGTTGATGCTCCATTGTTGGGGCATACCCCATTTTCAAAATTCCTCTTGTTGTACCAATTAACAAGTAATAACTTTGTACTTCTGACCTGTGATGTACATAAATTAAGGTAGTTCTCACTGCAATAACATTTTCATGCCATACGAAATAGATAAGATGTTGTTTATCTCTGTTATGACTATTTTCATAAATCTGCAATGTGATAAACAGGCATAATAGACTTGAAAATTGATATAAAAATATGTATATCAAAGCCAACAGTGAATTGAAATACCGAAATGCGCTTGTCTATTCTTTTCTCTGAGCAAGAGATTTTGTTTTATCAATCACAATGCTATTTGACTTCTGGTTTGACTAGCCAAAAGTAAGAGGTATGTTAATCTTTCATTTATTTGTAAACAAGGGTTTGCTATCGTACAAACTTCATCCAAAATATTTCAATTGTAAAAATTTATGCACAGCTTATATTTACTTCTTATGTATTTCAGTATGTGGCATTTGCACTTCATTTTATTATAGGTGTTTCATTCCAAAATCAATCCTTTAGTCGTTTCCCCAAAACTGAGTTGTGCATATATGTATTAGTTGCTGTGTATGGTGCTTCTTAGCTTCATGCTACTGAATGTACAGTCACTATAGACCTTAGTGTGTATCTGTTTAAACATAAGGATTACCTGAAAAATGTGTAAATATTGTACATTTCTTACTGGTAATTCAGCATCTTAGTTTTAAAACAAAAGTCAATAAAGTAGTTGTTCTGTCTGGATAAAATTTATTCACATGAAACATTTATTCTATTCAACAATACTTCACTACATCCAATATCTGAAATTATTATGAAAAACAAAGTATTATAGTAGTAAAAACAATATTTTCCTTTCTCAGAAAGTTTTTAAACCTTTCAATATTTGATACAAATATCTTAAATTTTTCTAAAACTGAGTCAGAAACCTTTTTTTTTTTTATTTTTGTACTTTCTAAAATATCTTAATGCTTCCACAAAAGTGTTCATGTCTTCCAAATACACTTCACGTCCACCAAGATACCAATCCTAGACCTGGTTCACTAATACTTGCCTGCAAAAGAAATGCAATGAAACTTATGAATGTAAGTATTATTTTACTTCAAGACATGAAAAACATCTATGAAACTTCCTTTCATTCCCGCTTTCTTAAAATAACAAACACCTTTAAATTATAGTCAAATTTATATTTTCAGTACAAAGAAATAAGAATTGAAAGATATCGTAAAAATTGAAATGCCCACACAGCTCTAAGGTAAAGAAGCAATTCACCCAATAACTAAATAAATGAAAACAAAAATGTTACAAGCCTTAAGAAGGTAACAAAGTGAGGATTCTGAGTCAGACTTCCAAGGTACTCTTCAGTCTGCTCTGAGGAAAAGTGGTTGGGACATGGGCAGATTATGTAAATCAACGGTAACTGAAATATATTGGCTGGAAATATTTGATATTTAAATACAATTTTCCAAATAATTCATTTTATTTTTATTAGACTTATTTCTAGTATTCTTAAAATTGACAATTTTAAAGATCAGAAAATAGTGAAATTTACTTAGTTGTATATGTGTTTTTACATACTTTCTCTTTTCCCTTTTCTGAATATTTATTATTGATTAATTTATCTTTTCTTTTCATTCTTGAACTATATTTCAATTAATTTACACATGAAAAATCACAAAACTGTCAACTGCAAAGTTTAAGTGAAATGAACAATGAAAATTTAATGTTTGATGTTCAAGTTCGTAAAAATACTATTGTTTATGGTATCAAAAGTAATGAGGTTAATAAAATTTCAGATCAAGTAAGTCAGGACAATAATTTAGGAATTTTTGGGATTGTTAATTAATTAATACTACTATTGAAATTTCTGAATTTGAATTTAAGCACCTTGACACTAGGTTTACAATAGTTGAGACTATAAAGAACTTTCTTAAAGACCAATTTCAATCCATTTGTTTCTAAAATAAGGATGAAATTTACATGACCAAATATTCATGCATTAAACAGCAGTTATTATAATTATGATTCACAAATATTCTGAGCATTCTATGAAATTCATTATCTAGACACATTTGAAGAGTTCATTTATTATGAAGAAAGTTTTCAAAATTATATTCGCCCTGATATATACCTGATAGATGCTTAATATTTTACCTGATTTAGCTCAGTAAATTAAGTGAAATTTACTATGATTTTCATGAGACATTAAGATTCAAGCTTAAAATTAGTTGTGAGGTCTTTAATTTTTTTTGTCCGAATACACATGTGTGTGAATTTGTAGCTCATATGGTCACCATTCATCACAATGTTCTTTAAGTTTAACTTTGGAAATTCAAGAAAGATGTCTGACTTCCTAAAAAGGTCCATCAGTCTTATAGCATCATGTCAGTAATATGTCTATCTCACAGACAAGAGTTAAATTGTGACCATTGCATGTTGTCAAGACAGAGTTACATAATAATGCTAAAAAACTGTCTTGGATTTCCAAGAATGTGTGTCCTCATTAGGGGATTTGAAAAATATTGTGCAAGGAATTGTGGACATGACATTTGATACACAAAATGTTTAGTTGCTGCAGAAAGGAAATTAAATTAAAAGTTCATTTTGAAGCAAATAAAAATCTTTACATTAGGACACAAATATTAACTTACCGTTATAGTATAAGGAGCAATCTTCTCTTTTTCAGTTGTGTCAGAAGATTCTTGTTCTTCAGGTTTACTATCACAAGGAATAGTTTCTATAAATTTATTTCCTGTTACACGAAATCTTATTGGCTCACCTAGAATCAACAACAAAAATAGTTTTCAAAGCGTGATTTCTTCTTCTTGTAAGGTATCAAACAAAGCATATAGTAATTTAACCTGGATCCATAAACAAGTCATGCTTTCCATCTTTTGACTCATACTCCCATATCCACACTTTCTCATCTTCATCATATCTACATGGTTGCTGAAGAGATTCAGGAGATATAAGGATATTATCAAAGAATCCTAGAGTCACTGCAAAATATAGAAAATGCACTACAGCAACACAACACCCCTAAGTATTTAAGGCAAAAAGCTTATAAACCTACCTCGCACACCTTCTTCACTACAATTTTTTATTTTGCCTAAAATTACTTCTTCAGAAAATGGTTTGAATACTACTAATCGGAAATTAACTTTTGTATGAGCTGCTCCATCTCCAGGAAGAATAAAGGATTCTTTAATGCATGTAATATCAAAAAGGGCAATGCACAATCCTACCTCTTTTATAACCTACAATATGATATATATCCATTAATATATACTAATATTAAATTAAAACAAAATTCAAAATACACATTTTTAACACAAAGAGGAGCAAAGATAAATATATTCAATGACACAACCTTGCCAACTAGGGTTTTGGTGAGATCTTCTGCGATTGCTTCATTAAGATTAATTCCGAACCGATGGGGTGGAACTCTCAAAGTTTTAGTCATTTCTGCGAGAACAAACATTCTGAAATGACAAGTGTAAGACACTGTCGCGCCTCACAATCTCTCGCAATAACACACGCACTAATGAGACAATTATTTATTCGTTATAATAAGAGTAACGTGATTGTCCGTAACGTTGGGTGATCGTGATAGTCCATCGCTTATCAATTACATGAACCATACATTTGCAATATCCCATTAACAAACAACATAACCCGATTTGTAAACAAACAAAATTTCCTTTGATGTTTTGAGCTCTAGTCGCGCTATTGTTTAACAATTGAAAAACGACTCATATACTTGGGCTTCTGAAACCTAGCTGATCAGCTGTTACAGTTTCGTTCAATTGGGAGCTTAAACATCACTACAGTGACGTCTCCATGATGACGTTTTAAGTCTCGATTGGATAACACTGTAACAGCTGATGAAGTGTCATCGGCCAGATTAGAAAACCTCAAATATAGATGATCACTCTGTGATCATCACAGAGTAACCACTTCGCATCTTCCATTGCGTGTCAATGCTCTTTGGACCCAGCATCGCCCGGCATCTAGCTCATCTATATTGCCAATCTTGCAAAAGTACTTTTGAATCAAAAGTTTTGATCAATTGGGAGGTGGATATCAAACGAGAACCTATACTCTTTGAGCTGGCGAGTGTGGGCCCCAACAGTGTGGGAGTCAGTGGGAGTAGGTTTATCGTTGGTATTGTGCTATGCGTCGCCCCCACACAAAACCATACGTTGAATGCATATCTCAATTGCTTTTAACTATAACATTGAGATGTAATGCTTATAATAAAAAAATAATTGTAAGACACGATGAGTAAGCGCGGTGGATGTAATGTTTATAATAAAAGAATAATTGTAAGACACGAGTAAGCGCGGTGGATGTAATGTTTATAATAAAAAATAACTAAGACACGATGAGTAAGCGCGCTAGTGTGAGAGATTTTTATAGTGCTCACAAAAAATTGAGGACAACTGTTTGTTCAACATCTAATACTGTTTTGACCGAGAATGATACCGTACAAACTGCTCACTTACCTACAGACACCGAATCAGCTATTACATATTTAAAAAATACGTTCCCTTTGGAGAAATTCAATGAGAAACTCCCGCCTGTTCTGTTGGTTCATCAAATATACAGTATTGTACAGTGTAAAACAACAGTTGATAAACAAATAGTAAGTATTATGGCACTTATTGTAAGTTCTGATTGAACTCTTAACTAATGTAGTAATTATAAAATGGATGTGTATTTTAATTTTTCAGAGAGCTCTACAATCCAGTGGTACGATTCGTTTATTTAAACTGGGTGGAGAAGAAACTGCGTTTGTAATCATATACACAGAGGATTTACAAAAACATATTTCTAAGAATTGCCCCCAGAAGCATGTAGTTAATATATATATCAATGAAATTTTGCCTTCTGTACAAGATGTCGTCATAGAAAAATCCGTTCTTAAGAATAATTTTTCCCTGTCAGACTCTTGTATCAGGTATAAAAATGTAAATTTAATTTGGAGAATGAGGACTTACGAAAGTTCACTCAGTGGTTATTATTATTATCATTATTATTATGTAATTTTTCCACAGTGAATTGATGAACTGTGGCCTGTTAGCAGCTCGATCAATTACAAGTTTCTGGTTTTCATTTCCTAATGCGGGTGAATTCATGAAGACGTACTTGAAAGGCAGAAAGTCAGTAATACGTACAATTCGAAAATGCAAATTCAGTGAAATATTGCAGAATGTAAGTGAGAAATCAGTCTTGTAAATTATGCATGTTGCTCTTGAATATATATTTATGTTGGTCAATTATTTGTTCCTCATGTTTTTTGTTATTTTTCTGAAATTGGACAATGTTTGGATTAAAAAGGGCTTTTTAAAGTAAGAGACATTTATAGTTCTGTGTGGCATTTCTTTCTCCATTACAAGCAATGCAAAAATTAAAATGATAACCATCTGTCACATATTTACGTGTTTCTCTTCTGATTTATTGACTCCAGAAAACATGACCTCTGTTTTCTTATTAAACTATTCTGAGTGTCCTTGTTACTGTTGGCACTTAAACTTATGTACTTATAAAATTTTTAATTCAAGATGCTCATTCTTTTGGCTGTCATAGAGTATTATGAAATTCTGAGATGAAAATCATCCAGCTTTTGAAGTTTGGGTATTCTTTAGGAAAAATGCATTTTTGATGCATACTTCAGTATGAAAGTTCATGCTGAAAATGAATTCAAAACATATTGTTTCCTTCTTTTCTATTCAGAAACTAGCTCAAAAATATTGGTAATCAGGTCATTTGGTCATCATGCCTTTGTTTCAGGAATTAGAACAAAGAAAACTTGAAAAACTTGCTAAATTGGGAATGAAGTATCATATACATGATATTATTGGGGCTGAATTGGTTCAATGGCAAGTACTTCTTATTCATTTTCTTTTTACTTATGAAATTAGCATCTATGCTAGCATTTTTGTTAGTTTCTTCCTTATTGTTGAGGAACTTTGTTAATAAAGTCAAGTTTAAAAGAAAAACTAGTATACTAGTAGTGGTAGGCAGTGGCGGATGCAGAGGGAGGCCATCCCCTCCCCCCCCCCCAACCTAGAGTTTTCCTTTATTTGGCAAAATTGATTTAAATATGTATATTATAAATACATAATGGTTTAAAAAATAATATTGTATAATATCATACATACGTTACAAAAATAATAAAAAATCAGTGGTGGTTTAGGCTTGGGCACTGTGGGCTCTGGCCCCTGGGTGGCAAATTTTCTTTAATCCAAAAGTTTTTTTATTTGAAAAATTATTTATTGACAGGAATGAATTACCTGTGTTTATTCAACAAGGGCACCTGAGCTCGGACAGCTGGCCAGCAAAGAAAATTGTGGATTTTTTTAATAAAATTATGTGAAATAATTTTTTTAATACTATAGCGTGTCAAAACGCATCTTTTTTCTTATATAAACATGTCTATTAAATTATGTAAAGATGTTGAATTAATATAAATTGAACAAATGCTTTAGAAGTTATTGAAATTTTATTGTCTAAATTGAAAATTAAAGAATAGAAACTAGTGGGGCTAAAACACCACACACTTTCTTGCCCTTAGTAAGAGTTATGTAATACTATTTTTACTGCAATTTCTGTCTGAATCTCAATCATAATTTTTTGTAAAACTCTTCATTACAAATTGTAATACATTAGGTGCGAAAACTAAATATTTTCAAGCAAATATCTACACAAATTCAACAATAAAAACAGTGTTTTATACAGCTAGATCATGTCCCAATAATGAGACGGAATTCACAGAAGTAAATAAAACCCACCTATCTGAATCCCCGTTCAACAATGAACTTCTCAAATATCCATCACTGAACTGTTGCCCAAGGCAGCGTACTGTGGTAATATAAAATTAATGTTTTAATTAAATTTCTTACAAATTTATGGTACTCAATTTTTCTTTCATGTAATATTTAAATTGTATTTTTAAGAGAGATAGATATCGATACACAATTGAAAACAAATACATTCCTTGTTATACATTATTAAATAGGTTTTAAATCATTTTTAAAAGATTAATTTGTAAACACATAACAAAAGCTTGAATGTGAAAAACAAACAAAGGAATATTAAATAATAATTCTGACTTATATAGCGTCCAATTGCCTCCAAGCATTTCTCTAATTATTCATGAAGCATGGAAAATTCAAAGCAGGTGACTATATCTGACACCAAATTACACAAAAAATACTTATATATTTGAAAAATTGAAAATGACTTTATTTGAAGATCTATTTGTGATGAAACATTTCATAAAAATATTAACATCGTAGTTGTAGAAAGACGCTGAAAACATTTATTTTCAATTTTCAAAAAGTAAAAAACTTTAACAAACATTAGACCTGCACCTTTCTCTTAAGTGTCCTTTATGCTATCAAAGGTCAAAATTAAATAAAGAAATGTGATGCCGTTTTTAAGAAAAATGGTTTAAAGAAACTAAAAATTGCCTATGTTTGATACAAAATTACACAAAAAATACTCATATTTTTCGAAAAATTGAACAAGACATTATTTGAAGTTCTGTTTTTTTATGAAACACTTCATTAGAAAAAAATTATGTTCATAATTGTAGTTGTAGGAAAACGCTGAAAAAATTTTGAATTTTTGCAAGTTTCAAATATCAGAATTTTGAACAAATGCAAGACCTGTGCTATTCTTTTGAGCATCCTATATTCTATCCAAGGTAAATATTTAATCAAAAAATTTGATGCCGATTTTGAGAAGAAAATTGTTTAAACAAAATTAAAAAATTCCTACATTTCATGCAAAATTACATGAATAGTACTGAAATTTTCGAAAAATTGTACATGACCTTATTCCAAAATCTGTGTTTAAGGGACAGATTTTTGATTAAGGGAAAAATATCTTTCTTCAGTATTTTAGTTGAAGGAAGTTGCCGAAAAAATTTTGAATTTTCACAATTTTCAAAAAATTAGTTTTTAAGTAAAATGTGACCTGCAACTCAAACGTCTTTTACACTATCCAACAACAAAATTTAAATAACAAAATTAGAGGAATTATTTTGAAAATGTTCCAGAGGCTTCATGCAACATTAAAATATCAGTTTTGCCTTTTTCCCCTGCAGCATTTCATAACTTTCTTTCTACTGCATAAGTGATAGCTAAAAAGTAAAAAGGGCAGAGGAATGTGTGCCCAGGGGTGCCCCATGTAAAAATACACCACTAGACAATAAAATAACAGTATTATTATAATATTTATCAAAAATCTATGCCCCCCCCCCTCTCCATGATCAGCTGGATCCCTGTATTTCAGAAATACTTCAAGAATGTTTTTTAATTTATGCACGTGTTAAACTGGTATTAAAATGAGTAACAGGATACTTTTTGTTGTTGTTTTTTTGCAGTGTGGAAACAACTTCAGGAACACTTCTTAGACTGAAAAAAGAGGCGAAGAAAAAATGATGATTGTAAAGTTCTTCCGTTGACTTGTAATTCTAGTCCTGTGATAAAAGTGGTGCAAGTGTTTCTGCAAATGAAGGTCAAGTACGAAGTGTCTATTGTTACAAGATAGTTACTTTTTCAAATTAACGTTTTTGTAATATTTATTTTTCATATTATTGGTAATGAATGTATTTAATATTGTAAAGAATCTCTTTATTAAAATATCTCATTAATCTCAGTTTTTGATTTAATAAAGTGCTGTTTAAATGTAAATATCTTAATCAATAAATACTGGTATATTTGTCATAAACAATTTTTCATTGCATGTATTTTACTTGAACCACAAGAGGAACTAGCCTGCATGTTTCATTTGTAAGGGTCCCACTTGCACAATGGTAATGTATCACACCACAATCATTCACCCACAACCATCAGTCCCTGGAGTCTATAGATAGGAAATGAATGTCTCATCCACCTCAGATCCTTGTAATAGTGTTCTGAGCCCTACATTAAAAATTTCATGCAGTGAGGTTCTTCTGCCTTGAAGATGTTCTTGCCTTCTAAAAAAGCTTGTGGAAAAAGAGGGGAAATAATGATTTTAGAAATTGCTTAAAAGAATGAAAGTGGGCATGGAATTCTGTACAGATTACAGTGAAACATTGTTGCTACCATGTTGGTTTTATGAGTATACTCTTTTTTTGTGATTTGAAAATTCTTGTGCCTGATTTATTTTAATAACATCAAGGTGCAAGCAATTCACAAGAGATCACAAACCTCATTTGCATCGTGAAATTTGTTTAAAAAAATATTGTCTTATTATTAAAAAAATTGTAGAGCATTGAGTCTACTTTAATCTTCCACATCCAAATTAATTCTCTCTTCATTTATGACAAATTGCAGAGAGTTTAAACAATACTCTTACAGATTTTTAAACAAACTGAAGTCACTGTGCATATTTTGACAATAACTCTCTTCAGTCATAATATTCCAAAATGTATTGAAGAAAACTGACAGATTCCCTAAACAGATCTTAAAATACAGACCAAAAGGAAGGAGAGAACCAGGCAGAAGGAGAACAAGTAGAAATATTTCTTCAAAGAGTATTTTCAAAATATTTCGTTAGAATATTATTGATCTAGCTTTACATAAAATTAATTAATTCCCCCATTACTAATTTTTTAATCCAGAAATGTTTTTGACGGTGATTTTAATATTTCAAAGAGGCTAGTAAAAATTATATATTTCAAAGTAAATTTAAGAAAAGAGAAATTTCAGAATTAGAACAATTGTTGGATTGATCCTGTTTCAAAAATGTAGATGTTTCAACTTTAAAATCTGACAACTAGTGATATTGATAAAAACTAAATTTTACTGTTAAATTTTGACTCTTAGCCATAATTGAATAGTGAAACCCTATTAATTAATTATAAGTGAAATCCTATTAATTTTGTTAAATACCATTTTTACCCAAATATAAGTCAACTCTGAATGTTAGACAACCCCCTAATTTTGAAGAAGCCTCCTGAAGATTTTTTAAAATTTTAACTAATTCTTTTTATTATGACAAAATAAAATTTCATATTGCCTTTTTGATGAGAATTTCAAGAATTATTACCATAAACAGTGGCAGATCCAGGGGGGAGGAGGCACGGGGGCCATGGCTCTCCCCCCAAAGGCCCAGACAAAAATGTTTGTTACCTTTCTTTATTTGCCAAAATTTATTTAAATATTTTTTATTAGAATTCTGTAATTATTAAAAAATAATATTGTATTGTATCAAATATACTCTTCCAAAATATACAATATAATAACAAATATGGTTAGTTTTTTTTTAATCTACAATGTCCCCCCCCCCCCAAAAAAAAATCACCTAGACCCACCTCTAGCTTTATAATGATGGGTCTTCGTAATGTGCGTGTGAGGGCCATGTCTTCACGATGTAATATGGCATGGCTTTTCGTGTCTTTCTCGGTCATGTTGCTTGATCTGCAGCACTGTTGGATACGGTTGCAATCATCCGACATCTGGCGACACGATTGAGAAATAATAATAGTAATAATTGTTATTATTATTCAATAATAATAATTACTGAATACAATACATATACAATTTCAGTCACATATACAATTTCAGTCCTGCATGACGAGTCAGATAGGATGTACGCAGTTGCACATATCTACATGAGCTCCAGATTTTTATCATTCTTTTCCTACACACTGTTGTGAGAAAAGATAAAAGCAGCATTTCAATATAAGAAATGTTCACCTCTGTGTGTGAGAACTGGAAGCAACATTCAATTTTCATTTGTATCAAGTATAAGAATCGTTTTCTTGTTCCTTAAAATCATCATGTTTTTTGTCACTTATTTTCTGAAAGTGAAAGTACTACTCTCATAAAAATGCTAAATAAATGGATAACTGAATGTAATGGTAATGAAAGAAACTAATTTATATTTTTCTAAAAATCTGCATGAAAAGAAATTGGGAAAAATATTTTAAATTGTTTTCTCTACTTTTTGCATGCACAATAAAAATTATTTAAAAAATAGTAGAATATGGAATTGTTGAAAAATTAGTCAAGTTTGCACACCCAGAAAGTCCATACAGTCCACTCAATCGCCTCATAAGTGCATAGATAAATATTTCTTCTCCCAGAACGGAGTGTATACATATGGGTTCTAGCTAGTGGCACAGCCCTGTCCACACTCTTGCCCTGGCCATGAAAACACGTACGTAGTGCTTGTTAAATTTTCTGTGTTTTTTCAAAAGTTGTATATGTATAATTTATTAAGTGCATTTTATTAAAGAAGGGAATAAAAAATTATGTAATTTGTAAGTCATTTTTGCTTTAATTCCAAACGGTAAAATGATTTTTGATTAAAGTATTTAATTAAATTAATTATAGACAAGAGAAAGGTATCGCGATGTTTAAAATATAATATCGCGTCAACTGCCATTCTTCCAAGGTATTCAAATTACCCGCAATTACTTCTCTGTGTAGGTCAGAGAGTATATACTATAGGTCCCCAAAATATCATTTAATCCCACAGAAAAGTTGGCGTCTCCGAATCCTCTATATCATGGAAGAATCAAAGAAACATGTGTTGTTCTATGTATTCATAGCACGGATGAATAATGTTCATAGCAAATAGATTAACCATAGATTAACATAATGTATTATTCATCCATGGATTAACATCCATGATCATAGCTCCATGTTGCATGTGCTTAGTTCTCCGAGATATTTTCATGGAGCAACGTTATTCTATGGAATTATGAAAGTTTGAAGATACGATTCCCGCGCGGGCCGTGCCGCGCGTTTGCCCAGCGTTTGCCGCTATTTCGTTGCTGTGGGTTGACTTCACCGTGGGTTTCTTGCAGCAGGTCTTCCCATAAATGACGAAGTGTCAATGAAAAAACTGTGTTTAAAATATGTCTGTACCATTTAGAGTGAGCTATTGAAAATCCACTTCGCAATATATTCGCTCAACCTAGTGTGAACTTTTATCTCAATAGTATGGTAGTAACAGAAATGAACAGTGCTAGTACAGGCTCCCTTCTGTCGTCGGGAGGTGGGTTAGAAGTGGACAAGATTCATGTTAGGGCAGATGGAAGTTATATAGACAAGTCACAAAAATTTATTCATCAGACAAAAGACTTCACCAAGCAATACGCTCACATATACGCTGTTCGACTTGTCAGAACGAGAGATGCCTTGACAAAACGAATTCATGAAAAATGGGGTAAGTCGCACTTGCAGTGAATTGAGTTGGCCCTATATTCGAAATTTTAATTTTTTTTCTTTTTAGGTGTAGATATTCCTGTAAAAAGGTTGATAGATCTTAATGAAGAAGACAATGAGCAATGTGTAATTATTGGAACTTTATTCAAGCATCAGGAGCTCAAACCAAGTATTTTGAAGGAAATCAGTGAAGAGGTATGTAAAGACAGGTATTTGAAAGTGACAAAATTAGAAATATTTTAAATGAATAATTTTTAATTTTACAGCATCAGTTGGCTCCACAACCCTCACGCAAAAATTTTGTTGATGAAGAAGATCAGTTAATACTGGAAGATGAACAACAAAGAATACGATTAATTGGAAAATTAAATGTTCATTCAGTGGTGACTGGTGTTGTGTGTGCAGTACTTGGTAAAGATACTGGTGATGGAAAATTTGAAGTAGTGGATTACTGTTGGCCTCATGTTCTGCCAAGAGTGAGAGAACCACTGTCGCCTGATGATAAGAGGCAAGTATTTTATCTGAAATATTGTGATTTGTTTGAAAACTATGAATATTTACATGTACTTGCAAAAACTTTTCATTTATATTTCCTTAGAATTTAAAAGCTTCATTATTAGAGGTTCCGGTTGATCCCGGGCTTACGGTGCACCTTTGTCTTTGCTGTCACGGCCTCCTTAAACTACTGAATGTATCGTTCACTTCTGATTCTTGTGTCGTTAACAATAGTCAATGATTCATACACGGAACGTTAAAACACTTGTTTTAGGAAATTCCTTTCGGTAGAAATGCAGTTTGTAATCAGTTTTGTTCATGCGTGCAGAATTGTGACGCTTCACTATGCGTGTCCATATTGAGGACGAAGCTCGGGCCTTCGGCCCTTGTGATAACATAAAACACCCTTGAGTCTGTCCAACGCATAATTACCTATGCATTTTATGCGAATATTCTTTAAAAATTATTTAGGGTGTATATGTTCTTTATGTTCTCCACGTTTATGCGAATAAATTTATTTTAAATAAGAGAATTTATTTTAAACGGAACGCTCACTTTAAAGATATTTTCCTTTAAAATATTTCTCAAAATAATATAAACGATTCCTTTGTGGTGAAGGATAACATTCCTGCGCATTAATTGGAAGAGAATTGGATCTTGTCAAGGCACAGCAATCAAAGAAGCCTATGCTAAGGTGTACCGTAAACCCAGGATCAGCCGAGGTTTCCAACGGGATTGGTATCAATACCCTGGGGTTCAATTAACTTTTGGAGGAGGTCAGGGATGATCAAGGGGTCAATTGTGGGCTTATAGATGAGAATGTGAGGGGTTCTGATTGTTATAATTAAGGTCTCATAGACTTCAAAATTGTATTGAAATTGGTAATTAATTAATTAATTGTTTTCTGATATCAAGCCACAAAACAGCTAATAATAAATAACAAAATTTGTTTCACTTTAGGAATTTCTCATTAATTGCATTCATGAAAATTGAACATTTGCAATTAGAATGTGCGATTCTGTTTCTGAAAACTATTCTTGATTATGAAGTATTTTAATGTTGTTTTAATTTTGAAAAATAGATAAAGCAAGCTCAAACAATTTCAAAAACTTAATTTTTCTTTTCAGTTTGCTACTGTTTCGTTCTACTTTTTTCTTCCTTTCCTTTAAACACCTCTCAAGTAGCTCCAAGAATCATTTCCCTCATAAACTGCAAATCAGCTCGTCCCCTCCATTGTGGATTCCCCCTTGCCAGAGTAGCACGAAATGGTGGTTTAAACAACTTTCTTAATTTGCATTGTGTTCTAAACTTCAGCCAAATTTCCTCTCGATACAAATGTCCGCTCCCTTGAAATTCCGAGAACTATAATGAATCTAACTGTAGCACATCTCCTAAATAAATGGTCAATACTTTTCTTACATTAATGTTCAATTTACAGAAATTTTCATTTTATAATTATTTGTATTACACCTTTTGATTTTAATTTCCTGGTTTTCTAATATTTCTCAAATTCCACAAAGATATATTAATTTAATTATATTTGGCATGTACAGGTTAGTCAAGTAACTTCAGCGCCCCCCTATAATTTTTGAACAGTTGAAGTTATTACAATGTAGTTTTCATGGAAGTGCATGAGGGATTGGTGCTAATTGATCTATGTATTAGTTTCCATTTTATCACTTGTATTTTATGAGATATTGAGGTAACTTTGCTTTTTCCAAATGGAATTACACATATTTTGGAGCCATGGTAACTCGGTGGTAGGGTACTGACTTCCTGACCTGAAGGACCCAGGTTCGAATCCCATTGTAGGCTAGAATTTTATCTAGTGATTTCTGGTGGCTCTGAGGTCGACTCAGCCTCCTTTCCAAGTGAGTACCAGGATCTTTCCTAGGGATAAGGGCAGCTGGAGCGTTGTGCTTGCCACACAACTTCCTTGTGCTGACGGCGACGAATAGGTGGAGCTCTATCTTCACCTCCCCTATAGGCCACATTTTCCTGTATGCAATTACACAGGGATACCTTTACCATACTATTTTTTTAGTGTATAACAAAATTACTCAAAAAAATGCTTATCTAACATATGACAGTATATGCATCATTGCATTTATCTTTATGCTCGTCATCGTAGACTAAAAAATATGTCTACTTCCATATGAAAAAAATCCATGTTACCTCAATATCACATAAAATACAAGTGATAAAATGGAAATGAATATATGTATAAACTAGCCCCATTCCCTCATGCACTTCTGTGAAAACTGCATTGCAATAACTTCAACCATCAAAAATTGTAGGAGGTGCTAAAGTTACATGACATTTTGTACATTGAGGTAGTTCTGTTAATAAATTCTGTAATCATATGCTTTGCATAGGTTTATTGTTCTGGTAAGTGGGTTGGGGCTGGCTAATAATGCAGATGCACTCCTGCCTCTGCAGTTGCTTACTGATTGGATCAGTGGGCTTCTTGGTGATCCCGAAGAACAAAGAAATCAAGCACAAGCTATTCGATTAATTATTGCTGGTGAGATGCATTGTTTTCTTTGCTCACTTAATTTTCATTTCACGAATGTTTAAAAATTGGCAAATGATATGTGTAATTTATTAAGTATTTTTCGTATTTTTGTTAATTAGGTAATTCAGTCCGTGATTGTGCACCTCATAAGGTGTCAGCTATTACAAATGCATTTAAAATAGATGTGGAAGATACACTGAATGCTACAAGACATCTTGATGACTTCCTTCATCAACTTGTTGTAAGTTTTTATATTTGTTAGTTATATTTAAGTAATTTATAAAGCTTGCTTTTATTTATTGCTCAACAAGTTGAATTCTTTGCTTGGAATATTCCTGGTGCGTCTCGGGGCCACTTCCTCCCCTTGCCCTTATCCTCTCCCCTTTTCTCTCTGTGGGTGGCTCACTGTAGCTCCCTCTACAAATGGAATGTTGCCGAAGGTGAGCTTGAGTAGTTTGCGCAAGGCTCCTCTGGCAACCCATGTGCCCTAGGTTCACTTTTAGATGGGCCTGATTTATTGTGAGAGGTCGATATTATCAACAACTAACAGAAATTAATTTTAATTTTTTGACTAATGCTAAACTGTTATCTTTCTTAAAGTATGGAATTCCACAAAATTAATTTTAATTTTGATAAAATATGATAAAGTGCAGAACTCGTGCCAAGGGTTTTTATTTGTTAAAAATAAAATTTTATCTTTCTTAACTAATGTTTGCTGGCTGAAGAGATCCATAAAAAACATCTTTCAAGATTTTACGTGCTAATTTTCTTTCAGATTATGGTATATATTTGTCACAGTTACCCAACTTACTTGGGCCTCAGTTTCTTCATTGTCATAAATGTATTTTAGTAAGAGGTTGGGCTTTTCATGAGGGTATGCCACAAGGAATCTAATATTGCAGTTCTTTGTGTATATGAAGTATATATATAATAGTATAAATCAGACATATTAAAAGTATGAATTGTTTTTTTGGCACCAATTTTGTTGAACTGAACTGTTACTGAACTATACTGTTTGATTTCAGATATCAGTTAAAAAACTATATGCATTAAACATCATTATTAATAATTTCTGAATAGAAGATGGACCTCCAAAGGTCTTTTCCTTTGATCCAATAGTATTTTAGTCACCCCGGTATCCTGGTCTTTGTTTGTTCTTAGTTCTCTCTTTTGTTCCTCTTTGTTTAGATTTCAGGGTCTGTTTTGGTGGCCAGGTTGGTCCAATTCTCTTTATGTGGCCTTCCCATTTCTTCTGGTATTTCATTGAGTCTTAAATGATGTTCTTGGTTATATCTTTCTTTCTTTTTTCTTCAATTTTATTTTCTCTTCTTGATTGACCTTAAAAATTGATGTGAATTTCCTCATTTGGGCCACTTTGATTCCTGGTCTGTATCGGTACCCATGTCTCATTGCCATACAGTAGTGTTCATTTTGCAAAGATATAAAGTAATTTTTGTTTTTGAGGTAATGTGAGGAAAATCTTTTTATACAATCATAGCGTCTGTAATAGTTTGATATCTGTTCACTGTTTTCAACATTTTAAAAATATTTTGTGGGAATTTTGTTTCTTAAGAATTAAAGATTGACCTTGTTCTATTATTTGTTGTGCACGTGTTTTAATAATGTATTTAATCACGTGTGTTCTTTCAATGATTTTGCAGTTTGTAAAATGGAAAAGACAAAATATTAAAGAATAACAATATGAAGGTTTATTGGTTTTTGTATCATTGTGTTACTGCTTTTATAACTGATGTTAATGTTACGTAAATTTATGTTGTCGCTAATGACCAGAGCTATTGATGTAACTTAAATACATGAATAAAAAAATAAAAAAGATGATTTTTAGCTGGAGCTATTGCTGTACAATTGTACAAAGAATGTGTGGTGAATCTCCTTTGATGAACTGCCTTTATAAAAAGACACAGTGTATTTGCTGTAGAATATTGTGTGATATTGTTAAGAAATTTCTAACACTTACTTATTCTAAATCTGGTTTCAGAATAAATTATGGAGTATAATAGTAATAATAATGTAATCTGTTGTAAACATTGTGACTTTCTGTTTTATGAAAATGAACTGTTTACACTTACTTTTAAGTTTGTTTTTTAATTTTAAAAAAATTAATTTATTTTTTTACACGGGTTTTTTCATGTTTTAGTTCAGATATTGTCAGTAAATATAATGTGACTATTGTGTGACGTGAATTATTAGAGTAATCATTTTCCTTCTTTTGGTTTTAATATCATTAAACCTTTCTTTCATTATTGTAAGGAATCCTCGTTTTGAATTTTATGATAGAAATTAAAGATAGGCAATTTTTTATTTTTCCCCCCAGAGTTTTATAGATGTGGATGTAATGCCTGGAGAACATGATCCAGCTAATCACATGTTACCACAACAACCATTACATTTCTGCATGTTTCCAAAGGTATGAGAAGTAGTATTCTTGTATTAACTCACCTTTGAGTTATTTTTACTTAAAATGTTTTATTGATATTTAGATGTAATGTGAAATAACTTGTTTTTATAGGCAAATGCTTTTGAAACACTTCATTGTAAAACTAATCCTTATGAATGTGAAGTGGCAAATTGCCGTGTGTTGGGTACATCAGGACAACCTGTAAATGATGTTGCTGCCTACAGTAAAGTGGAAGATCCATTGACAATTCTTCAGCAGACATTGGAGTGGGGTCATATTGCTCCTACATGTCCAGATACTCTCTGTAAGTACAGGTTATGATTAGGACTTTCTATTAATCCCTTAAAGAAGTCATGCAAGTTAAGCAACTTGAGACACCACATATTCCTGGATGGGTGACTGTCTGGGAACTCGAGTTACTGAAGACACTGAGGCCCTGGCTGAATGGATAAAAAATAATGACTACTGCAATGTTACGACACAAAAAACAAAATTTTAGAGAGGAGTATACCATACATAGTGGATGCCCAAAAAATGTATACACTAGAGGCGGTCTTATCTGCTTGTTGAAATCTGTACGTTGATCTCCCTCAAGAATCGGATCTGTCAGAACCGCTTCATTCTTGGCTGTTCTTGTCAGTATCGGCAGACTCTCAGCCGCTCGGCACAGGCTCAGCCACTCAATGCAACTACAAAATGTAATGTCGCCGCACGTTGTGATTGCTAAACTCATTCAATTAATTGCAATTGATTAATTATAATCACAAGAAATACAATTTCATTTGATCTATTAATATGTTGAAAAGTAACAATCAATCGTTTAATTGGAAATAATTTTAGAGAGACAAAACAAAACAATACAATTTTTGAAATAATTAAGTGGGAGGTGGAGTGTGAAAAGTAATTTAAAATCAATGTGTCACCATATCCATAAAATAGAATAAAAAACTAAAAAAGTTTCATCAATTCCTTTTACACTGTGAATTATCACACACTATTGAAAGGTTATTAATTGGAATCTGTAATGATGTAAATGGACCTGCAGTTTATTTGCTTGTAAGCAACGAAAATACCATACAAGGCTAAAAGTTAACAATCCAGAATTACATATGAAATGACAAAAATATGCATTGAGGGAAAAATAATTCATTTCATACCTATTGGATTCATACCTATATCCATTTAAGTTTCTTCCATATTCGAATGTAAGCCATATTTATTAAACACAATAAACATTTGGTAGTAATTTCATTATATAATAAAAACATATATGCTAAACAATATTTATACTGGCCGCCAGTTTGGAAGTCCAGTGGCTGGAGATGCGCAGTAGCAAGGAAAAACCATGTGACGGTCATGAGCGAATAGGCTTCAGTCTTGTATTCACTGCGGAAGAGAACGGAGTTCCCATGCTTCCTCGCGAATATCCACTATAGTTTCTTGTGATATCGTGTTTTTTCGAACAAAAGTTAAAGTTGAATATGTGCGAAGAAAATCGTAAGCGTGAAGTGCTGAGAAGTCAAGCGCGAAAGATGGTATATACTGTTTATTTGTTCTTCAAGAAGGAAGCAGACGCAGGGCACCCTATTTTCGACGTTGCCAAAGTTCAACTGCGGACAGCGGCAGCTTGTGACATCGCAGTAAAAACTGTTGGACGCATTTTGAAGACTGCCAAATCATCTCTTGCTGCTTCGGGGTCCGTGCTTCTGAAATCACCTGGGAAACACTGCAGGAAATCACGTACGATAACAAATCTAGATGATTTCGACAAAACAGTAGTGCGGCGGGCTGTATTAGAATTTTACGACCGAGGTGAATATCCTACAGCTGAAAAATTAACTCGGAAGTTGAAAAAAGACATTGCATATAAGGGCAGTGTGATGTCAATGTACCGCATTTTAAAATCAATAGGTTTTGAGTATGTTAAATGCAAGGATGGTAGAAAGTTCCTCATGGAACGCAGTGACATTGTGGAAGCTCGCGTTAGGTTTTTGAGAGAAATGCACAAGATTCGCACTCAGGAACCTAACACGTGCATCTATTATATGGATGAAACCTGGGTAAATCAGAATGATTCCAGAAATTATTTCTGGCAAACTCGTGACGGAGCAGGAGGACTGAAAGTACCGGTAGGAAAGGGGAAGCGGCTTATTGTTTGCCACGCAGGGTCCGCCGAGACTGGGTTTATACCTGAGGCAAAACTTGTTTTCCTCTCCAAAAACTCAAAGAGTGCGGATTACCACTCCGAAATGAATGCCGTGACGTTCAGGGAGTGGTTCAAGAACAGCTTCCTGCCTTACCTGCGTCCAAATTCTGTTATTGTTATGGACAACGCTCCTTATCATTCCATGGTTTTGAATAAGGCACCGACGTCACACACACGCAAGTCAGAGATATGTGACTGGCTGCAAAAAAATGGAATTGGTTACGACCCATCCCTGACCAGAGCAGAATTACTACAAATTTGTAAAATTCATGCAAGCCCACGAAAGCAATATGAATTGGACGAAATTGCGAAAGCAATGGGTCACAGAGGGATTCGCTTGCCGCCTTACCATTGCGCTTATAATCCCATTGAAAAGATTTGGGCGCAAGTGAAAGGGTATGTGAAGGAAAAAAATAACACGTTTAAAATCGCAGACGTGGAAAGACTTACACACGAGGCTATAGATCAGGTGACTCAGGCAGATTGGGCATCGTGCGTGCGCCACGTCGAAAATCTTCAAGAAGATGATTTTCGGAAAGAGCTTTTGAGAGACGATATTATGGAACCAATAATTATAAATGTTTTAAATAACTGTTCATCTGAAGAAAGTAGCGATGAGAGTGACAACTCAGACTGCAAGAGTGGCGACGAAGAAGACGATGTCTCTCTCGATTAAATTTGTGAATAAAATGAAATGTTCTATTGTATTTTTGATAATTTCATTTATTTTATATTATATGTTGATACGAAAGTTATCAATGTGTTTATTTACTACCTTGTACATCCCCAACCCCGCATGTACCTTTGATTCCCATGTTAATACTTACATACATTCTTTTTTTTATTTACTATACGTTTTTTCAAATTAATCTTTTAGCTACGGAGTTTTTCGTAGAAAGACATTGGCGCCTCACAGGCAGTGGGCCACAATGGGGCGAATAATAATAATATTAGAATGGTTGAATAGCTTCCTGTTGATCCTATTTGGTCCAATATATTTAAAAAGAACCATCTTTCTACAATAATAATAATAATAATAATAATAATAATAATAATAATAATAATAATAATAATAAATACAGTGACTGAAACATTCAAATTGGAATACACTTTTTAATTTCTTTTTTATTTTACCATTCTGGGTAAAGTAACAATGACGAGCTGCTGCTCAAACGAAAGAGAAAAAATATTTCTGGTACAACTTCATAGTTAGAAACGTATCTGAATGAAATTAAAATACTACTTTATTCAACAAATTGTGCAAGTTAATTCCAGTGCAAGCCCTAATTCCGTCACAGATTGCAAATGATATTAAGTTTATTAATGGAGGTCAATAACAAAAATATTACTATCATTTTTTTTGAATTCCTCTTTACTTTTCACTGTTACTCGTTTTTCAATATTTCATAAACAAACGTGTCGTCGATAAAAGAAATGAAGTTTGCAAAACCATTTGAAAATGTAATGTTTTCTTGTTTTACCGCGGAAAAAGATGCTCATTTACATAAAAACTTCTCAAACCTGAAGAAAGTCTTTGGGATTACACGTGTGAATCATCTTCCCCTTATCCTTATTCTTTTCAGATTTCTTCTCCGTCGTCTTAGATTTCTTCTGTGTTACGGTACCATTCTAAGGCGAATGTAAGTTTTCATTATCCTCTTAATTTGCTCCGAAGCCACGGCACACTGTAAATGCGCAGAATGCCACAACTGCCCACGAGCGCTCCGGGAGACTTCTCTATCAAAGCCTTGCGTAGGTAGGCCCGGGCTCCAATACGTGGAAATAGCCAGCTCTCAGCATGTCATCCTCAGGAAGCGCGAGATAAGCTCTGTCACTTGCCTCCAGAGGTCAGACGAGAAACATCCTCTTCGTACCGCTGAGCTGAAAATCGCTGAGAAACTAAAAGGTTAAGTTAAAAATTGAAAAGATACAAATGTAAACTTCTGGTTCAGTATGAATTACTATTGCGTTTACTGCATGAGCGTAATATGGAATAAAAGTTGTGGAGGGAGAGAGGGCAAAGGAAAATGTATCCAACTTAACAGCAGTCTGAAGATAAAAAAATACATTACACATTATTTTCAAATAAAATTAATATTTTAAATATTTTATTTATTATACTATATTATCTGACTGAAGTTTAATGAGATAGTAGCATTGCAATTGAGTCAATAACTAAAAATAAAACAAAAATATGGCTTTCAACAAGCGAATTGTTTTGAAAACCCGTAATACATATTGCGCGTACTAAATATTGCCTGTAATTGTTCTCGGTTTCTGCAGGTAGGGAGGTGTTAAAACGCCTTCGTAGAAATTCCCAATGACAGGTCCAACGGAGAGAGGAAGAGAAAGAGAGAGTAACAAGAAATTTGGCAACAAAGCAAAAAGATGCTCCCTCTCTCTCTGTGCAGCCACTGGACTTCCAGTTTGGCGGCTAGTGTACATGGGTACTGTTCCTTCGCTGTGTGAGAAGGTCTTTTCTTCACTGTGCACAATTTATTGTGGAACAGTTGATGTAAGCCTAGGATGTACGATTGGGATTAGTGAAAGTGAAAATGATTTCAACATACATTTTTAACCAAGTCTAGAAGAAAATAGAAACAAATTTCAAGAAAAAAGTTTCAGAAAATACCTTAAAATACGTTTACATGAAAATAGGCAAAATAAATATTAGTGAGAACTGTTTTTCATTATTTTTGCCTATATGCCAAAAGCCTAATGATATCTACAAAAACTGTAGATAATAAACAAGAACAAACGAAACTGAGGGCGTTTTTGTCGGCTCTAGTATACACACTTTAATAGAATATATTTATTTAAAATATTTCAAAGGAAAATATTTGAATGGAAAACAGCAATAGTGTGTAGTATGATCTGTAAACAGATGTACTCTCATATGTTATGCTAGTGTTGCTATGCCCGAGGCCAATCAACAATGAACAAATTCAAGCTAAGGTGCATGACTGGTGAACAATAAACGAGGATAATTGTGATTACTGGTGTGCAAACAAGACGCATGTTTTTGTGGAAAAGACTTTATGTACTGGGAATTTATGTTTAGTGAGGGTTGTTTATCTAGGGGTCTCATTGTACCATTCTTTTTTGGAACAGTATCTGGCGAAGTGTACCTGGACATAATATACACATCTGTCATACTCGCCGTTCATGCAATTGGTGAAAATGAAGTTTATTTCCACAGGATGGTGCATTACCATCAACATGATCATGCATGTCTTGATGACAATCTTCAATGGCACTGAATAGGATGAAGATGTTCGATGGAGGTTTCTCTGTCTTCTCCAGATCTAACTCCATTGGATTTCTGTTTATAGGGAATTGTAAAGAATGTTGGGCCATGTACCATAGAAAATCAGCTGCAGTGGAAACGCTTCGGGAAGAAATTGAAACTGCATGAGCTGCAATCGCTGAGAATGCTCTTGCAAACGTTGCTCAAATATGGTCCAATGTACTCAGAAGTGATTGTTGCCAATAGGCATTTTGAGCCTGTTGTAACGGTAAAAGTCTAAGATGATTATTGTCCATTTTCAGCTTTGTATGAATTCAACTTTGTTGCAATAACACTTTTTACTTTCTCATATGCCAATGTGTATACGGAGTAATATTGAGAAGTATTGAGAGAAAGTATGTAATGTTGCGCGAAAAAACTGCGGATTTTCAGCACAAAAGAATTAATTACCAAGCCCTGACAATGAAAAAGTGAATAAATCCAGTTGCTAAATTAAGAAAAAAAAATCCCATAACATGTGGAGTAGCCAGAATCCCTGTTCTATGGGTCCTTGATCCCGAAAAAACAATTGAAAGCAAAATGTCCGTCCATCCATCTGTCGTATGTGAACAAACCTAGTGCCTAAACCATATGTATGATCTTTTCCAAATTGTAGAAACCCCTGTCGAACTGCCTCTAGTTGAATCTTTGAGATTTTAAAACACATTCTTTAAAATTTGGGGGTACTTTACATGAAGCCCCTTGGACATTTTCAAACTTTTCTCAAAAATGGCTCCAAATTTTTTCTGTAAATTTCTTGTAAGAATAGGATAAAATACACTTATAAAGGTGGCATTGGTCCGAATTTCGCAGTTAACTCTGAATATTCAAAAATTGCAAAAGTTTGAATTTTTTCGGCGTCTTCCTGTAACTATAAAATTGAAGATAGGAATTTTCTCATTCAAGTGAAATTTGTTGTCCATAAATAGTTCATTCATTAAGGTCCAGTACATTTTTTTGAGAATTTTAGTTGTTTTTGTGCATTAGTGCATGCAATGTTTGCAATTTTAAAAAAATACAAAAACAAGATTTTGTCAAAAACGACTCCAAATTTTTTCTTTAAATTTTTGGTAATGTTAAGGCCAAAGGAAATCCATACTGTGACATAAATGTCATATTGCTCTATTGTTTTGCTTTTTCAAAAATTACAAAAAAAATATTTTTTACTTGTCTCTCACGTCAGTAATATTTACATTAGAGGCAGTCTCTTCGTTATTAAATTTATGAGTACATGTACTTTAAATAATGTCAAATAAAGTTTTTACAAGAAATCAACATTTTTTGTAAAGATGAGCTCGAAATTCCGCATTTTCAGAAATGCTCAATCGCAATTTTCTCAAAAATGGCTCCAAATTTTTTATTCTAACATTTACAACGGATGGTGGTAATGGCACTGTTTAATATGACATAAAGTTTATTTTGGTACTTTCATTGATTTTTTCAAAATTTACAGAAATGTAATTTTTTTTCAATATCTCTCACAAAGTTAAAATGCACATTTCAATGGACTTGTGTACATAGTGAGTTGATGGTCTTCAAATTACTTCTAATGAAGTTTTTCAAAAACTCAATATATTCCTGTGAAGAAGAGCTTCAAATTTCGCATTTAAAGAAATGCTTAACGCCATTTTCTTAAAGATAGCTCCAAATTTCTTAATGAAATTTGCTATTTAGGACAAGTTGTTAGACTTCCTTAATATTCTGAAAATAATTTTTGATTCTACAATTTGGAAACCGAAAAAATAAGAAAATGTCAAAAAATATACTTTGGGCGGGGATAGATTGCAGCAGGTGAGGAGGAAGGGCAAGACTGTACAGTACTAGTCCACACCAAGGAAATTATAAAATTTTACTATGAGAAAGTCTGTGCCATTCTGTAGCACCCCTAGTTTTTTGCTTGTAGAGGAAATGTTTTTGTTTGTTAGGAGAAGCTTTTTTGTTTGCATGTAGAGTGTATACATTTTTTGACACCCTGTTTCCTTGTACGGTGGGGCCCTGACGTTATTGAATTGTAAATATGGCTTTAGAGAGAAAGCATTGGCATGTCCAGTCATTTTTATTACTTCTTGCTATTGTAACTCCCCTTCAACCATTCAAGTTACAGCTGTTGTGTTGAATGAACCTTTTATCAATTTTGCGAGTTTTTGAAACACATTGATTTAAAATATAGTGCATAAAATGATACATGATGAAACAAAGGAATGAATTCACTAGATTCTCAAATTTGTCAAGTAAGAAGAAGCTAAATGATAAAAGTGGTATTCTCGAACTTGTAATTTCTGTGGTGACTGGCCATTCTGATTGATATTTGATGAATTC
Source organism: Teleogryllus occipitalis (assembly GCA_011170035.1). NCBI lineage: Eukaryota > Metazoa > Arthropoda > Insecta > Orthoptera > Gryllidae > Teleogryllus > Teleogryllus occipitalis. The sequence goes on along the minus strand of BLKR01000616.1, from coordinate 34,664 downwards.
TGTAAGGCTATTGGTTTCTAATCCACGATAAGAATACCACAGCCACACATGTAGTTGCATTCGCAATGGGTATGGGGGAACTTGTGGGGCTTTAGACCCCATTTCTCTGATGCCATTGACACATTCACAAAATTTTCTGTAGTAATAAATCATTCAGTAAAACAATGTAACTTCATTATCTGTGCCCGCTTTCTAGAATTCAGTGGGAAATATAGTTATTCAAATTATTGTTTCAATGTTGGTGCGGCAGGAAGTATCATTCCTTGACGAAGGACATCATGGATAAGAGCCCAAAATTTATTGCTTATTTATCCTTGAAAATAGATTTTTTTACATGGGAGCAGGGTTGTTGGTTTTCTCTCTCTCTTTTCATTCAAAATTCAAGTAGTATATGACTTAGTGTAGGGATCACAGAATTTTGAAAATGTGCACAGAATTCACTTCTCCCCGTAGTATGTCATACACAGTTTTAACTGTTTTTTGATGTAAAATAAATTTAAAAAAATTTATTATATAAATAACTATCTTTCAACAAAATTTGATCAATAAATTAATAAATAAAAATTTTAAAAACAATAAAAGAAAAATTAATTCATTAGAAATCATCCAGTTGGTGGCTGCGTCATTGGCAGTGGGAAAAAAACTTATTTTAAAAGTTATTCATTTATTGTAAATGAAACTCCTAATTCTATTAGAGTGAATATTGGCAATTCCTACCTCCTTTGAACATCACTATATTATTTTTATTCTAAAACAAAAACAAAAGAGTAATTTGAGAAAGTTGAAGCAACAAAAAACTGTTTAACTATTGAAAAACTCAAAATATAACACTTCATTGAAGACAAAACATTAAAAATGATAACTAACTGTACTTCTTCAGTGTTGATGCCATAATATTACAAAAATAATATTTTGTTGCAGCTGGTTTCCCATATTATGATGAAGATCCATTCATTATTACCGAATGCCCAGATGTGTTCTTTGCAGGTAATCAATCAGCTTTTCAGACTAAGATGTATGAAGGTAAGTAGCCTTTTTAAATGTAATTAAACCATGAAATAGATATTTTGCATGTGATTTTGTACTTTTCTTTGATTTTACATATGAAATGTGCATGTTGAGATGGGAGACATATAAATTAATACTGTTGATCCTTATTTTTCATTTAGGCCCAGAAAGACAGAAAACTCGACTTGTGTGTATCCCATCATTTGCTAAGACTCATAGTTGTGTGGTTGTGGAATTAAATTCCTTGGACTGTTATCCTGTATCATTTGGTGCTGGTGATTTTGCAGATTCAGAAATGTAGACTTGCATTGTGTGAATATTTGTACTCAGCATTATAAACAGTTACACTGCCCTCCTGATGTGAATGACATCTCCTGTTGCGTCTTGGGGAAGTGTGTTTCAGATGTTCAAGAAAGCGAAACATTTCATTGTAAATAGCCATTTAAGATCCTGTTTACTGAATGTCTAATGTGTATAAATGTATTGAAAGTTCTAAAAGGAGAACATGTGAAAGCATCCGAACATTTACACTGATAAAATTTACATTCATTGTTTGAAGAGGTCATTCCAAAAATATGGTTGTAATGTTTTGCTTTTATATGCCTTTGCCTTCCTAAAAGCAAACATATTTCTTGAATACCCTCTAAAAATATATTTTGAAAAGTATATGTATTTGATGTTTACGGTAGGGTTTGAGTGTTGTTGGTATTATAGTGTGTTTGTATATCTGTGCTGGTTGTATTATGGATATGATAGCAAATTAGGAAATTGTTTACCTCTTATTTTCAAAATGAATCCTGTTATTCCCATTCCACACCTAGAGTAGTAGTGGTTTGGTAATGGAGAGAATTTGATGTTTGTTGTTTGTTTGATACTGCCCTGCATTATTTTCTCTCTGAAAGTTTTTCAACAATGTGTTCTAGTATTGCAATTTTATTATAATTACATTTAGTGTATTTCTTTCAAAAAAAAAAATTTTATTTGCATTGGGTTTAAAACTTACTTCTTGCAGGGTTTTACTCATTCTTATTACATACTATAAAAATTATTGAAACAAATCAATATTGGAAATATTTTTTATGGTATAATGTGTAAAAGTTTCTTGACTTTTTGTGCTTTTTGCAGAGTATTTTAGGATAATGTTATAGTTAATCTTGATAAATCAAGTATTTGTTGTGAGAGAGTGTGCATTCTGAAAATTATATTTGAAATTGTGTTCACCTGACAATACACTTTTATAATTGTCTGAGGGAATACTGATTTTTTCCATGACTAGAAGTAGATATTAGTTTGATATGCCAAAAGAGGGAATTGGAAATCTTTGTTCCAGCAGTAGGAAATGTTTCCCTAGTGATAAAAGTTTCTCCCTTGTTTACACTCTATAGAATGTTATATACAACATTGAAAATTTATTGCACATAATTTCAGACATAAATGAACTTTAATCATCAAACATTCAATTTTTTCTTCTGTTGTAAAAAATAATCAATTTCTCCCTGCTTAATGATTAATTTCAGCAAAACTGGTATTCCCTGACTGGTCTGTCTGATTTTGCAGCCCCTTCAATTTGACATGTATATTTTGAGTTTTGGCAGTCCTTTACATGAAACCTTAACATTTTCAAAATTTTCTCAAAAAGGCTCCAATTTTTTTCTCAGAGAAATTTTAAAACTGCAATATTGAATATAAATATTTCTCCAAATTAAATTTTACCTTCATAATTAGTTCTTCAATAAATGTCATGTACTTTTTTAAAAAAGATTTTAGTAGTTTTTGCTTGATTTTCTGTGAAATATGGGCAATATTAAAAAAAAATTATTCCCCAAAACTGCTCTAATTTTATTTTGTAAACATTTTATACTGAATAGAAGGATATTGCTAAATGCACTGGATAACAGGACTGTAACGCTTTTTTGATGTATTTTTATCTTTAAAAAATTACACCAATTTCATTTTTTGGAAATATCTCTTATTATCAATAGTCAGACCTCCATTTATTGAACCTCTATATATCGAATTATTTTTCTGTCCCTTGAAAATCTCGTTTAAAAACATTTCTATGTATCGAACCCCTTTTCTTAATTAACTATTTTTTCAATGAAATAAAAATGTACAGTACAAGATGTTCAATAATTTGGCAGGCATTTTAATCGAGACAAAATGTTCCAGACGAGTTTCAGTGGGTGGTAACAAGTGAACAGTATTTTGAATGGAGTGCATCATATGTGCTACATTAGAATTTTTTTGCAATGTCAATTCAATGATTTGGTACATATGCAATACTATTTTTGGGTTACTATTCTTCAATGTGTTGTATGAATTAATAAATATTTTTTAGTTCTTGAGTTTTCTATTGTACACAATTTTTCCTAAACTAACTTAATTTGCAAAAGTTTCTGTTAAGAAGTTTTTATGTAACAAATGTTATTGAAGGAACTGTCAGATTCGAGATATGCAGGTCCAACTGTATTTATGTTATAGGATATTTTTATTCATTATTGTGTTTGTAAGTACAAGTACATTAAATGATTTCTCATGAAGTTCTTCAAAAAAGTCAAAACTTCTGTGTAAATTAGGTCAAACAACTTTTCAAGAATCTAGAAATGCCAAAACTACATTTTCTCCAAAAGAACTCCATGTACCATTGAGTGCGCCGTGTACCATGGCGAAACCTTGCGAAGATCTCCGACCATTCTCGCCAAGACCGAAAGCAACAGTGAGTTGCCAGATTTCTCTTGCTACTCGCCCAGTCGCTCACTTCAGTTGCTAGGTGTCTCCTGTAGATTTCCCTGAAGAGACTCGCAGGGTGGGAAAATAATTCCCTCGAAATACAAAACACTCCCCCAGAAAACTCAGACAAAGTTGAAGCTCCAAACATCCTCTCAGACCCGCATGAAGGGTAATATCACTCGGTCATCTGACCCGGACCCGCTTTAAAATGACCGATCCTCAAACCTCGGCCAACTACCCCGACTCCTGAGACTCGCTCTGAGCGATCTCTTAGCCTGTCGAGCAGTGCTCAGGAGGAGTCTGCCTCAGAAGAAACTTCAGGCGGGGTGTCACCCGTCCTTTGGAGAGCAGAGGCGGAAACGGAAAAAGGAAAAGAAAAAGTCCTCTTATCCTGGAATCTCAATGGATTTTCTCTCCTGCGGGACGAACTAAAACTCTTGTCCCGTCATACGCCCTCAATTTTTTCTTTACATGAAGCACGTCTTGTTCCACTACGCCCCTTGTCCTTTCGCGGTTTTACCCCATATCAGGTTGATGTCGATGACGGCTTGCGTGCTCACGGCGGAGTCGCTACTTTGGTTCCCGACGCGCTGCTTTCTGCGGAAGTCCCTGTTCAGACTGACCTTCAAACAGTATGTGTGCAGGTATATCTACCATCCCCCACACTCACTGTATGCAACATCTATACTCCCCCAGGACAAATGGTGTCAGTCGATGACCTCCTAGGCCTAATAAACCTATTGTCCACACCTTTCTTGATTATTGGTGAAGTAAACGTCCACAGCCCTCTTTGGAGTTCTTCCCGTACTTGTCAAAGGGGTGTCGTTTTGGAATTGTTATCGACACCACTAATCTGGTGATTCTCGATACTGGTGAACTAACACATTTCGCTATAGCTATGAACTCGAGCACGGCTGTTGATGTAGCCCTTCACTTGCTGCTGCTATGCAGTGGATCAGTGCAGTGTGCTGACTGGTCGACATTCCAAAATAATGTTAACTTGTCAGATGGTCCCTTCGACAATGTGTGGACGAAATTACTGCACATTTTAATATCGCTATGCACTTTGGTGCTTCTATCGTAATTCCGAAATCAACCGGTAAACCGCGACACCCTTTTGTCCCGTGGTGGAATGTTAACTATTCTAGAGCGGCGAGGGCTGGTAAAATAGCACTGGCACTATTCAAACATCCAACTGTGGATAACCTCATCGAATATATTAGATGCAGGGCCAAGACTAGGAGAACAATTTTAGAGAGCAAAATTGCATCATGGAGAGCATACGTGTGCTCTCTCAATTGCCACACGCTCCCACGCCTGGTATGGAGTAGAATTCTCCAGATAAAAGGTCGCTCTTAATTCGGTGTCAGGTCTTCTTCAAAATGTAGAGATAGATATCTCCAGATATGATTGGAGACGAACTCGCCGCGCACTATGGACACGTATAGTTCGACGAACTATGCTCCTGCCTTTTATTCAAAGATAGGATGGAGAGTCGTTCTTTGGAATTTTCTTCCTGAGCGTCTGCCGATTACATCCTTTTCTGAATGTCGAAAATGTGATCTGCTCTCGCTTTGGCGAAAAGAACTGTCCCAGGTCCTGATGAAATACATAACCAAATGCTATTAATTTCTCCTCTGCCTTTACAATTGCATCTGGGAAGAGCACACCATCCCTGCTGTATGGCGAGAAGCCCCTGTGATCCCAGCTCTAAAGGAGGGAAAGGATCGGTCGTTGCCAGCGACCTCCGTTCTCTTGTCTCTTACCAGCTGCATCTGCAAAGAGCTGGTACGGATGGTAAATCTGCGTTTGGTCTGGACTTTGAAGAGCAGAAATCTGCTCGCATCAAACCAGTGCAGATTCAGGAAACACCGGTCAACACTGGACCATCTCGTAGCTTTCGCAACTGAAATTTCAACATTGTTCGTCCTGAGACAATATCTTGTAGCCGTACTATTCGATATAGAAAAGGTCTACGACACCCCTCGGAGGTACGTCATTCTGCGAACCTTGCACTCGTAGGGATTGAGGGGGATGCTCCCCCTATTTCTCAAAAAATTCTTATCGAATTGATTTTTCAGAGTTCGCGTCGGTGACAAACTGTCTAGCAGTCACCCTCTTGGAAACGGCTTCCCCAAGGGTTGGTACTAAGTGTCACTCTGTTTTCCATTGCCATAAATAGCATAGCGTCGCTCTTGCGAGAACCTGTAAAGGCATCGCTGTTTTTGGATGATTTTGCCATCTTCTGTTCATCCAGCAGTATCAGTAATCCAGAGGCAACTGGTGCTCAACAAACTTCACGAATGGAGCACGTCAACAGGCTTTACGTTCTCTCCTACTAAATCTACTGGTGTGCACTTCTGCAGGATATACCACTTGCATAGCAATCCAGTCCTTTACTTGGGAGGAAAGCTGCTTCTATTCGCCGAATCTTGCAGGTTCCTGGGACTCACTTGTGACATGTTCCTCACGTGGTGCGCTTTTATCCGTTCACTACAAACCATATGCGTTTCCCCTCTTAATCTTCTTCGTATGTGGGATGTTTTCGCGTTAAAAATAGGCTCCTGTCGCCTTTTTATTCCCCTAATTCCAGGGAAAATTCTGAAAGCCAATTATTAAAGAACTATTAGTTTACCCCAGCGTAAGAATTATAGAATATTGAGGTTGTCTGGGCGAAACGATATCGTTTTCTCTTGTAATGCGTGCGTGAGAGCTAACCTTGCGCGCCAATAATTCAGCTGCGGTCGCAATACCAACCCTACACAAATGAACAGTAGCATAGATATGTGCGCATTAACAGCTTTTCACTCGAGCGAGGCGAGTCGCCGCGTCCCATTGTGTCTTTATTTGGAAAGTCATTTGATTCTCGGAATGTCGAAAATGTGAAATGCAATCTTTTTCTGGTCGCTTTCTAGTGTTCGTCCTGTGGCGCGTTCTAACGCCAGTCTTAAAAAGTAGTTCAAACATTCAAAGCAGTTCAGCCGCTCCAAAGATATTCATACGAAAAATGTATTGCCTTTCTCTGTGGAAGTCCGCCCGCGGGTTTTACAGGAAAAAATTAGTCCAAACGGGACGTTTGAAATGTATACCCTTTGTTGTTAATTAGCGCCAAGGAATTGATGAATGATTGAATTCCAAGCACGGCGCCAATTTGAATTAATTTTGGCCACCTATGTGCCAACACTAGGAATAGTGCTAAATGCACTCAATAAGATGAGATTAACGTCATTTTGCTTTATTCTTTTGTGTTTTTTCAAAAATTACAAAAAGGTAAATTTTTGACTTTTCTCTCACGTCGTAAATATTATATTAGAGGCGATTTGTTCAGATGATTGCATTTATAAGCACCTGTGCTTTAAATCATGTTATATAAAGTTTCTCGAAAAGTCAACAGTTTTCGGCGAAACTGACCTCAAACTTCCGCTTTTCAGAAACACACAAACGCCATTTTCTCAAATAGTCTTCAATAAAAAAAAATGTGTACGGATAATGCTAATTGCACTGTTTAAGGTGACAAAATTCCTTTTTCTGTATTCTTTGTTTTTTTTTAATTACACAAATGTAACTTTTTGAAATATATCTTATGCCCTTAATATGCACATTTCCAGAGATACGTTTCTTGCTTTAGTTGTATATTGTAATACGTACATTATTGCATTTGAGAGTGAAAGTTCTTCAAATCACTTCCAAAAAAGTTTTTCGAAAACTCAAAAGATTTCTATAAAGATCTTCATACTTCGCTTTAACACTAACGGTTAAACGACATTTCTTAAAAACGGCTCCAAATTTTTCAACGGAAAATTTCCATATGTGAAATGGCTTTACTTTTATTTAATATTTTAAAAGTAATAAATTCAATTTACCAATAGGAATCTGAAAAATTGAGAAAATTTTAAAAGAAATGTAGTTTACGGGCGATAGATGGCAGTTGCACGGGAATGAAAACCGAAAAGCTAGCCGAGACCAGAAATTAGTACTAGTCTCGTACAAGTTAGAAAACTAACTAGTACGAGAAAGTCTGTGCTATTCTGTTGCACAACTAGTTAATATTTCACGCCGTTAATATGCACATTTTCAGCAATTTGTATACATTATTGCATTTGTGAGTGGAAGTGATTGAAATGACTTGCAATGAAATGAATCGAAATCTGAAAAGTTTTCCGTGAAAATGAGCTTCAAATTTCTCATCTACAATGACCCTTGTGTGGAAATTGTGTTAAAATGTCTCCAAATTGTTCAAGGAAGATGTCCATATAGGTCGTGGTTTTACTCTTCTATAATATTCTGAAGGTAATATATCAGTTCTACCATTAGGAAACAGAAAATTTGAAAACAGTTAAAAACTAGTGGTGCTAGAGAAAATAACAGACTTTCTCGTAGTAATGTTTTCTAATTTCTTTGGTCTGGCCTAGCTTTTCGATCTTGCCATATACTCTTGTCAGCTGCCATCTATCGCCGCCCTAACTAATTTGTTTTAAAATTATTTCAATATTTCGGTTCCCTAACGGTAAAAACGGTAAAACTGAAATATTACTTTAAGAATATTAAAGAAGAGGAAAGTCTTGTCCTAAACAACAATTTTCATTGAAAAAATTTGGAGCCGTTTTTAAATTGGAATCTATTGAGTATACGAAAAATTTCATTTGAAGTCATTGAAGCACTCCCACCTAACAATGCAATAATGTATACAAATTGCTGGAAATGTGCAAATTAACAGCGTGAGAGATTTAAAAAACTATATTTGTGTAATTTTTTTAAAAAATACCAAAATGAATGTTAGGTCATATTAAACACAGCAATTAGCACTATCCGTTGGAAAAGTTTGAAAAAAAAATTGCAGTCATTTTTGAGAAAATTACGTGTGGCAATTCTGAAAATGAATTTTCAGCTCATTTTCACAAAAAACTGTTGAGTTTTTGAGAAACTTTATGACATTATTTAAAGCGCATGTATTCATAAATATAATATTGTGAAGAAATTGCCTCTAATGTAAATATTATTGACGTGAGAAACAAGTCAAAAAAATTTTATTTTTTGTAATTTTTGAAAAAACAAAAGAATAGAGCAATAAGGCGTTTATTCCATCGTGAAGAGTACATTTGGCACCACCCCAACTAAAAATGTTAAAAAAGTTTAGAGCCGTTTTTGAGAAAATGCCCTTTAAAAAGGGCATTTATACATTATCGTATAAGAGAATTATTAAGAATTATTATTATTATTCAGTTATTAATTATACGGTATCGTATAATTATTTATCGAGATTTTAAAAGGGCATTTATACATTTTGAGAAAATGTTTATTCGTAGATTGTAAGTTGTAATAAATAGTGTTTTGTATTGAGACATTGCTCAGGGAATAGCAGCTGAGGTACACTCAAACACGTAGCTACTTGAGCACAGGTGCATGCTGCCAATTCACTCAATCACCTTGGACATTGGGGACAAGTGCACGCGTGGAGTCACGCTGGAAGTTTTCTCAAAAGAGGAAATTTAAGCAGAGGCGTCCGGCAAGAGGTGGACGCATTTAATTATGAGTTGTTACTGACCAGATATCTCTGTAAACTTTATCTTGGAATAAATGGCTGCCAACATGAGTTGATGTTTGACTTTCTCTCTACTCTGAGCCAGTTGGAGCAGAGCAGCGCGAACTTGGGCAGCACTCCGTTTTCTCACCTCAGAGAACAAACGAACATCAAAACTCTGGTTCCATTTTTGGCTCACTCTGGATATTTGCAAAAATTGCAAATAGTCAACTCCGGTTATAGTGTACATCTGAGGACTAACACTTCCGGTTCACTATATTCGACGATGTCAAAATTAAATTGAATTTCTTCTTAACGATTGATTTTACTATTATAGAGATACAGTAAAATACATTAACAGCATGAGCTGAACATTTCAATTTCTTTGTCTTTAAAAAGTCAATTATTTTCAATTGTTTGGTTCAAAATTTTTCATTAGTAATTTCTCTAGATCCTTCTCCAGAGTTCGTGCTTTCTCCACACTTGATTCTGCATTGTTCCCTGTGTCTAAGTATCGTAATGCAGTTTTACTCTTAAATGCTCTTAAATGTCCCTTGCAGTTAGAACACTGTCCCACACACCGCTTGCCCTTTTACTCGCCTAATAACATACGAAATGCTTTCGGTAACGGGATGGCCAAAAGGCTAATGAAACTGATCGCTTTTCCACGCGGCACGGTGGATATCACCCGCCTATGGCAGTCCCGGGCTTCCTGTCGCCTTCGTAGAAATCAACGCGTTTTGTCCTGCGGAATATCAAGTAGCACCAAGATTGAAACTTAATCAAGCAATCCTGCGTCGCCGCCGCCAGTTGCAGTCCACGCAGGACGCGACCTAAGGTCCCCATTCGGGTCTGCGACCTCCACCTAAGGGGAGACTTCTTCCATTATGACTTTTGGCCGACGATATTTTTTTCAAGTTGCCTAGTGTTGGAATTTGTAGCACTGAGGCGAGATATTCTTTTCTAGGAGGGAATTAATTTCCAGGACGTTGAATTTCCTATCTTCACTGTAGCCGAGGTTTAGATTCACTATAACCGAATCTTCTTATGCATATTTGTAATGTAAGTGAAAGGGGACCACTGACTTTTGTCTATAACCAAGGGATCACTATATCCGTGTTCACTATAACCAGTCGACTGTAGTTAACTTTGCAAAAGTATAATATTGAAGACAGATTTTTATTCGCTTAATGAAATGTATTCATAAAAATTAAATTTTTATATGAAATCATGATATGTGTTTTTGTGTGTTTGGTTTTTGAAAATATTAAGTTTCGCGTAATTTTTAGAAATTTTCAAAATTGAAGATCCTAATTTCCCGGACTTCGCTAGAATATTTCAGGAGCTATCGGGTTGTAATACAATATGAACGCCGCAAAATAACAGTTTAAATTCTCAGAATAACTTCTCAGATCCCAAAAATATCTTGAAAATTTTTGTTTGTTTTTGTCTCTGAAAGAACAATAATGCATATAAAAATGGCGTATGTCTCATTTTAGTGGAATTCCATGGATTATCGAAAATTGCTGCGTCTTATTACAACTACAATACTGAAGAATACTCTTTCTTCCAATGACATTTGTTTTGGACAATTATTTCTTTAGTCAGTGTCACGTACATATTTTGAAAATATTTATTGATTTCGCGTAATTTTGAGTGAAATATAATCAATATTAAAATAAGATATTTCTAACCTAATATCAACTCTTGTTAGAACTTATATGCAGTTTGCATGGTTCGCAAGTCCCTGACTTTATCACGGAAATTACGCTTCCTAGAAAATGTATTACAGTTTTGGAATCAGGATGTGTCAAATAGTATATCTCACATAACTTTCCTTCAGTTGATTTTTCTTTGTTGATCATTGTTATTCGTTGGTTTCATATTTATCATATTGAATGTATGTTAGCTCTCCTCATAATCTTAGACTCAAAGTGAGATCCGTGAATTTTGTAGTAAAATGGTAATCTCTTTTTAAATTAATATTGATTGAATGACAGGTTGCGGAAGTGAGTAAGCAAACAAACTATTATAATGTTTGCAAAATGGAGGTGGATTTGCCGGAAGTATTACTACAAAATGGTAACCGTCTAAAATTGTAAATTGTCACTGTTGATTTCACAATTGTATATTCATAGATCAACAAAAATTGAGACGTTTGTCATACCAGGGCTCAAATGTAGCCACTGCAGAAACCCGTGTAAGCAGAGTAAACATGAGTTAGGAAATTAGAGTTAGAGTAAAATTTCCTGGGTGGTTGCTGGCTATGCAAGGAGTCCCCAAAAGAGATTCAAGCCCAGGATACTGCGGGAGACAAGAAAATTGGAGGGGCAACCGAATCCCAAGAGAACCAGAGGTACACTCCTGCCCCTTCCCCCGTCAAAGATAAAGCTTCGCCGCAGGCTCCGAAAGAAATGGACTTCCTTGGTATTGATTTAGCGTTTTCGGTCCGACCTTTCCTCGTGTGATGTTGACTTTATCGAGTGGGTGCGTGGAATAGGCGAATCCGGGCGGCGCCCGGAGGCCTCCGGGTGCAGCGCAAGAAGCCGCTGCACAGTCCAGAGACTCGGCGAAAAAACGTACCCCGAAACAGGCCCCACCAAAGTGTTTGTCAATTATGGTGTTAGAATCGATATTATTTCGTATTTGTTCAAACCCATCTCTTTCTTGGATTCGTTTTCTAATATCACTTCATATTTTTTAATAATTCGAGTATTTTATATGAAATTTTATTGAATACTTTTACCTTCAATACAGTCATGTTTTACGTTAATGCGTTTGTAATTCGATTGCTCGTTGTTAATTTTTTTAAACATAAAAAGTCCTCCCCCCGGCGGCTTATGGTTTGGGAGTTTGCTTTCCACATCGCGATCCCGGTTTCGATTCCCGGCGGGAGCAAGATTAACTGTTGCTTTAGACTGCTATATCCCAGTCCTGTTTGATAAGGTGAATGTATCTCGGAGGTAACAAGAATGCTAATAAATAGTGTAAGGGGTTCCGTCCTAATTACCACAGGTCTCCCGAGCGCATGGTCGTTACGGCCTGGACGCCATGACAGGGCTGGCATGTTAAGGCCAAGTACATCATACAAAATAGCATCTCTGAACTGAGTAAAACTCTGGTATGGACGGGTGCCATACTGACACATGATGCTGCCATTGCCGGGGTGGCGACGTGCGTTTCGACGTAACCTTATGAAAATGTTAAAATAGAGAAAAAGATGGACGCTTACTTGGTGTAGAGAGGAGACGTTTTGTTTTCTTTTAAAAAAATCCTGTTTTGGTTATCGTGTTCGTTCAATACTAGAAGTATCATTTAGTTCGATTGCACGTGTTTTCTTACTTAGCTCACACTCTGTCCCAAGCTTTAGCCATGCTATGATATCAACTCGCCGTTTGCCAAGGAAAAATATGACTGGAAATTGCAATTAAACTTAATTATTTCTGTAGTTTTCATCACATGAAAATTAAAAACAAGATTTTATTTAGCAAGAACGATGTAAGTAATTGTAGGATTCGAAGCTGATAGTCCTGTGGCACTCCACACGGAATTGAATTATAAGATGAAGTATGTAACGCATCTGTAACAATAAAGAATCTACAACAAATTGTACTCTTTTGATTGTTTTAATACTACCTACGTACAGATTGAGCCTGCATAAATGGTAAATCTCAACATTTCTCAAGATTTGGGGTAAAACTACCTGATTTGCAGCCCTTCACTCATGAGTGTTTAGTATTATTAAAAAATCTTAGGTACTATATGAGGAAAATAGCATTTTTGACTGGTTACTCGTTGAAATTTTTATTCCAGTCACTGCGTTCAAACCGAACTTGAGTGCTGGTATTTCGGCCAACAGCTTCCGCCGAGTGCCCACTGGCCGCGGCTGGTGGCTCTGGGAAGCGACGAGGGGCTGAAACTATTCAAGTCGCCCGCGGCCCTCCTACCTCTCGGCGGCAGGGGCAGAGTTTGCTCCCGCACACCGTCATCGAGACGGCAGGCTGCCTTCTCTTGCACAGGACGTGGATGTGTGTTCGGGGAGGACACAGCTGCTACACCCCGCCGGCTCGGATCAGGATGGGGCCAGGGATGCCGTATTGAGCGGAATTCCGCCAATTGGACAAAATAGGCGTCGACTTACGGGAAAAATGCATGTTGTGGAATTCCCACCATTGGGCGGAATTTGTCCCAAGTATAAGAGTTTTAGGTGTAAACTTCTTGCAAATGTGCAGCTATTATGGAAATATGCAACAGACCGCTTTTTTTATTTCCAATTAAACATGCATGCAATTGCGCCCACTTTTTCTAAAAGTTGTACAAGTACTGAAGTCTGATGATAGGTGGACTTTACGCAGAAGGGTATTTATTTTAAAACGTCTCATGAACTTGCAGCTATTTTGAACTTACCAGCCTCGGTGTCAGAATTTGCTCGGGGTGGACGGCATGCCATTCAACATTATTACGAAGTTTTATTCAATTTATTCAAAATAATTACCAAAATGGCTCCTATCACATTGCGAAAATGGAAAAGTAAGTAGTTGCGCAGCAGAGGACTAGATTTTGTGGGGGTTTCTTGCTTCACCACTTACCTTGACAACTCAGTAATGCTTCGAAGGACCACTATTCTATTTGTAAGCGTAATAGACGCCTTGGTGCATCTGAAATAGACTTCTGAAATGTTCTAGTAGGAGGGATCTATCGTGGAGGGGGATTTAGAAGAAATGAAATTAATTTACCGTAATATAATTAAACTTGAGTGAATAATTACAAATCACATAATAATTGACTGAATGGTGACTAACTAGAATGTTTATTGTCTTTGGAGTTGACTGAAAGCATTAAACACTTGAATCAGCTGATTGGCAAACACAGCTATTTACCATTATCAAGGAGCTTGACATAAATCGAAGTAAACACCTTGTGCACATAAGAACAAACTGAATGTACGGTTATAATGAAAATCTACGTGGTATGTGCAATATGCTGCAAGACAAGAGAACACGACAACTCGTGTTAGAGGGGCAGCAAGCGCGCCTGAAACACCTCTCCGGCGGCCAGGCGCAGAACAGCTGAGCGCAGGAGAGCGATGATCTCACGTACGTGGGGATTAGAGAACCCATACTAAGCAACTCAGTATGTGTAAATCAGCTTTTCACCAAAGAGCATAGAACTTTACATCACGATTACTGAGACAGTTACTGTGGCTGACAAAGCTCACGGTTATGCAACTATTAGTAACTTGATTATTACGAGAGCAATTGGCAAATATTGTACTGTTATTAAGATTCCATAATGGTATGTGACGCTCGCGCACTGAGTTCAAGTAGTTACGTAATGAGAAATTACATTGTTCACAAAATAACCACTGCATTAAGTCAAACAATTGCTCAACTCGTGTAACACATCAGTTCACAAGGCATGCTGAGAAGTTTATCACAGTCAATAAACGGCGCTGCATTGGAAGTGAATCTTGTTCGCACACACACACTTCGTGTTTCCGGGCGCGTCAACTGCTTTGGTCATTAGTCCCGTTAGTGTAGTGCATGTTTTCTCCCGGGAGATGGCGGTGATCTTCCCCCGCTGGATGCCGAGATCCGACGCCGACCTACCGTCGGCTAGTGGGGTTTCCCCTAAACAGGACTCTCCCACCAGCGGGGCACCGCCCCAGCCGGGACAAGCTCTAAGCTCCCGGCCTGTCTCCCGGAATATGTGGTAGTGTAGTGCATGTTAGTGTAAGTGTGTGTGCAAGGGGAGAGGATAGGACAAGGAAGAGGAAGGACAGATCGCGCGCGGTCCGTGGCCCGTTTGGTAGGGTACTGCTCCGGCATTCGCCTGGTGTTGATCGGAGAAACCACGGAAAACTACCGATCAGAGCAGCCGGCCGCTAGAATT